>OZ016477.1:3914422-4029422 GCA_963966605.1 Caenorhabditis sulstoni
AGCGTGAATAATTAGTGACAGAGAGAGAGTGAGACGCAGAGAGGCAGAGGGACGGTTTGGGAAGGAGACAGGCGCGGGGCTGCCGATGCTGCACTCTGTGTTTCGTGGAGGTACCTGTGGAGCAGAGAGGAAGAGAGCACAGGCGATGGAGGACACAGCGCTGCTCTTTCTGTTTGCTCGGCGCGAGCCAGACGAGAAGGGGGCTCCCGGCTCAACTCGCACTCTGTATCCTCCTCCTCTTCTTCTTCTTCTCTTCACACTTCTTCTTCTTCTTCATCGTTTCGACTGATAGTATGACATGATATTGACAGAATAAAGAAAAAGTCAGAAACATTGACTAGAGTCGAACTTGGAACTGTCCGTTTGGAAAACAAAGTCGATACCGATTACGCTAGGCCCAACAACTTTCAGATCGTCCACCGGGCAGGATAAATTTTGGAAACTTCCGGAAAGTTGTCGTCGGAAAGAAGAAAGGAAGAAGAAGAAAAAGAAAGAGGATCGAATAAAAGCAATCGAATGGGCCGATTTGAATTGCACATTTGAATGCGAACGACCGGATGAATGAACGGCGATTCGAACGGAAAGGATTGGCGCCCAATTGGCGCAATATGGCACGCGACCTTGGTCTCGCAGCGAACATTAAAAAACGCGAGGAACGATCCATTCACGGCAATCATTGTCTTTTTTTTTTCATTTTTCATCACGATTGGAACGCACATACAGGGAATCAAGTGAAATGAGCGAATTCGCACAACCATTAATGAATGCAAAGTATTAGATCAAGATTCAAAAGGCTTCTCCGGTGTGCAAACGTGCTCTAATCGCAACTTTCTCGAGATTGCGATTAGAGCGCGTTTGCATCGTTCTTATAAGAGTTGAATTTCGCGTCCGGTGCAGTTTCTACAGCACGAAATCGTCAAATTCGAGTATTTGGCCGCCAGCGGTGCGACTCGATCCTCGCACGGCGATCGATGGAAAAGCGGATGCAGGTCGAGCCGAACAAAGTCCCGGATCTCGTCCGACGTCGCGTTTTTCGTCTTCACCGCGTTCTGCACACCCACCAACGTCTTCAGAAGATACTCGTTCTTCGCCGTCAGCTCGTCGCATCGGATCGATTGGGCGAGAAATTTGCACTTCCAGACGTCGCGGTCTATCCGCAGTCGGTCGGATTCCTCGTCCTCGACCATCAGCTGAAATCATCCAGTCACTCTCCGTATCGCCGGTGCGCAGCCAACCTTGCCCATGTACTCGTCGACGCGATGCGCGAGCCGCACTTTGTCCACCGTCAACGCCTCCACTTGGCCTTGCAGCTCGTCGCTCAACGTGGCAATCATGAGTCGTTTCAGCTCCGAGTTGACCGCTTGCTGCGAGAAGAGCTCTTTCCGGAGCAGCTCGAGCTCTTTCTCGAGCCCCGTCTCCCGGTCCGTGGCTCCGTTCGGCTCGAGACTCTTCCGGTCGCGTCTCGCGTCTCGCAGCTCTTTTCTGAGCATCGCCACGTTGTTGTTCTGCTCCGATTTCGAGCTCATCGCGTAGGCGATCAGCTCGGGGAGTTTGTCCGGACACGCGTCGCCTCTCCTGAAAAACCCGCGCGATACAACTGCGCTCTAATGAGAATCTCTTACTTGTCGGGCGCCACTGCCGCTTTGTACGGTTCCCACGGCACGATTTTCGGTTTCCGCTGCGGCTGCTTTCCGGAGGGACTAGAATCCGCGGCGGCGGGCTCCTCTTCCACACGATTCTCTCCGAAATTCACATCGTAGTTACCCGTCGCCTGTGCCAAATCGTGGGCGTGATACAAATCGAGAAGATCCATTTCAAAAGTGCATTTGAGTGGCGAAAGAGAGAAACGGGACGGGCGAGAAGAGAAGAAGTCAATAAAAGGAGGAGGGAAGAGGCGGCGGCCGTGAGAGAGTGCGGCCAAGCGGCCATGCTGCTGCTGCCTTATCGCCGCGACACATCGCACAAAAAGAAGGACTTTCATTCGGACACACACACAGTTCCTCGTTTCATCATTTCGATTGGGCCGTCTGCACCGACTCGTCGTCCACCAATTCGATTCCATTGTTGAGCACAAACTCCTGGAAACGGACCGATTATCGATTTTCTCCCCGGTCTTCTTCAATTGCCTTCACTTGCTCAGCCAGTTTCTGCGCTGAAACATCGACAGGAACATTCTTGGGAACGTGAAGAGCGAGTCTTTTCTCGCTGAAAATGAAGTTCGCTCCGTTTGATGACCATAGAGACTCACTAGATGCTCGGATCACGCACTTTGTTCAGAGTCATCTGAGAAGATGTCGGTGCTGGAGCCAGTTTAACATTAGGCTAAAAAAGAGAAAAAACATAGAATAATATTACTGCGGGACGCAGCCGACATCTCGCGGCATCGCGTTCGCCAATACAGAATGTATCGCAGAGATGCTACTTGATATAATACCAAAGAAGCGGCCGACATTTCGCGATCTTGCGAGCTCACCTTGACGACGACGAGCTGCTCTCGATTCTTGCGCTCCTTTTTCGTCGCATTGTTCGGTGCGAAGCCGCCCGTTTCGCACAGCTTCCGCATCGCTCCATATCGACGCCACGGATTGTTCGTACTGCGAGACGCCTGTTTTCGGAACGTCGGCAATTCGCCACGTTGCACGAATTCCACGACGAAATGCGATTTGTGAAGACGAATGGACGAGTAGGCGCACGGCTTGTGAGGAAGAACCGCTGATTCGGTGAAGTTTTTGAGCATCTGGGACGAGGAAGAGCTCGCGGAGCCGATGGTCGAACGAGGAGCGCCGAGATGTGAGAGCTGAAAGGGAATTTGAGGAGGATTCTGAAGGCGCGGATGAGACCTGTGAACAGAGGGAGTGCACGTCATCGCTGGAGCCAGAAGTGGATCCGCTTCTCGATTCCAGGTGGTGCATTCGTTTTCCAGATGTGTCTAATGGACTGAAAACGTTCCGAGACATGCTCTTTTCATGTTTGAAAAACGAAAAGAAAAATCAAAAGCCAGCTCGAGGCTTGAACCCGATACTGGTTTCCTGTTCTTCAAGCACGTTACCGACTGCGCCATGCTTGCCAAAACTTAACCTATCAGGAAAACTGACTGCATAACTCCAGTAACGACAACGACTTCGTGTTGAGATGAGATGCGGATGAAAATGATTCGACTCGCTTATCTCAGATGAATACCAATTCACGTAAAGCAGAAAAAAATCAAGTTGCACTTTATTGACGTCATATATAAAAGTTTTCATATGATTTCGTATGTTGATACAGGTTGATAAGAACAGGAAAGTGATGAAGGGGTTCTACTTGAAAACAGTGAAGTTCTCGTCAGGACGGCAGTTCTCGTCCTTTTCTTCGTTCAGACTGGATGTGTTGAATGTGTAGTCGGTGGGGAGTCTTCCGAAGCACGCAGTCCGGACGCGTCCCTTCGCTCGCTCGCCGGCAGTCTTCTTCTCTTGCGCGGTTCGCTGCGTCTCCTCGAACATCGCGTGCACTTTGCGATACTTGACGAGCAGATCTTCGCAATGACGCAGAATCCGTGAGACAGTCTGACTGTGCTCATTCTTGAACACTAGCAATTCCTGCCGTTTGTTTTCGATGTCTCGTGACAAATCCGGCTGATTTTTGACCATCGCGGCGATCTCACGACTGATCTCTTCGATGCGAGAATCCAGTTCACGGCTTCTTTGAAGATGCTCGTTACGGAGCTGCTTGTGCATTTCGGCCTGCTCTTCCATCATCTCGTGTGACTTTTTTGTCTTTTCTGTCGTGAACTTCAATTCCTGCTCTAAATCCGTCAATTGACGGAGATTTTCGTTGACTGCGTCGAAAAGCTTCAGAATTTCAGCGCGCACATTCCGGAAAATTTTGATTTTTTCGGCGGACGCCGGGAAGTTTTTCTCGATGTGCCTGCAGATTTCGAGGGCGGCGAGCTTTGCGGCATGAGCCTGTCTGCAAAAATGATAGCTTTCTTTGGGATTCCAGCTCAAAAACTTACTTCGAGGAGTTTCTGCACTCGGTCAGCTCTTCGATCTGCTTCTTCCTCTCAGCCATCTCTCGCTTCAGCTCTTCCGGCGACGCCAGAAACTCTTCGTTCAGATGCTCGACCATCTTCTTCCCACTGAGCGTCTCGCTCTCCAGCCGCTCGATGCTCTGGATCGCCTCCTCTTTCTGTTTTTCCAACTCGGTGGCCCTTGTTGTGCTCGCCGTGTACTGTTGGACGATGCCGTTCAGCTCGTGAGTCACCTTCGCGTGCTCGTCGATCAGTTCGTGCTCTCGGCGTCTGCGCAAGCTCTGCTGCGCGAGCATCTCCTTTTTCCTCTTCTCCTCCTCGTACAACGCCTGCTTCAATTCCTCAACTTCTTGTTTTCGGTAGCTGAACTCTTCGGAGATTTCTGAGAAAATCGGCTTGGCTAGTTGATAGAGTTTCATGAAATCGACCAGAAAGCTCATCAATTTTTGAAATCGTCCGGGGATTTTCCCCGGCAACACCAGATCGCACATTGACAAATCGAAAGCCCTACCCGAGTGATCGGTCACGAATGCTTTCCTGAAAATGATCGATTTGTCATCAAAAGTCCGTCGTTTTTCGGCCATACATGCACTGATAGACTATAATCAGCCTGACGCTGTTCCGATGTTGATCCGGATCATAATCGACGTTCGAATTGATGGGAAGGATCGACAACGAGTGATCGGGCACGTTCAGAATCAGTCGCACGAAGTTCATATACACATTCTGCGCAAGTTCTGCCTGAAAAAGCCAGATTTTCTTGTTTCCTTTTCAGTCAAATAATCGCGAAAACTTACAGTCGGATTGCTAATGTCCTCTGGTCTTGTGTTAAGATGCAATTTTGCATTCAGATTCCTTGAGATAGATTTAAAGTCGTGTTTAATCATTACTACAGGACGTACAGACGCCATTTTTTTGAAAAAATGATGTGCGAGTCGTGAAAAAAACGTAGAAAAAGGCCACGCGGCGATTCAAAATTCCGAACAGCGCGCGCAAATTTTGCCGGATCCTAGGCCACATACCGGGTTTCTCGGCCATTTTCGGTGAAATCTTTTCGCGCGCTGGAAAACAGTTTCTCAGCATGAAACAGAATGGAAAAAGCCAAATACGAATTCCCTGGATGGGTTTCAACAAAAATATCAAAATTCTATGCCGAACAGGTACAAAAACTGAAATAAGCCGAGAAACCGGTGTTTTTTTTCAGGGAATTAAACAACTATTCGAGTGGCAAACGAAAATTCTCAACGAAAATGACCGGAATCAAACAAGAAACTTAGTTTTCAGTGCTCCGACAAGCGCTGGGAAAAGTCTCGTCGCCGAACTCTTAGGTAAAATTCCCGAAAAAGCTCCGAAAATCGAAATTTTCAGCATGGCGAGTGGCTTCCGAGGGAAAGAAGGTGCTCTTCGTGCTGCCGTACATTTCGGTGGCTCGCGAGAAACTTCATCAGATTCAGAAGTGCTGGAGACGTGACGATCTGCCAGTTTGCGGATTCATCGGCCCGCAGGCAGCCAATCCGAGCGAGTGGGTCGGCGCCGTGTGCACCATCGAGAAGGCGGCGAGTCTCGTGAATCGCGCCCTTTCCGAAGAGTGGTTCGGAGATATAGGTAAGAGAATAAAAAAGAAATCGATTCGAGGAAACGATTCAGGAATGATAGTGGTCGATGAGATGCACATGTTGTTCGATTCTTCGCGCGGAGCACACATCGAGCACATGCTCTCGAAGGTTCTTCTTTGGAATAGGACGTCTTCTGAAAGCGAACGAGTTCGAATTCTCGGAATGAGTGCAACGATTCCAGAGTTGCAGAGGATCGGGGAATGGCTCGACGCGCGCGTCTTCGAGGCGAAATTCCGACCGATCAGTCTCGAAAACCATATTGTGATAGGAACGGAGATGCGAAACATCGGAGAGGATCAGCGAATGATTCGCGACTTCTCTGACGATCCGTTGCTTTCTCTGTCCGAAGAGAGTTTTCGCGGCGATTCGCAGACACTGATAATGGTTTCCTCGAAGATGGAGGCGGAGAAAGTGGCGGTGAGCATTGCGATGAGACTGCACGAATTGAGGAAGAGCGACGAAACGCTGATGAAAATTCTGAAGAGAAGAGCCGAAGGACTGCTTTTCACTAAGAACGGATTGGAACGGAACGGGTGTAAAGATCGGAATGTGATCGGAGCCCTCGCGTGGGGAGTCGCATTCCATCACGCAGGATTGACGATGGAGGAGCGGGAGTGCATCGAGCTGGGATTCCGAGAGAAGAGCGTCATCATCCTTGTGGCAACAAGCACCTTAGCCTCAGGAGTCAATCTGCCCGCTGAGAGAGTCATCATCAAGGCCCAAACGCGCGGACCGTCGGCTCTGTCGGCCTTGAGCTACCGGCAGATGGTCGGAAGAGCCGGACGAACGGGACACGCGACACGAGGCGAGTTTCGCGCACTAATTGACAGAGAAAAGAGGCGAAGGCGGCCGAAAAGGCAAGAAACACTTGGAGACTTCCTTCCGGATTCTTTCTTTATTAGCATCAAGTACCCAAATCATTATTATTATTAGAAGAAGAAAAATATGAGTATTACATTGAATTAGTGTAATCATGGTAAAGCTTCAACGAGTTTTGGCTCGGAATCATCTGCGCCGCGGGAAAGTGGAGTTGGGAAAGAGAGGAAGTGTCGACGAGGTTCACATCGAAGTTCAGAGAGGACTGCGGCTGCTGTGGTGGCGGCTGGACTTCCAAGGAACGGAGGTTCGACGTGTTCGGCTTGTACTCCTGCTTCATCGGCGGACATTCGCGTTCTTCGTCCTCGCTGTCCGTCAAATCGCACTTTTCGACGCTTTCCAAGTGTGCCGCAGCTTCCATGCTCTTCTTGTGCATTCCTGAAACGAGAACGCGATAGAGCTCTGACACCATCTGGCGTTGCGTAATCGAGCGATGGTTCTGTTGCGTATCCCCCTAACCATTGACACCACATTATTCCCGCCGACTCACCTAGAAGCCACGGAGCAGCGCTCTGCTGTGGATCCGAAGTCTCGGCGCTCTTCGTGATCGTCTCGGGAAGCGGTAGCGAGTGTCGAACCATCGCTCCGTACAGTCCGTACTCGGCCATTATCGTGCTCTTTCCCCACGTCTTCTCGGTTTTTCGCCATTTCGCACGACGATTTTGGAACCACACCTACAACAAGAAGAAAATAAAATGGTGTTTGGTTTCCGCCATTTTGGAGGAAGGGCAGCGTGAGAATCTTCTCGTCAGATAGGGTTAATCTTTCGGAAGAGGTTCGGGTTGCAGCGTGCTGTGCCCGCGTTGAGCACGGCGGAGCACCGGAAATCCAATTGACACTTCCCTCCGAGAGCTCTCGCTTCAACTTTCGAAGAGACAACACGAGAAGAGCACGCAAATTAGCGACAATAAAAACCGAGGGGAGATGAAACGAAAGGCTCTTCTAATTGGTTCTCCGTCACTGACCTGAATCCGATCCTCTTGCAAGTCGGTCTTTCCAGCGAGCACCTCCCGCGCGTAGACGTCCGGATAGTGGGCGTCTTGGAATGCCTTCTCGAGCTCGTCGATCTGATATTGGGTGAAGATCGTGCGATGTCTCCTCTTCTTCCGCTTGCTCGATTTCCCGCCGCCACTGCTTCCTCCTCCGCCATTTCCACCCGAAGAGTTCGACGTGGAAGTGGAGGAGCTCGTCGAGTTCACTTGAGTCTGCGGCTCTACGAGAGGTTGCGAAGCGGTGGTGGGCATGCTGTACATGAGAGGAGCGGAAGTCGGCGGATTCTGGACAATCTGTCCGTCCGTGACGCAGAGGGGTCGGTCGAATCCCGAAACACCGCACGCGCCAATGTCCATGAAGTTGGGCTGGTTCGAGAAGAAGGTTCCTTGAGGGCAGTAGCCATGTGATAGATATCCTCCCGAAATGTTTCCCTGAAAAAGACCCCCTTCGGAACTTTTCACTGCTTTCAGTTCGGACTCACCTGGATCCCTCCGAGAATCTCATGAATCGCGAAGCTCATCCGTTGCGAGTTGCTCATTTGGCTGCTCATTTGCATCGAGGCGGCTAATTGCATCTCCTCGACGGCCATTTTGCGGCTGAAATGCAGCTACTGTGTGGAAGATTACCCAAAGTGGAAAAGGGGCAATTGGGAAAAGGAAACGGGCGCGAGACGAGTCTGATATAAAAACGAATTGGCCGGGGCACACACTCACACGAGCAAGGGGGCGGGGCGTGATCCAATTTCCCTTTGGGGCGCACATCGCACGAATCGTCATCTTTCCCACTGCTTCAGACTCCGCCCATTTGTCTCGTTCTACCGTATGAAGACGGTAAAGTGGGCGGAGTCATTAATTGTTTGTGGAGAGGCTGAAGGAGATTGAAGTGTTTGGGCCGAAATTTGATAATTACCGAGAAGAGGGGAACTGGAACTGATCGGCTCATTTTGTAGGCGAAAGCTTCCTGCTCGTCAAGAAATGCGATCGAGAAGCCGTCGAGAAAATTCTGGCGGATCCGATCGACCGAACCAAGATCCGTGCATCTCGGGACTCGGGACGGACAAATATCGGGCGGTTTATTCTAGAGGTAGGTGGCTCCCGTCTGAAAATGCTCGAAATGAGCTGAAATTGCAGGGAATATGCACTGGACTCACTACTTCTCGCTCTCAAATCTTCCAGCTTTGCTCTCTGCTGCTCTTCGATTCTGAGCATTTGAGCCGGTGTGACTTGGCAATCACCTCACTTCTCGAGAATTCTTTCGTATCAGTTTCGGTGAGCCCTGAAGACGAAGAGCTCGAAGTTCTGAGCCCGACGCAGCTCGGCCGAGCCGCCATCGCATCCTCGCTGCCTCCAGAAGCAGCGCTGGCAATCTTCGACGATCTGAACGTTGCGAGCCGGGCGATCGCACTCGACACGGAGCTGCACATGCTTTATTTGGTGACGCCGATAAACGTGAGCGTGTGGCAGGAATGCGATTGGCACCACTTGTTCGCACTGTTCACGAAACTGCCTCCGGACCATCGTCGAATCGCCAATCTGGTCGGAGTCAGCGAGAGGTTCATTCTGGCCCAGCTGCAGGGGGCTCCGCGGATAGACGACGTGCTCCTGCAGGTGCACACGCGATTCTTCTCCTCGCTGGCGCTGTTCGATCTGATCAACGAGGCGTCGGTGTACGAAGTGTCCCGGAAGTACCGCATTTCGCGCGGATGTCTGCAGACTCTTCAGTCGCAGAGCGCCACTTATGCAGGTTTGTCGTGCGGTTAGGAAGAAGGCGTCACATGGGGGTCACGTCTTCTGATTGCCTCCGTTTATCCGGACGGCGTCGTGATTTGCAGCGATGATCGTGGCGTTCTGCGTGCGATTGGGCTGGACATATCTGAAGGCGTTGCTGGATGGATTTGCGATGCGTCTGATGTTCGGCATCAGATCCGAACTCTCCGAACTGGTGCAAATTGAAGGAATCGACGGACAGAGGTTCATAGAGGTCGCCTCGTAACCTGAAAGCTTCTTGTTCCAGAGCCCGCATCCTGCACGAGAAGGGAATCACTTGTGTGTCGCACCTCTCGTCGTGCGATGCTTCGAAACTCGGTCACTATCTGACACTCGCAGTTCCATATTCAAGGTGAGAACCCTTCTTTTTCTCTCGAGAATGAAATGGAGAAAGAAGTGACAGCGGGGTTACGGTAGTCCGTGTTGCCTCCTTCTTTCGCTTGCCCCATCACAAATTGAGCCAATTTGCGAACTGCGTTTTGTGTTGATTAGGCAAAACGAGCGAAGAGAGGAGAGGATGATGATGATGGGGAAAAGAAGGAGAAGACGATGGGGACGCGACACAAACATACACAATGCTCCGATCATTACATTGAGAGCGAGCGAGCGAGCGAGCGAGAGGGGGGGACGAATTCTGACCTCGAGATGGGGGCGAGAGACGCGCCAAATTTGATACAATTGACCGCGAGACAATATGTGGATGATCGCGCGAATGGGTAATTGGTTTGACGCCTTTCAGAGGAATAAAACATTGAGTGGAGGAAACGATTAGAACGATTAGTGCGCGAGAATTTAGACGAGAACGAAGATGATGAGCAGTGATAGGGAAAGGGGTAGGGTTACGGTAGCTTTTTGTCGTGATATCAAATGTGCACAGATTTGAATGAGAACAGTCAAATACCGTAAGAAACGATATGCTAACTTTCTTCATGTATTAGCTACTGTGTGAGAGAATTGTTTTGAAATCGTCGCCCGGAGGCTGTCAATAAATGCCTCCGATTATCCGCGTGCTGCTGTTCGCTCTCATTAGCACCAGCATCATCTGTCGTCTCGTTCTCACACACTATCAGCATCCGGACTGGTGTCATTGTTGCGTCATGATAACCTCTTCCTCTCTCCTCGTAGTCTCGTTCACTTTTCGATGATTCCACACGCGTGTATTTTCCCAACAACAGTCCAATTATGACGTCACCGAGAAGCATCTGTCTACTCATTACAGCTCGAATTCGAACGACGGACTCGGAGAATGGCTGTTCGGAGAGCCGAGACTGCGGCTGGACGAGGCGGCGCGGTGTCTGAAAGAGAGGGCGAGGGTGGCTCTGGCTCGCAGGATCCAGGAGCTGGGAATGCGGATGGAGATGGTGAAGCAGGAAGAGGAGAAGGAGAGTCAGGAGAGTTGCGACAGCGGTCTTCCGGACGAAGAAGCGGATTTGGCGGAGATGACGAAGAGTGTCACCGAAGTAGGTCCGGAACTTTAGGGAGAGATTCACAAAGATCTACTTCAGATGACATTGAGAAGTGACGAAAGTTCAGAAGACGTGGCTCTTCTGGAATTGGAAGACATCAAGAAGGAAGAAGAAGAAGAAGAGGTCGAGGACACAGTCATCGAGTGTCTGGAGACGTCGCTTCTCAAGATGAGAGCGCCGAAAGACGAGAACTTTCTCAGAAGACTCTCGCAGACGTTCTCTCCAGTCGGAATACGTCGCAGTTTTTTGAACGACGACAGAGAGGACGATTCGTTCGATCGACCGGTTCCCGGAGCAGTCCCCTGGACGGGAGCAACACTCAGAACTCCGCAAAGGATTCTAACTTTTCATGAGAGAAAGATGAAGAACTCTCCGTACTTTGAAGAGGATTCGTTCGATCGTCCCGTTCCTGGATCCATACGGAAATCGATTTTGAAGAAAGAAGAAGAGATGAGCAGACGGGATTCCATCAACTCGTTAGGTATTTCTGCATCCTCCGATTCTTCTTCTGATTTTTCTGATTCAGCATCCGAAAACCGATCTTTCGACGTGTTCGCGACACCGCCGATCAAAGAGGAAAAACCGAGAATCGGGCTGAAGCACTCGAGAATCGATGATTTTCGTCTGGATTCCCCGTATACTTCGAGCCCTCTTCTGAAGCATCCGAAGCTGGAGCCGAATGAGTTTCGACTGGAGATGGATGTTTGTGGATCCGTGTCAAAGTGGGACTTCTGGCTGAAATCGACGTCTTCCGGATCCTGGTGCTCCATTTCGTTGCTCCGCGATGCTTCTGGACTAGTCGTGCATACGGAGATTCAAACTGTTCTCGTTCCGCTTCTGGAGAACTCTGACATCGTGATTCCACTGAAGTTACGGATTGAAGGACTCCAGAGGATTCTAGAGTCAGCCGAAGTTTACATTTTCTCGATGGAAGAAGCGTTTCTAATTTTCGAACGGTTTCGAATACAAATCAAAAGCCGTCCGATGATTCTGAAATTTCTGGCTCATCTGAATAACTCCATCGATTGCGAAGCGGGCAGCGAATCAGAAGAAGACGTATTCGAGATTCTCCTGAAGAACACTCGAGAGAACTGGCCCATAGAGATCAATTCCGCCTATTCCGAATCATCTGGAAATGTCATCGAGAGAACGGGAATCAAAGCGTTCGCGATGCGGAAGATGTTCGGAAGTCTTTTCCAGTCTGCGATTCTCGAATCCTCGCCAGAGTCTGTCAATCTGGAAATCTGCTCTTCTAGAAGTGTCCTGAACATGTTCTACGCGGGAATCTCGTTCGACGCGCCCACTTGTCACCTTCTAGTTCGCACGCTTCGAGAGAGAATCGAGCGTCTCGAGGAGCAGATCTGGCGTCTCGCTCACGGAAAATTCAACTTGGAATCGCCGCACGAGGTCTCGAATGTACTTTTCCATCGTCTCGGACTCGTCTTTCCTGAGTCGTCGTCCTTCGGAGGAGCCAAGAAGAAGCCACGTCATCTGCCGACGAACAAGACGATTCTGGAGCAGATGACGTCGCAGCATCCTATCGTTGAGAAGATTCTGGAGTACCGTCATTTCCAGCACACCGTCTCCCAGTGCCTTCTGCCTCTCGAGAAGTACGGAGCTCGAATCCATTGCTGGTTTGAAATGTGCACTACCACAGGACGAATTCTGACAAATCGCCCGAACCTGCAGAACGTGCCGAAACGGGTATCATCAGATGGATCGTCAGCCCGTCGGCTCTTCCGAGCTGCTCCAGGAATGATGCTCATCGGAGCCGACTACAGACAGCTCGAGCTGCGAGTACTTGCTCATTTGAGTGCAGACGAGAAGCTCACTTCTCTGATCGCCGAGGATCGAGATCTGTTCGCCGAGCTCTCCGAAGAGTGGAGTTTCCCAAGAGATGCCGTCAAGCAGCTCTGTTACGGGCTCATTTATGGTATGGGAGCACGGAGTCTGGCGGAGCTGACGAGAATGAAGGTGGAAGAGGCGGAGAAGATGCTCCGATCCTTCTTCTCGATGTTTCCGGGAGTCAGATCGTACATAAACGAGACGAAAGGCAAAGATCAAGTGGAAACGATTCTTGGAAGGAAACGAGTGATGGAATCGAGTGTGATCGGGGAAGAGCTGGCGAGAATCGAGAGATCCGCAGTGAATTACACCATTCAGGGATCTGCCAGTGAGATATTCAAGACGGCGATCGTGTCGATCGAGGAGGCCATCGCGAAGTTCGACGCGAGGATTGTGCTGACGATCCACGACGAAGTGCTCGTCGAGTGTCCCATCGACAACGTTCGGGGGGCATCGGAAGAGATTAGAGAGTGCATGCAGGGATCGCTTCAAGGTCTTCTACGGGTTCCCATGAGGGTCTCATTGAAAACAGGATCCTCGTGGGCTGAATTGAAATGAATGCATCATATCAGGTCAATCTTCCAATTTTCTTTCTTCAAATGTTCGGTTGCATTCCTATCATTTTCTGAGTTTCTCATCTGAAATCATGTGGACATAATCCAGATGACGTCGTCATTTTTCTCCGTCCGCAACTTCATCTGTGAGCACACGCAAGAGTTTCCGGGTCCAATGGACCACGTTTCCGGGATTCGCAAGAACAAAGTGCCCGTCTTCCACATCTTCGGCGTCACCGACACTGGCCAGAAAGCGTGTCTCCATGTGCACGGAGTCCTTCCGTACCTCGTGCTCCGCGTCGGCGGCCAAGCCACTCCACTCGTGCTCCGCGCCATGCGAGCCAAATTGAACAAGGGAATCGAGCGTGAAATCGAGATCGCGACGGGAAAATCGAACAAGTTCACCGTCGATTATGTGTATAAAATGGAGACGATCAGCAGTCGGTAGGCACGGAAAACGAGCATCTCCTATCGATTCCAGCCGGTTTCAGACCGATCTACGGGTATCAAGAAGAAGAGGAAGACTTTGTGAAAGTGTTCTTCTCGTCGCCGTGGTATCTGCAGAAAGCCACGCACGCGCTCGGAAAGGATGTCCTTCAGAAGCCGATTTTCCAGCCGTTCGAGGCGCATCTACCCTTTCATCTGCAGTTTTTCATCGACAATTCCATATTCGGAATGGACATGATCCATCTGAAAAGTGTCAAGTTTCGAGTTGACGCTTCCGACGTGGACGACGACGTTCTGTACAAGAATCTAAAGTTTCGAGACGTTAAAGAGGACGGGAATCTGCTGTCGCCGTACGAGCGGAAGACGCGTTGCCACGTGGAGTGCGACGCCGTCGTCAGTGATATTCTGAATGTGAAAATGCACGCGAACAATGTGCACTCGTCAAATCCGGGACTCGAATACATCTGGAGAGAGGAGAAGGAGCGGTGCGATGCACTTGGCATTCCGCTGGAGGACGTCTTCAATTCTTGTATGTTCTGTAGTTTCGAGTGACTTCTGGTAATGGTGTTTCAGACGAGCCGCGAAAGTCAACCACTTGGCCGCAGGAACGCGATATGCTTCGGAAGGCGAGAAAAGTGGCGAAGCGGCTGCGAAGGGAACGGAATATGTGCGAAAAATTGGAGGATCTGATGGTCACCCGTATCGCAGAGACTCAATTCTCCTCTTCGGGACTCTCGGACATGACGATATGGGAGAAACGGGAAGAAGAGGAAGAGAGTGTGAGATCAGAGGAGACGCAGAGAGAGAAAAGTCCAGAAGAGTTGGACGAGGAAAGGCAGAAAGAGGAAGATCGGGAGGAGATCGGAGAAGATCAGGAGGAGGATCCGGGCAGCGAAGAGGCCGAGATGACCATGCTCGCGAATCGGGAAGGAGGAGGGAAAGAAGGCGAAGAAGTGACCGAATTGAGTTCGGGAGACGAGGAGCCGAACGAAGAGGAAGAGACGATTCAGTGGATCACGACGAAGAGCGCTTTCGAGCAGAAGTGGATCAGCATGAACACACAAATCCTCGGAGAATCGGAAGATCCGAGAAGGACGGCGAGGTGCCGGAAGTCGTTCTCTCGCGAAATGACGACGTGCTCCGCGTTGAGCGAGGAGACCGTCGTGGCTCCTGCCGAGTACTCGCAGACTCTTGAGGCGAGCAAACTTCTCTCGCAGACATCCATTGACGACGCTCCTCCGGCCGAAAAGAGTGCCGAATCGGACATCGTCGGCCTATGCATCGCGAGTCTCGAACTGCTGATAGACACGAAGATGCCGATGCCCGATGTGATGTTCGACGCGATCGTCGGTGTTTCCGTCGCCGTTTTTGACGACGTTTGTCGTGAATCTTCCCCGAAACTTCACGTTTTTCTGACGACTCTGCCAATGAGATCTGCTTCGTTCGATTCGAGAGTCCATCAGATGTCTTCTGAAGAGGAGATGCTTCAGAATGTGATCGAGTTGGTCGTCCGATTCGACGTCGACGTGCTCGTCGGATACGATACTCAACGTCTTTCGTGGGGGTATCTGATCAGGAGGGCCAAGTTAATCGGAATTCAAGGATCCATTGAACGGATTCGGACAGACCCGGGCTTCGAGGATCAGAAGAAGGAAGAAGACGTCGTTCCGAAAGGACGACTTCTGGTGGCCGTTTGGAGAGTGGTTCGCAGTGACCTGACTCTTCGCAACTACGATCTGGGTCATGCAGTCACGCAGGTGCTGCGAAAAAAGATTCCAATGCTCGACAACGTGGCACTCATGAAACGGATCCTCTCGGGAAGATCTGGTGTCCAGAACGACGTCTTCTCGCATCTTCTGAAGCTCTCCACGCTCAACGTTGCCCTCCTTTCCGAGATGAACTGGTTTCTGAAGAACGCCGAAATGGCCAGAGTCTACGGAATTCAGTTTCACGAAGTCTGGACTCGAGGATCCCAATTGCGAGTGGAATCGATGCTTCTGCGACTCGCCCACCGGATGAACTTTGTCGCGCCGTCGATCACACATCTACAAAGGAACCTGATGACGTCGCCCGAACAACTGCAACTGATTCTCGAGCCGCAGTCGAAAGTCTACTTCGATCCGGTCATCGTGCTCGACTTCCAGTCGCTCTACCCCTCCATGGTCATCGCTTACAACTACTGCTACTCGACGATTCTCGGCAAGATTGCGAATCTCGAGCAGATGTACGACGAGACGAAGAATCACGAGGAAATCGTGTTGGGAGCCATCAAATATCAGACAAATGTGAGAGCGACGCGTTACAAACGACTGCAACCTGGCTCTTTCAGAAAGACGATCTCGTCAAACTGGTGGCCTACAAAGAGGTCCTCGCCTCGCCGCTCGCCGCGCTCTTCGTCAAGAAAGCGAAGCGAGAAGGCGTCGTTCCGCTGCTGCTCCGCGAGATTCTCTCCGCCCGAATCATGGTGAAGAACGCGATGAAACGAGCGAAGAGCAAGAAGCTGAAGCGGATTCTCGACGCGCGGCAACTGGCTCTCAAACTGGTCGCCAACGTCACCTACGGATACACGGCGGCCAATTGGAGCGGGAGAATGCCGTGTCCGGAGTGTGAGTGGTGCACGCGACGCGACCGCAACGCATTCCTCTTTTCAGTGGCCGATGCGATTCTTGGAAAAGGGAGAGAGACGTTGGAGAGAGCCATCGAAACCGTAGAGAAGGGCGATTACGGTGGCGCCGACGTCATCTACGGCGACACGGACAGCTTGTTCGTCCTGGTTCGTGGTGCCAGCGTCGCAGAAGCGTTCGCGATCGGACGTCGCATCGCCGACGACGTGACCAACTCGAATCCGGATCCAGTGGTGCTGAAACTCGAGAAAGTGTACAAGGGATGTGTGTTGGAGACGAAGAAGCGGTACGCCGGCTGGATGTTCGAGCATGAGCACGACGAAGGACGGCTGGACGCGAAGGGAATCGAGACGGTTCGGAGGGACACGTGTCCGATTGTGGCCGAAGTGCTTGAAAAAAGTCTCGAGCTGATCTTCGCGCAGGCCTGGAAGCACCTGGCCACGTATCTGAACAACACAGCTATCGGACTTGCGAAGGAGAACTTCTCGAAGTTTGTCTTCTGCAAAGAGTATCGAGGTGACTACTCGCAACGAGCGATGGTTCCGCAGAAGAAGATCGCGGAGAGCCGGCTCAAAAAGTGCTCCTCGCACATAACACTTCGCGGCGAGAGAGTGCCCTACGTGATCATCGACGGGGTTTCCGGCTCGACCGTCTACTCTTGCGTCAGATCGATCGACAGTTTCGCGAAGAATCCGGATTACAAGATCAATGTGAACTACTACTTGAACTCGCATATCTTGGCGGCTCTCCGGAGGGTCACCGATCTGATTCCGATGCGGATCGACGTGCTTCCGATGACTGCTGACCAGTGTTATGTGTGAGATTAGTGATTTCTATCAACCCTTCAAATCCTTTTCTGCAGAACAGATTGCACCCGAATTGGGAAGATTCCGTGGTGCGTCGAGTGCGAAATCAATCCGAAAGAGCTGGCCGTCGCACTTGTACAGGCGGGACGGGAGAGCCGAGCGCGGTCCGACATCCGTCAGATTTGCAGTAGCTGCCAGTCCTCGGGCTCGCGAATCGGCGAGGAGCAAGTGATCGAATGCGCCAACTTCTCGTGTCTTTTGCGACAAACGTGGACGAGAATGGAGCGCGCGAGGACCGGATTCGTTCTAGTCACACACAAATGTTTTTGAGATTCTCTAATGGCATGGTATGTTACAAGTTGAGATGAATTTATATACATACAAACTGACTGGGCTGAAAGAACGAAACAGGGACGGAAGAATGTGTGAGGAGACCCGTGTGGCATCGGAAGACGATTCGGAAGAAGAGGGTTCAGGAGATGTCGCAGTACTTGACGGAGTCTCTCGGACGGATGCTCTCGCTGAGCAGCACGTTGAGCGTGCGCGTCTCCACGTGCAATGTCATGTAGTAGCCGGCCTTCGTCTCGACGATCTGACGTCTCGAGCGGTTCTTCAGCTCGATCTGTCGCTTCCGGATCTGTTTGCTGCGCCACTCCTGCTCGGCGGAGACGTCGCGCTTCTGACGAACAGGCAGCACGGGCGTTTTCTTCGGACACTTGGGCGGGATGTTCTGATTGCACGGCGCGCTCGGATCGTTCATGTTGCACAGCGAGACCTTGCAGTGGAACAGAAGGTCGCCGTCTCCCGGAAACTTGAAGACCGACATCTCCTGGAAGACGTACGCATCCTCTGGAAACTCTTTGAATCGCGCGTAGTTCGGCGTCTCCAGGAAGTGTTGATCCACTTCGCATCTGAAACAGAAGACGCCGTCGCGGGTGTTTGGAAGACGTGCTCACCCGTTGGAGTCAAGAATCTGCTGAGTGTGTTTCTCGGATTGAACGAAGCAGTCGTGAACCAAGTAGTTGTACTCGGGAGCTGAAAACGCACGAGTTCAGAATACGGACTTCCGGCTCAGCGGGGTCAACAAACGGCAATCGCATTCCCATCGGTGGTAGAGCGTCTCGCCGACTTTCGCGTCCAGCGCCACACACTGTCCCGGCGAGTATCTGGAATCGGAGATGCGTTGCGGTCGCGTCGCGGTCCATACCTGTGGAGTCGGTAGACGCACTGCGTGTCGGCGGCGTTCTTGAAGACCGCCTGATCGAGTTCTTGTCTCGGAACGACGGTCGGCACGAAGCACGACATGTCGAGACCCTGGTCGGCGCGCGTGATGATCAACGGATGGAATTGCAGAATGACGGTGATGTTAAAGTGGTAGCCGTGGCCGTCCTGCAAAGAAGCCGAAGTTTCCGAGCGGTGTCTAGTCCCTTCTCACCGCCGACGGCGTCTTCACAAGCCCGCACGTGCCTTCGGTGAACGTCATCTGAATCTCGCGACTGTTGTCCGTCTTCCGAATCATGCACTCTGGCTCGTCGTGATAATTGTGCGCGTACATGAGCCCCTGGAGAGCCCGCTGCGTTCGCACCACGATGCTCATCGAGTGCTCCGTGCACTTGACGTCGGTGGCTCCGCGCACCTGCGGCTTCGCGTCCGGCGGCAGCTCGATGCCGTCGCACCCGAAGCCCACGTACTTCATGAACTCGCCCTCAAAGTCCTGCAAAACATCGGCCATCGGGCGGGCAGTTTCTAGGCCACACGACTCACGTGAAGGTTCGGAGGCGTGAAGGCTCGCTTGTGATCGCCGGCGATCAGCTGCAGTTCGGCCTCGTCGACGAGCGGCCGCGGCGTCACACTCACGGCGATCATGATGATTCCCGACGCGCGCATCTTCTCCGAAATGTCCTTTGGCGATCTGCAAAGTGCGCTCTATTGAGAATCCGAGATGTCCGGCTACTTGTGCGAGTGTCCGTCGGTGAGCACGAGCGCCATCTTGGGCACGCCTTCTCGAATTCCCGTCGACGGATCCTTCGACGTCAACAGATCGAACGCGTCCATCAGAGCCACATTGGTGGCAGTCGTGCCCTTGATCGATCGGATGTTCTTGACGAATCCCTGCACGGAGGTGTTGTTTCCGTAGAGGAACGAGTTGAACTTGAAGTGCACGAACGACTGTCCCGAGTAGGTGATGAGTGCCACTCGCACCGCCTCCGGATGAATGTTGATGTTGCCGAGCACGCGTTCCACGAGAAACTTCTTCTGATCGCTGAACAGGTGGTCAAGAGACTCCGAAGCGTCCACTACAAGCGCCAGATCGAGCGGTTTGTCCGACCCTTTCACGCATGCTGCAAACCGAAAAGGCTAAAGGGGGTCAACACAGGGTTACTGTACCTGGCTGCTGCTCGCAAATCTCGGTTCCGCGGTACCGCTCGAACTGCGGCTCCAACTTCTGCAGGTTCTGATTGGTGACGATCTTCTGCTCGGACTGCGTGTAGTTGGCGAGAGCGGCCATTGCCACGTAGTCACCGGTTCCGTACGCCCAAATGTCAATGTTCGGGATTTCTCTGCAAAACGGAAGTGCGCTCTACCGCACAAGTGGCGCGCACCTTCTGAGAATATCGGACATCTGCCAGTCCTTGGGGAAGTCGTGAGTGCGGCCGTCCGACAGAAGGTACACGATCTTCGGCACGGTGCCGTCTCTCATACCCTGCAAGAAGACCGTTTCCCTTTCTCTCGATTCACATTCTTCCGCTTTGACCCACATTGGCGGGATTCTTGAGCTGTTCGAGCGCGAACTCGAACGCTCCTCCGATGCGAGTGATGCCCGACACGTGGCGGAGCACGTCGAGAGCCGCGAGCAGCTCTTCGCGGTCGGTGAACTTCTCAAAGTTGAACTCGAGGTGCTGGGTGCCACTGAACTGGATCAACATGACGCGAGTCGCCGTCTTTCCGATCGTCACGTGCTTGATGACACGTCGGATGATGTCGATCTCATCCTAAATCAAAAACTAGCCGTCATCCGAATTCAGAAGACGTTTCCACCTGAAATTTCTCGCGAAGCGATCCGGACGAGTCGAGAATGAAGACGAGGTCGAGGGGCGGAGCAAACACTTTGCATCTGGCTGAAAACGTTTTCAGACGTGCCCGGCCTCTGACTCATCGCTTACGTTTCGTCGAAACTGGTGTGTGGACGATCTCGGGCGGCGCGAGACCGTTATCTATGATCTTGACGGCTTCCGATGACTTTTCGAGACAAAAGAGGGCCAATATGAGTAAGGGTAGGGCGACTAAACGTCGCATTTTGCTGAAACTGGACTTGATGCTAACGAAGGATTAGCGGATCAGATAGAATATAGAGACACAAGTGTGGTCAAGCTTTTGAAAACATGTTATGAATACGAACACACCGACGGCTACGGCCACACATTGATCACTTTCAGACGGCATTCGATGCAAAGTGGAACGAATGATAAGATGTCAACACTGGGAAAGTCATGGGATTGGGGCGAAAAAAGCTGTGAAGAGAGTGGGATTCGAACCCACGCCCCCGAAGGGACTGGTGCCTTAAACCAGCGCCTTGGACCGCTCGGCCATCTCTCCGCCCGTTTAGCAACGGCAAGGAGTGTGTTTATCTGCCGGCGACGGGTAAGAGTGGCGGCACAGGGGGAAGGAAGCGAGAAGGCGAAGAATGAATGTCATTTCGAGAAAAGCGGGAGGAGAGGGGGGGGGAGGAGGTCAACAATGGAGCGAGATGAATGGAATTCAAGCGGAATGGAATGAATTGTTTTTGTGTGTGTGTGTGTGTGTCTCAAGTTCATACTCTGCAATTTCAGACGTTCCATTCAAAATATTGACCGTCAGAAATCATGAGAAGGCTCAGAGAACGACGTGCGGACGGGAAGAAACCATAAGAGTCTCGAGGGCTGAAACACAGCGAAGAAGTGACAAACAATGCTGAAAAGCGAAGAGAGACGGCGGCGGCGGCGGTGAAATGCTTTGTTTCCCTTCTAAATTGTAATTATTATGCAGAAATGCCTCGGGGCTGCTGCCTCCGTCTCGGCCACGTACTGTTCTCATCAATCATTGTTGAAACACTCATTGTCTCTC
Organism: Caenorhabditis sulstoni; assembly: GCA_963966605.1. Lineage (NCBI taxonomy): Eukaryota > Metazoa > Nematoda > Chromadorea > Rhabditida > Rhabditidae > Caenorhabditis > Caenorhabditis sulstoni. The sequence continues at coordinate 3,935,529 of OZ016477.1, forward strand.
TCTCGAGAAAAAGAAGCTGATTGACTGATGGATGGCAGGGTCAACAGAGAGAAGAGAAAGAGAGAAAGAGAGAAAAAGTAGAGGTCACCAGCTGATACTTTGAAGAGAGGACGAGGGCGTTTCAGAAGCACAAAGCCTGAAGCCCAGAGGTCTGAAAGCCCGAAGAAGGCGAAGAAGAAGAAGAGGGCTGGGAGAGCTGGAGAACTGGAAACAGCACGGTTGACGAGAATCCAAAGTGACACGTGGCACGAATCGAAAGTGTGACCAGAGACTCGAGAGAAGGGACCGTATCAGACTGTCTGTACCCTTTGAGAACCGGGGGGCCTTTTCAAGGAGTCGGAGTGTACAAGGGAATGGGATTCCAGGTTGTAACCGACTAGACGGGAAGTATCAAATAACCCCGACGAGATATTACCGACGAACAATGGAAAGGGGGAGGAAAGTAACTGTGAAGGCGCCGAACTGGTTGCCAAGAAGATCCCGAGAAAGAGAGAGAGAGAGAGAAAAAGAGAGAGAGAAAGAGAGAGAGAGAAAGGTCGATTACGCAAGAGGTTCGAAACAAGTGAAAGCCACGATTCGCGCATTTGCATATCGGCGGCGAGAAGAAGTGGCGGGAAGGTCATCGGAAGTGGGAGGAGCGCTTCTCGTTTCTTTCTTTTGTCTCGGGAATACGGACTACACTAGACGTGTCTTTCAGACTACAGTAATCTTATGCGGGGGCCCTTTTGGCTACATAAGACCGTCGCTTTCAGGCCGGAGAGAAGAAGAAGGACCGGAGATCTTCTAAACTCGAAACTGAAAACTTACCGTAACCCTTATCCTAGCCCCTCAGCGTGGGTTCTTCTACCCTACCGTAACCCTATCGCCGCATCCTCACTTCAGAAGGCTACCGTAATCCCGACGCTTCCCCCTTTAACCGGACGGTGTTTGATCCCTGGGAAGGGATTACGGTAGAGAAGGCAGGAAGAGATACAAAAGAGTCGCGTGGATGATGAATCGAAAAGTAATTGTGACGAAACGCGATGGCAGACAATGGTATGATGATGATGATGACGATCGAAAAGAGAGGTCGTCGGCAGAAGCAGAGATGCGTTTTCGTGCGAGTGAACTGTTTGCCTTTTCAAATTCCAATTATGCGCCCTTCTTCGGTGAGAGTGTGTGCCAGGAGAGGAGACGCAGAGAACGAGGAAACTTCGAAATGAGTCGCGTAATGGAGTGGGGCGAGGCGAGAGAGTGCGGCGAACCGAGAGACGCAGACGCGCGAGATGCATATCTGAACAAGGGCAGAAGCCATCGTGCGCGCGCGCGCGTCCCGTTGACTACAAAAGGAAGAAGAAGAAGAAGAAGAAGACGTCGACGTCTTCAGAAGAGACCAGTCAAACTGCCAAAGTGGTTAAATAGTTTCCAACCAACACACACACACAACTGTATTTTCAGGCCGAACTTCGAAAGTTTCGTCGTCTTCAGACCGATAGCAAAAAAAAAACGAGTTATTTTGTGTTTTTGACCCCAATCGAGTGTGTGTGTGTTCAAAAATCTTCGCCCTTTTCGAAAAAACATACATTTTTCGATAAACCAAACAGTTGAGAATACCAAAAAGAAAGCCGTAAACCTAACGAGAATGTGTGTGTGTGTGTAATCGAAAACGTTTTTCTTTTTGGTTTTTATCGTCGAAACGACTGGTTTTTGCGGCTGTCTTGGGGCTGAAATCGACTCTCACCTGGAAGTGTTGAAGGCGTGCATTCTGGAGACGTCGCCGACGGATTCGGGAATACGGAAGACCCCCACGCTCTTCCGCACTCTTTTATACCGCCCGTTTCGCGGCTATTCCTGTAGTCGTGTTTGCCGAAAAATTAGCAACTGGGGAGGGGAAATGGGCGAAGAGCAGCCAGTTTTCGTCCGGACGAGTGGTGATTCCCGTTTCGCTCGGAAACGCGCTCCATCTCACTGCTGCTTAAGGAGACGTATCAACAATGCGACAATTTTTATTCGGTGATCTTCTTCCTTCGGCATAAATGGTAATGGTTTCTTTTTTGTTTGTGTGGTGTGGGAATCGAGAGATCGAGAAGAAATACTGGGATCGAGGGGGGCTGAAAATGGGCGAGGGCGAGACTGGATGGACTGAGATTAGATATGGGGGGGGGGAATACTTAAAGGGGGACTCTCTTTGAAGTTGAATGTGTTATCGATTAGTTGATTGGTTGGGTGAGGAGTGGCGTGTTCATTGCGCTGCTATCGATTTGAGAAGGTGGTTGACTTCTTGGGCGACACATCCGTACACGAGTTTGAACTGATCTCCCGTCGCCACCATTCCTGCAACAATGCAAATGCGCTCCACCGCACACACACGCTGTCGTGACCTACCGTCTCTCTGATCGCGAAGGTGTTCCACGGTGGCGACGACGTCGATCTGGCGGATTCCGCGCAGAAGACGTGCGCAGAGCACATCGACGGCACAGTAGACGCCGGTTCGGCCGGAGCCGTCCCACGAGTGGACGAGCACCGCCGACGAGCGTCCGCGGTACGACTTGTTCACTTTGCGACGGAACTCGAGAATGCTCTTCGCACTCGGCGGCGTCGACGCCTTCTGCCACGAGAGATAGTGGAACTGGGTGATGGTGCGCGTCTGGCTGTTTTGCAGATTCTTGAGGTAGAACGAGCGGACGAGGTAGTCGTCGGACCAGATGTGCTCGGAGACGAGGTGGATCTCGAATGCGCCGTGCACTTCGGAGCCCGTGTCCGGCCAGTAGGTCTTCTCCTGTTTGCACTCTTCCGGCGTCGAGAGGTTCACGACGAGACACACGCCGTGCTGCCAGATCGTCTGCCAGAACGCCGCGATTTGGTTGCTCGCCGGCGTCTGAGCGGCGATGTAGACGGCTTGTCTGAAACAGCAATTTCAGAAGAGATTTTCAGAATTTTCGAAAAAAACTCTCATTATTTGAAAATGAAAAAGAGAGTTTTTCTCAATATTTGGCCTTTAATTATCATCAATTCAATTATTATCGAATCGATTAAAAAATCGTCGAAAAAGAAAAAATGGGCGCCGCCGTCATGCGAAGTATTGTGGCTCTCGCGGACCCGCGAGATGTCGGGCGCTTCCAATTAATAACCACCGGATGCGCATCGCATATTTCGATGGAGTGATTTTGGAATCAGCATTCAATTTTTTACCTCGGGTCATCGTCGTAGATGAAGCTGGCATTCAGGTAATAGTCCTCGTTTTCAGTGTTCTTTCCATCAATCTCCACAATGTTGTCGTCAACTGAAAACAGAACGGAGTAATAAATATAATAAAAAGCGAGGGAGGTCGGAAGACGTCATCATCATTCCTATTCACAGCTCTCTATTTCTACTTCCCGTGACGTCATCGCCCTTTTCCGACTTGTTTTCCGTTTTCCCCGCGCCCCCGCTTACACGGAAGAATGGATCTGTTCTGGGCGGCGAACTTCTCGGCTTTGGTCTTGAGACGCTCCTCGTTGCGGTAGTCCTTGATTCCTTTCCATTGCGCCTCGATCTTGGTCGGCTCGGAGAGGTACTCCTGGAGGAAGTTGAGCACGACGTGTCCCGTCGAGATGTCGATCGTCGGGGCCGCCGTCTCCTCGCACCACGAAGACGTGGAGCTCGATTTGGAGGCACGTCCTCCGTCGGCACGCTGTCTGCACAGGTCCTGATAGGCGAACGAGGTCTTTCCGTCGAGTTGCTCGGCGATTTGCTGGATGTTGTCCTTGTAGTGACGACGAGAACGGGCGACTTGGACGGCGGCGACGAGTCCGAGAGCGGTGACAGTGAAGGCGCAAACGAAGAGCACTGGCATGAGCAACCAGTCGCGTTCCGAAGATTCCACTGGTAGGCTTCCATCCTGTACAGAGAACGGTTCGGTTAGATCCCGTTTCAAAAAGAATTGCATCGGCCGGGAATCGAACCCGGGCCGCCCGCGTGGCAGGCGAGCATTCTACCACTGAACCACCGATGCTCGCCCGTCGTCGCATTGTGATTCAAAAGAGACTACGCATGGAGAAAGAAAAAGAGACAAACAAACAACAGACCGCAATCTCGGAAAAAGCAAACTAGTAATGGAGACCCCTCCACTATACTATTTTTTACGCCAGAACATTTCCATAGGGATGTGTGGAAGAAACCAAGCATCGGTGGTTCAGTGGTAGAATGCTCGCCTGCCACGCGGGCGGCCCGGGTTCGATTCCCGGCCGATGCAATTATTTTGAGCTCTTACCTCTCCACTTCCGATTCCAGTCTCACGAACGTCGGCTCCCGAAAGACGAGCAATATCCTTACGGCGTTTGTCTGAAAAACGTGGATCTCAAAGTGAATTCAAGAGGAAGCCCTTACAGACTGCCGAAGCGACGCCTTCCACCGAGTCGATTCTCTTCTCGGCTTTGGGCTTGGCTCCCTCGAATCGCGAGATTCGCATCGAAAGTTGTCCGTTCTCGAACTGGAAGTCGTCGAAGTAGAGGTTGTTGGGGATGGCGATCGTGTTCTGGAGGAACTCGATCAACGGCATCAGCTGGTCCTCGTTCTTCAGGTGCACCTTCAGATAGACGCGGTTCGCATCGACACGCGTCACCACTTGCTCCTTGCGGCCCTTGACAATCTTGTGCTCCGTGTTTTCGAGCCCCTGGTTCACTTCGCCGACTTGCTCGATGTCCTTCTTCAGAATCGCCTGCTCTCGCTCCTCCAGATCGTCCAGCGGCACCGCCATTTCCTGTTCTCCGTTGCCGGTCATCACTTTCGTCTCCTCGTTCTCAATGTTGTTCTTGAGCTCGACGAGCCGACCGATCAGACTATTGAGCTGTCCGTCGGAGAGCTCCGAGAAATCCGGGTTCTCATTGTTCACGATCGCCTGCACGTACTGATCCAGAATCGCATCGTCAACGTCTTCGTTTTGCGCGTTCAAGGCCTCTGCAATCATCATTCACAAACTGGTCACTAAACTGATCGGCGCGTTCTGATCACAGCCTCGATTTTGCGATAAAATCGCGCATCGGTGGTTCAGTGGTAGAATGCTCGCCTGCCACGCGGGCGGCCCGGGTTCGATTCCCGGCCGATGCAATTCTTTTGCATTCTCACCTTCAACATCCTCCTCAGTTGGCAACGATGGCTCTTTGAGCTGCTCGATGACCTGAGCGAGCTCCTCCTCAGTCACATTCTCCGCATTCAAGTCCTCATCGAGAAGCGACGGATCCTCGGAGAGTCCCGTATCGATGAGCTGTATGAGAGCCCACACGTTGGCCGGTTTTCGTACTTGACAAAAGTCCGGATCGTACTGCAGCTGGTAAGCCATCGACATTTTGAAGTAGGCGAGCACACACTGCGTCTCCTCATCTCCCCAGTCTTTGTCTTTCGCTGCGAGCCTGCAATTCGCCTGTCCCCATCGATTCTATCTCCGATAATGTCTACCTTGTCAGCTCGAGCTTCAACAATTCCAGCTGAGTGTCATCTAAATTGTCTAGAACAGTGGGCGGCGCCGATCCGCTCTCCGCCGAGTAGCACTGACCGAACACGCCGTCCGGCAAACACGATTCGTCATTGTCGCATAAATTTTCGCTAAGGTTGCAGCCTGAAACACAATTTCGTCGTCGTCGCGTTTCGTTTGTCTCATTTGCGTGAGTGTGTGTCTCAAATTCTCGTCCCGCATGCTAACTAGCAAATGTCACCACACCCACGTCCGAATCACCTGCTGACTGAAAGTTGGACTTTGCGAATCGCGAGAATATCAAACTACCCAGAGAACAGTCAAAAAGAGTTGCGCCGGCCGGGAATCGAACCCGGGCCGCCCGCGTGGCAGGCGAGCATTCTACCACTGAACCACCGGCGCTCGAAAATCGGCGAACGCCGATGGCCGAATGTTATGCGTCAAACCGCCGATCAAACGCTCACTCTCGTCATTTCTTATCAGAACACTACTTCCTTCTCGACACGATTCCACCTGCCTTTTCTCAATCTTTCGTTCAGCTTTTGTGCTCATTCAAATCGTAATAAGCGTCGTTTGCGTGGCGAGCTCTCCTTATTATTCCGGGCTCCTCTCCCCGCCGCCTCGCCTCGGTTTTAATCTAATTCGGAGCGAAAGAAAGAGAGAGAGAGAGAGAGAGAGAGAGAGAGAGAGAGAGAGAGAGAAAGAAAGAGAAAGAGAGAAAGAGAAAGAGATAGGGAGCCTTCTCTTTCTCTCTCATTTCTCTCTGATTCTCTCCCTTAGTTGGCATCGAATGTACGCTTTCGCCTCGAATGGCACAGCCCCAAAATAAAAATAAAACTAGAGTGGCAGAGAAGGAAAGAGCCCCATCCGTGGAGCCAGAAGAGCATCATTTCGGGCGGCTCCGCGGAGCCCACATTGTATTGTTATCTGGAATGGGCAAGAGGAAAGAGAGAGAGAGAGAGAGCGGTTATGAGAAAGAGAAAAGCATGAATGCCGGATGAGCACATATTCCAGCAGATTTCAGATTGATGGCCTAGCTTTTTCTCGGCCATCACCCTATTCGGTTCGCCCTCTCTCATCGAAACATCATCATCCGTCGTCATTGCGAATATCCGATTTCATCGCCCTCTCGCGAAACGGTCAGCTGAGCGGAATTATGAAAAGTAGTGTGTGGTGGGACCGAGAATCGATGAGCTCATCATGAGATTAGCGAGAAAGAGCACTTCCGTCGAGGCTGAAGACGTCGCGATGATTCAGAAGATCAGAAGAGGTTCCTTCCGCTCTAATCTGCACTTCGACGAATTCGTGTGACTAATTGACAGATGACGGAAGATGAATTGCTAGGCCACGGTGGAAAGTTCGGCCACGCATTCACTCGGCCCTCTCCGTGAACTTTCCGCTTCTCGAAACTTCTCCATAATAGTCCTTTCACGCGTCATCTCTCTCTCTCTTTTATACACATAATTTCTCCGGGAATAATTATCGGAAGAGAGCTCTAAATAGGCACTCCATCTTCTTTTCATCTGAAAATCAGCCGTCTCCCTCTCTCTCTCTCTCTCTCTCTCTCTCTCTCTCTCTCTCTCTTATTGTGAAATGTTCTTTTCGAGAAGAATGACGTCATGTGCGGAGAGGCTCATCAGCTGTGAGCATCTCAGAGCACATTCGTCATTCGAAACGGACAAAGACGACGCCGACGAAGAAGTTAGAGAGAGAGAGAGGGCGGAAAGGATTGCTCAGATTAGAAGACGTGCTGTTTTTCGACAGAATTCCGGAGACGGCGGAAAACAGCTGAATCGTGTCATGAATTCAATCAGAGAACGCCTTCAACTTTGCACCAGGTTGGTGGGCTCGCCGAGCCGAGTGCTCTGACATCACCGTAGGCGTGCGAACGTTGACCTAATCGAATATTCCATTCTTCTCGTTTTGTTTTTCTCTTCTTTCCCACCAGACACATCTGCCTTCTTTCTCTTCTTCTTCTTCTTTTTCTCTTTCTCATCTTTGAAGTTACGGAAACACAAAAAGAGGGGGTCACGCGACGAATTTGGAACTTCATCAGAATCCGTAACGACCACATCATGCTCTTTTTCGGCGTTTGAGTCGAGACACGAGTGAAGAAAACATAAGCATGACGTCAGTTTTTCGGCCGAGAGGCGGCGGGGGAGTCGAGTATTTTTAGGCGGTACCCTCTTTCTCTCTCTCGCTTTCGTGAGCACTGCTCAAATGGAATCAACTTGTTCTCCGCGGATTCTTTTTGAACACGGCTTCTTCTCTTGAAGGGCTTCTCTGCAAGACTCGCCGTTTCGAAACATTTTGTCTCGTTTCGACTCGTTTTGGAGAGTAGGGAAGAGCTCTCGACGCAAATTAGTGCACTCTGTGCTGATCAAAGAGCTCCTCTCGGGAGCCAAAGCACGAAGAGAGGGGGATGAATGAGAAAGTGCACCGACTGAAAAGACTACAAACCAGACGAGCGGGATGATGGAAAACAGGCAAGATGGAATGGAAAAGGGATTGCGCCGGCCGGGAATCGAACCCGGGCCGCCCGCGTGGCAGGCGAGCATTCTACCACTGAACCACCGGCGCTTGAAATCGATCGACGGGAGTAACAAGGAAAAATTTTCCGATTTTCAACTCTCTCGCTGATTTTTCAGTTCAAACTAATCGGAACTCGCTCCGAATATGGATGAAAAGTGCAAAATGTGAAGAAAAGCATATAGGAAAAACAAGAGGATTTCGGAGGTGAGGGGGACTGAAAAGCCTCCGTTGGGCGCGAGCTGGTAAACAAGACGAAATGAGAAAAGGGGAAAACGACTACATTTTGGACCCCCAACATCCGACAAATATATGTATCCAGAATCCGAATTTCCTATTCTTTTCTTGATTCTTCTCCTCTTTTCGCGTCGGATACGAGTTATAGTCAGGTGATTCGGAGCAGATAATCAAAAACAGTCAGAGCAGAGCAGAACAAAAAGAGCATTTCGGAGGCAGAGAGCAAGTGGAAGACTCACCGTACAACAGAAAAGCGGGTACTGTGTGAATGGATAGTAGCACGAGAATAAGGTGATGGAAGAAGCGCATGCGGACGGAGAAGACACGGAGACGTGCGTGGTCCCCTGCTACTCCATAGGGCGCGTGCGCGATAAAGTGGCGAAGAGCAGGACGGAGGGGGCGGGGCACGCAGCCGCCCGGAGCCTCGGGGGCTCGCCGAGCACACGCCCCTCTCGCGCGCGCGCGTTTTCTCTGACTGCTTCTCGCCTCTCGTCTCTATCGATCGTCGTCGTCGTCGCCGTCAGAAAAGAGAGAGAGAAATGGAAGAAGCAAACGGAGAAAAGAGAGAGAGAGAGAGTGGTGGACGGGCGGGACGACTACTACTAATCGTAGTGGGAGATGAAGAAGAAGAAGAAGTGGTCAGCAGTCGCCGTCGTCAAACGAACGTTGTTTTTGAGACTGACTGCTCTTGAGAGCCAACACGGGCTTCCGTCGAAATAACAGGGTGCGAGGGTGGCACTTAACAGGTGGCGACGGCGACGAAAACGAAACGAGCAGGACCCCTTGCTCGAACTCGCGATCTTCCCGAAGAACATCTGATCTCGAGCTCTGGAGCTCCAGTTGCTCATGAAATCGGGGAGCCTGTCGATTCTAACCAGTTCTCCCGTGACTCTAACTGTCGAAATTCCACTTCATTGTGGATAGGAACTTTCCGATCGGAGTACCTGCTTCGAGTCTCAACGAGAATCGGATCCCTGTTGACCCAAACCTCACCATCCCTCATTTGGCAGCAGAATATCCTTCTGCGCAATCTGAGAGGGAGAACGAAGACACAGTCTCCATCTGTAACCTGATTTTCAGAAATCTCGTTCTGCCTAGATATCCATCGAGCTCAATCCAGTTTTCGATGCTTCGGACAGTGGTCCGATCCTTTGCCCTTCAGTGAATCTGCGAGCCTGACAAAAAGTGAATGCTCGGAAGAATGGGAGGGACACTTCCGGTCTTCTCATCGGATGGATCCCCCTTCTTTGTCCTGCCCTTCAGTTCCTTCCTTTCTGAACTTCCGCGCCCTCTTCCAAATGGCTTCTCGTTCGTCATCTCGTTTCAATCTCCTCCCCCAAATCCATCGTTTTTTCCTTTTCAAACTCCTCTCGTTCTCCCCAATCCGGGGCTTCTTTGTTTCGTTTCAAGGTGAGAAAAAGAGAGGCGACGGGCCGCTTCTAAACGATAAAATATTGTGGCGGCACGCCGCCTGACACCTTATGTGTACGAATACGAAAACGCGACTACAAAAGATGCGCGCGCAAGGGAATATCGAGAAACGAGGCGAGCTATACGACTCCTCTCGTGCCACGTCACCACCCCCCCCCCCCCATTACAGTAATCCGAATGGGCTCGTTCCGGGAGGGCTCAATCGACTATACGAATCGGAGGGGCGATGCTCGCGGAGTCCATTTCAATTGAATTCGTCATTCTTGTTTGTGGGTCGAGAGCCAAATGACTTTTCCTCTCGGTTGAGTGATTGAATGGCGACGGGGACTCTGCGGAGCTGTTATCACTGACTCACGGGCTCGGCGGCTCACGACTGCTCATTAGCACCCAACCACCCCCTCTCTCTTTCTCTCTCTCTCTCTTTCTTTCTTTTTTGTGCTCATAACCCAATTAGGCGCTCGTGCGTATTTATGCGAAACGACGTCTCGAAGAGCACAAAAACGATGGAAAAACACCGAATTAAGACCGAGATTCGTCTCCGATTGGGCCCCAAAGAATGGAATGAAAACGGCGGATTCCGGGAACGAAATTCTCGAGGAACCGATACTTTTTGGCTCGCGTGCTCTTGCTCTGGAAGAGTTGGTATTCGACGGATGCAGTTCTCGATGAAAAACAAAGTGACCGGGCTCGCCGAGCACACTCCTCCGAATCCGTGCATCGAATAACAATCCGACGAAGCAAGCGGGGTGCACAACGACGGCTATCGACCTGAAAACGGAAAGAAAAGAGAGTAAATGGTTCCCCCGCGAAACTACCGTAACCGTGTCACTTGTCACTCTCAGTTTTCATCACTCAAACCCACGCTTTATTTATATCGTCAGACGCCTTCTGAGTGTATAATCTGAGCCCGGCGCGCGCGCGCGCATTCATTCCTCAATCCCTCATTTGGCCGGCTCTCTTTCCCTGCCTCCCGTCTAGCCGGCTCGCCGCGAGCTCCCCCCATAAATTCGTCAAGAAGGCTCACGACGACGACTACCTGCTAATCGGATCCGACTTTACGAGAGGCGACCGCCGAGTCGAGGGTCTGATGTCATGGACAGCCTTGATCCGTTCGCGGAAAGTGGAAGCAAGACGGGATGGAATGGGTTGGGATGGGAGGAGGAGATTCGGACGAAGCGACGCGTTCGGGAATCGACTGGAAGTCGTCTGAGACACGTATCGATTGGATACAATGGCGGGAACTGACTCAGAAGAACACAGGGAAATGTCTCTTTTCGAGACCATGAATCTCCGGTGGCAATTCGACAGGAATAACCTCCTAGGGACTTCCTGACTTTCAAAGTCTCATCTGTATCTCCCCGTTTCCAGGTCGATCGCCCTCGTGGTGGATTCCATCACCGGATTGTGGTTCGACGCACGGATTCGAAGAGTCTGCGTGCAGAAAGTGAGCCCGCACTCTTGTGCTCCGCGAGCCCTCTTTGTTGTTTTTCGCAGTTCTCACGTCTGAATTCTCTGCTGAAATGGTACCGGAGAACTGCAAATCTCGAGTGACCCTCCGTCGGTTCAACTGCTTCGTTTCACTCCGGATGGACTCATGGTTCGCTCCTCCGCTGATTCTCGTGATCTTTCTCCGTTTGTCTCCCAAATATCAGTTCATGTTCGCAGGTGGCACTCGTCGATCCGATTATCCGTAATCTGTTCGTGGAAAACGAGCGAAAAGATCAGAGATTGCAGGTGAGATAGTTCTCAAAAGCACTGTCAGTCCATTCTCAAAGTCGGAAAGTAGGTCGGCATCGAGAGAACCGGCGATGAGGGGAGCATTGTCTCTGGATGTTCCGATCTTCTTCCGCGATCTTCAACTGTCGCTACCTACCTATCTCCGGCAAAACGTCGGAAATCAGTCTGGTATGCAAGTCTGAGCTGTTACGAACGGTTTTTTGAGAAAAGGAGGGAGCTATGCATCTCGGATTGAGCATCTCGGATTGAAATTTGGGAATATGGTTTGGCTGAAAGCCTGACGCAAGCGAGCTAACAAGGAACAATCATTCAATCGAGGTGTTCCACGTGCAACAGGCGCGGGACACCGTCTCACCTCGCAGACAAGCTGATGAGTGGTCTCAGGAGGTACTGTAACAGACGTTTCAACTGTGTTTGTTTTTCACTGTCACGGTTGAAACGACTGTTACAGTACCTCCTCCGTTCGCTGCTAGACCACGCCGCGGCGTTTCTGCGAGGCTGACTTGACGAAACGAAACACAGAACGTACCTTGAGATTTCCTTTTTTTTATTCGCTTTCTGTCAGAATTACTAAAGTTCGCTGAGAAAAAACGGAAAAGGGTGAGGTTTATGCGTTGAAAAGTGAGATCGAGAAGATGAATGACACTGAAACGAAGCAGTTGATCCGACGGAGGTTCACTCGAGAATTGCAGTTGTCGGGTACCATTTCAGCAGAGAATTCAGACGTGAGAACTGAAATAAAACAACAAAGTGGGCTCGCGGAGCACAAGAATGCGGGCTCACTTTCTGCACGCAGACTCTTCGAATCCGAGCATCGAACCACAATCCGGTGATGGGATCCACTACGAGGGCGATCGACCTGGAAACGGGGAGATACAGATGAGAGTGAAGGGCGTTCGAGAGTGAAACGGGCCAAGTGAGGGTTTGCAGGGAAGTCATGAACGCAGGCACGATCAAATGGTCCGCTCGGTAGAAATTGAAGCACGTCGTGATGGAATTGTCTGCAAAAGGAGTACGAAAAGCATGAGACACTGAGTTCGAGACTGTTTCACCTGCTTGCACTCCAACCAGGTACAACGAGGGAACCGCTTCGCAGAGGCTGATCGCTGTGAACGTGACGAGGGTCCACTTGAGACGCGTTCGCGCCGAACGACTCGTGTCGGAGGTGTAGGTGCCGATCTGAAACTATCGGAAGTTCAGATCGTAACAGAAGGACACTGACGATTTCAGCTCGATTCCTGGAGCAGTGCAACGTGACGAGAACGAACGACAGTGTGAATATCGGAACGACGAACGAGGAAGCGATGATCACCACTAAGGAAACACTCATTCGCTTTCAGTTTCAATCTGAATTCACTCACACATGACAATGTTCAAAACAGGCTGACAATGCTGAATGTCGCATTTGAACGGTCCCCCGGAGACCTCGGCTGCCTGGAACAGTGCCGTTGTCACCTGAAATTCCAGACTTCATTCGCATTCTGTGGATCTCGATCCTCACGGCCAATAGAATCGACAAAATCCAATTTCCAGCAGCGACCATGTAGACTGAACGAACGGAAATCCGAACGCTGTAGAAGATGGGACGGACGGCGGCGAGGTAGAGAAGGATCCCCGATCCGACGTACGATCCGAGAAGTGTGTAGAAGCTGACGTCGCCGACGATGAAGAAGAAGACGTAGATGGTGAATTGGGGAGCGACGAACGAGAGGATCCGAAGGATCAGCATCGCAGTGGCCGCCGAGAGCGACGAGATGCAGCGGCTCAGAACGAACACGTACTGCTTTCGAGACCTGCACGCGTTCATCTGTAGGTTCCGAGTTCAAAGACGATTCTTACGCGTCATTCATTTGTCTGAACTCCAGAAGCAGAATCCAAAGGAAGTACGAGTTGATGTAAAGTGAAACGACGAAAAAGAAGATCGGAACCGAGAAGTTCAGCCATCTCAGTATTCTGGCGACCGTCTCGATGTCCTGAAAGCGACGGTGGTTCGCGATGGAGCGCACTTGCAACAACCTGGATCAGAACGCATTGATTGGTAGTGTTTGTGCATTGGAGGAAGAAGGGCTCGTAGTTGGAGTGATGGGTGCAGTTGGAGAAGAAGTCGGACATGACGAAACGACCGACAAACGACGCCTCTTCTTTTCACACATTCCCCGCTTATCACGGAGCGAGCGGGGGGGATTATTTCGAAAAGTGTGGGAAAGTGATTCAGCGGAAATGAGAGAAAGTAACATTTATGCGGATGACGAGTGAGATCGGAAGAAGAAAGCGAGAAATGTGGCGAAATAGGATTTGGAGAGGTTGATCTGTTTGACGACTTCAGATGAGATCGCCTTGTCGAAGATGATGTTGGCGAGTGGATCGATCAGAAGAACGACGCCCCTGGATTTATGATATCAGTTGGAAGTGTTCGGTAGAGCGCACTTACCACACGATCGAATCGAGCGAAGTGAAGAGAGTGACACTGATGAGGCGGTCCGCCTGATAAAAGTTCCTGCACGTGCTCAGGATGTTGTCGGCTTTGAGCCCGATCTCGAAGCTCGACGGAATTCCCTCGGCCAGAGCGATGATGGTGATCGCGGAGAGGGTCCAGACGAGACGGATTCGTGCGAGACGAAGAGTCTCCGAGGAGGTGTAGCTGCCGAGTCTCTTGGCCCGATGGATGTGGAAAGTGAGACCGATGAGGACGAACGAGAGGATGAGGATGGTCAGCAGGAAGGCGATGGAGATGATTATGACTGAAGATGGGATGGGTGGTGGAGACGGATCGGATCACTTACAGTTGAGAAGAGAGACGATCGGTCCGCAGACTTGAGCATCACAAGAGATCGGACCATTCACGTAGGAGGCAGTCTGCAGAAGACCCGTCGGCAGGGAGATCGCGAAGGCCAGAATCCAGTTGGAAGCGGCGAGAATGTAGATCTTGCGAAGCGAGAAACGAGTCGAGAAGTAGACGGGATGGATGACTCCGATGTAGAGCAGAACGGCCATTCCGATGTAGGCTCCCTGGAGACTGTAGAAACTGACGTCGTCGGCGACAACGACAGAAGCGTAGAGGAAGTAGTTGGCAGTGTCGGGCGGGAAGTAGACGAAGAGAACGCATCGGAGGAAGAGGAGCGTCGAGGCGGCTGAGATCGACGAGATGCATCTGGAGACGACGAACACGTAGCGCTTCTTCGCCTCGTTGTTCATTCGAAGGAAGAGTGGCAGACTGATGGAGAGAAAGTAGACATTGATGATTCCGGCGAGCGAGAAGAGCAGCGTCGAGATGTAGTAGTCGAAGATCTTCAGAAGATCCGACACGATCACGAGGTCATGAAGTAGCTCGCAAGGACGGGAAGTGTTGGTGCAGTTGAGGAAGTAGTGCTCGATGGACGGATAACGGACGGAGCAGTTGGCAAAAAGACCGTCGGTCATGGAAGAGTGACGAGAAATGATAAGAGTCAGGGAAGGAGGGAGACGGGTGGTCGACACGAGAGAAGACGGTCTTGCAGCCAGCGGAACTGAAAACGAAACGAGAAGAGTTCGGGCGAGAAGTGGGACGTCTTCTGAATACCTGCTGTCGGACGACTGCGAACACTTTCTTGTCGTAGAGGATGTTCATGACGGGATCGAGCAGAAGAACAAAGCACCTGGAAGAAGAGACGTTCAACAGCCTCACTCCAGTCGTCCCCCCTCACCAAACAAGAGTCTCGGTGAACGCCGCCACTGTCTCCTCGGCCAGTTTGTTGGCTCGATAGAAGAAGTCACAGCCATTGTTCATGTCACGTGACGCATGAATCAGGAAAGCGAACGGAATTATTTCAGCGGCGGCAATGAAAATGACGACGAGAAGGGTCCAGGCGAGACGACGTCGCACGCGACCCATCGAAGAAGCCGACGACGAGAGAGTGTCTCTCTGAAAGTGCCACGACGTCTTCTGGAAAAGCGAGAAGGTGACGACTGACCCGATGGAGTTTGTGATTGTGACGGAGCAGAGAAACGAGCACGAAAAAGAGGATGGCGATGGTGAAAACGAGGCAGACGGAGGTGATGATAACTGGAATTGTTATGAAATCAGATGCGCTCTGCTGGCAATGAAGACTCACAGCTGATCAAATTGATCACTGGAGCGCACGTCTTCAAATCGCATTTGATGACTCCCGGATTTATGATGGCCGCCTCGAGCAAACCAGAGGGCACCGAGTAGATCAGAGCGGCCACGTAGATCAGAATAACCATGCCGTAGACGAAGCGGATTGAGATTCCGGCGTTGAAGAACATCGGATGTTTGACTCCGATGTACAGAAGCAGCGCGAGACCGACGTAGGATCCTGCATGATGCAATTCAGAATTCAGTAGAAGGAAACGAAGAAGAAGATGGGCTCACCGAGCAATGCGAATCGATTCGTCTCACTGATGATCATCACAAAGGCATATAAGTAAAAGTTGGACGGGCTCGGCGCGAGCGTGTTCTCGAATACGCAAGTTACGAGGAGCATCGAGACGACGGTGAGAAGAGCCGAAACGCATCGAGTGACGAGGAAGACGTACCTCTTGCGGGACTCCTCTCGCAGTCGCAAAAACATCGGAACGGTCACGCAGAGACAGTAGAAGTTGGCGAGTGCGGCGACGGTGAAGAGGCTCGCGCACAGGTAGTAGGCGACGAACGCCACTTGAATCACAGTGTTCAGGTCCTGAAACACAGACGGAGCATTACAGAAAACAAGAAGACGTCGCCACCTGAATCAATCGACACGCCGCCGTGGTGTGTGTGCAGTTCTCGAAGAGCACCTCGTTCGGAAAGTGGCGGGAGCAGTTGGCGAATATGCTCATTTTCTCGCAATGAGCCCGGAGACTGTGCGATAAGACCCAATATCAAAATGTTTGTTCGGGGGATTAGGAAAATGTGTGAAAAGCGAAAGAAAGTGGTCTGTGAATTCACACAAACTCCGCCGTCACAGTCAGATAACGCGGGTAATCCTCGTGTTTTCCCGTCGAATTCATCATTTCATGGCGCCCTCTCTGAATCACGGCTTGCCCGACAAACTGGTGCACACTCTGTTCGAACCTACATACCTTCCCACTTTGATCCCATTTCCCACGATTGTCCCTTCCTTCATTCATTCATTTATTTACACTGTTAGAACACGGTTAGTACAACTGAAGACCCGGTGAAGGTCCCTCACGAGACGACACCAGGTAAAGTGGATGGGGGTGAGTACACTTAGTAGAATTAGAAACGTGTGATATTGTTAACTAGGAATTCCTTAAAGGTAGAGGGGGGAAGAAAAGAAGGGGTATGACAGAAAATCGCATTCCAAATAGGTATGGTACAAGAAAAGAAGTCAGATGTACTAGGATTGATACAGATAAGAGTCATAGGCCGGCGGGAGGAGGAAGAAAGTCTGACATACTCATCAAGATTGGGAAAGTGAATGCCGCCACATAGTAGGTTATAAAGGAAAGTGAGTTGAGCTGAGAGACGGCGATGCCGGACGGAGTAAATGTTTAGAATTTCTGAGCGGTGCTGATAGGAACGGAAGGGGGTGTTGGTTCTTTCGAGAATTCTTTTAGAATAAAACCTTAACGGGGATTCTAATTTAAGGCTAAGTTTCGAGTTAGGAGAGGGAGAGTATACGATAGAGCAGTATTCAAGAGCCGGGAGCACATAAGAGTTAAAAAGGAAGATAAGGAACTGGAGGTTAGAAGATTTAAAAGATTTCAAAAGCTGTTTGGCTCTGAGAAGGGCGGAGGCTGTTACCTTGTTGATGTGGACCGGGAATTTGAGAGAAGGTTCCATTAGAACATTCCTTCAGAAATGTCGCCCTTCATTTTCGAAAGAAGATGTTTTTCAAGTGGGCGTGGCACTCCCACTTCTTTTCCAAATCTGCCGCATAGTGCCTCTTTTTCTTCTTTTTTATCAGACCGTAATCGGCCACATTTCTCGATGTCTTCTTCTTCCGATCTCACTCGTCATCTTAAGGATCTGTTCGAAAGAAAAACCATGTTAGTAAGAAGTGAAGAGGTGGCCGATGTCAATTCTAATCCTATGGTAGGCTTTTTTCGCAATTTAGCGCTGTTTCGAGTCTGGCCGCGAGAAGATGCACAACGCATGGTGCAGGTGAAACGAAACGTGAAAGACATGATGATGATCGCTCTGATTGTCGCGTCGCCAGTTGAAGATGAAGTAGATGAAGAAAAGTGAAGTGAGTGGATACGTTTGCTACCGGAAGAATGGACAATACTGCTGGGCGCCAGTCAGACAGCCACTTCAAGCACTAAAATTGGCCGAGAAGATCGCACCATCGCTGGAGAGAAGACCGGACAACTCTGGGTGGTGGCTCCAGATGAGCCGGTGCCTTCAGCAGGGGAATTCGGCCATTGGTTCACAGCAATGGAGCCGCTAGTGGCGAGGAGTGCAGGAGATAATGGTGTTGTGTGATTGGGAGTAGCCGCCGAAGCGCACGATGTCGGAGGGTGGAGGAGCTGAGGAGCCGGAGAAGATGGCGACGAGTTGTGGAGTGGGAGTGAAGAAGAATTGGACGGAAGTCAGCAAGGTCGAAGAGAAGCCGAGGCCAATCAGTCAAAGGAGTAAGCCTTACCCTGCCGGTCCATACCGGAACATAACACGAGGAGGTAGAGACAGAAGTCGCTGAGGAGGCTATCGAGGAGCCGGAAGAGGTCAGATAAGTTTTCTTTTATACAAACTAGAGGCGTGGGAAATTGCAGCGCATAAGCTGCGAATCTTTTTTGAAAAAAGTAAAAATGATTTTATTTTTCGATTTGAGGTTAAAATTAACATTCCTGCGGCCGTGACCTAAAAATCTGGATCACTTCTCTGAGTCTTGCGCACAGACTATTCCTGAAATAATGGAGAAATTCGCGTGATGATGAATGGGTTATCGCCGGACTTCTCGTTTCTTCTGTATCGCTTTTGGTGCTAGTCGTTCCGTTCGCGCTCAGGTCATCAAGCTTCGCTCGTCTTTCGATATTGGAATAGCCTGGGGACTGTAGGCAGGTAACAGTCGATATGAAGTAGGTCTGCCGGCCTCAATCAGAATCGTCACGTCGGAAGCTTTCCGTGTCGTCTTGAGAGTCTCGAAAGCAGTGCTGAGTGAGTTCGGTTCTCACCACTAGCATCAGTTTTTGGCATTGGTGCTCGGCGAGCACTCCGATGTCATAATGCTTCTCGCGGTTGGAGAAGACTGACTCATTGCCGGAGACTGAAATCAGACAGAAAAGAGTGAGGTGTTTGCAGTGGGACTTACCTCTCGGAAAGGTCGGAACTGTCGGAAGACGAGAAGAACTTCTTCGCCGACTCCCACTGACTGGCCACTTCTCGCGAGATGTGGCGATCGAAGAAAAAGTTGATGATGGGATCGAGGAAGAAAGCGAGGGTGCTGGGAGATAAACTACAGTAATCCCGGCTCGTCCCCTTTTGAGAGTTACCCAATGAAAGTCTCGAATGAGGAGACGAGGGCGGGCACTATCAAGTGGTTGGCGCGGTAGAAGTTGTCGCAACTGTCCAGGAATCCGTCTGAAACACAGTTCATCTCGACTTCCTGGCTACAGAATCGCCCACGTTCTTCGAATCCGATCAGGAGACCCGTCGGAATGAGTTCCACGAAGCAAAGAGAAACGAGGATGCCGGTGGTCCACGCGAGTCGGGATCTTCCGTGATCGGAGGCCGACGAGACGAGATTCCCCATCTTTCGGGACTTGTAATGATGCCAGTAGAGAGAAATCGTGACGAATGTCAGCGTGGAAAGAGCCGAGAGCAAGATGACGGAAGTGATGCTGACTGAGAAAGGGATTCAGATGAGGGGATTCCGGAGACACTCACAGACGAGCCATTTGACGAGAAGATGGCAGGTCGACGAGTCGCATCGGACTGGACCCTCTATCGTGTCGGCTGCCTGGAACAGACCGACGGGAATCTGAATAAAGGGAGAGACTCTGGAGAGGAGACCGGGAAGGAACTACCGCGATGAGGATCGAGAGGATCCAGATGACGGCGGCGATGCAGTACGTCGTCTTGAGTGTGAACTTGTCACGGTACACCATCGGACGCATCACTCCAAAGTAGGTGCTCACGGCAACTCCCACGAAGGATCCTTGAAATTCGGAAAGATCAGAGGAATGGGGGGAACGGGCTCACCGAGCAAACTGAAAATGCTGAAATCGTAGACGACGAAGAAGATGGCGTAGAAGGTGAAAGAGTCACGAAAGGAGAAGTCGATGAAGATGGTGGATTGGACGGTGACGATGCAGACGGCGACGAGGATCGACGAGGAGAGACGGATGAGCACGCAGACGTACCGCTTGCGAGTTCTGAATTCAGTTCTGAATTCAGAAGACGTCGCTCACGCACTCTTCTCTCAACTTGGGAAGCATGCGAATCGTGACGAGAAGGCAGTAGGAGTCGACGAGAACGACGAGGAAGCAGATGAAGGCGGACGAGTAGAAACCGAACCACTTGAGGATCGAGTAGGCCGTCGAGACGTCCTGACACGTCACACTTTCACTTTGAGACTTGTTCCAGACTCACCTGAATCAGCTGACACTGTTCGGTGGTGTTCACGCATTCTCGGAAGTTGTGCTCGATGGCAAAGTGTCGGGAGCAGTTCTCGAAGAGACCTCCACTCCCCGCCAGAAGAGACATGTCACTACTGCCAATCGATCGGAAACGCACTCACTGATAAGCGACTCTAGGTGGAGAGTCTCGCTCGGAGCCACGTCATCTGCCGTCTTACCGTCTGCGAAATGTTCTTGTCGAGGAAAATGTTGACGAGCGGATCGGCGAGGAACACGAGTGACCTGGAAAAGCGAGTTCTCATCGGAGCGCGCTTCCTTCCTCTTGGTCACCCGAAGAAAGTTTCGAGAGACGAGACGATCGTCTGAACGAGAACCTCGTTCGCGCGATAGAAGCTGTCGCAACTCGTGACGACTTCTGCAAATCGAGATTTCGGTGACGGTCGCATCGGAATCGCGTGCCTGACGTGGCTCCGATGATCATTCCGACGGGGAAAAGTTCGACGAAACAGGTGAGGACGAGGGCGACGAACGTCCACGTGAGCCGCATTCTTGCACGCTCCGATGCTCCGTGCGACTCGATTCCGCCGTTCTGAATCGGAAGAAGATGAAGAAGGCGTGAAGACGATTCAGACCTTTCTCGCTTTGTAGCTGTGCCAGTGGAGCGCGAAGACGACGAATCCGGTGAGGAAAACGGAGACGAGAAGAGTGAAACAGGCCACCGAGACTGAATCATCAATAGAGCGCACTTACTCTCTCTCTGTCTCCGTAGAGCGCAATTACTCACAGGTGATCCATTCGACAACTCTCACACAATACTCCAAATCACAAGTGACGGGTCCCGGAGCATTGCTGGCTGCTTGAAAGAGCCCGAATGGAATCTGCAAGTGTGCTCCGTTCTACCGTAATCCTGCTCTCTCTCCTTACGGAAATGCACAGCGAAAACACATAAATTCCGGCTGCAATGAGATAAAAAGCCCGCAGAGTCAGCTTGTCTCTGTAGAAAATCGGATGCACGACGCCGAGATAGGTGACGAGAGACACGAAAATGAAGGAGACTGCAAGAGGGAAAGGAGCTCGCGGAGCATGAATGGAGCCCGACTCACTGAGCAGACTGTTCAGACTGAAGTCGTAGAAGGCGAAGGCGACGGCGTAGAAGGTGAACGAGGACACGTGGTGGGTGAAGAGCGAGCTCTCGAGAATCAGAAGAGCCACGACGGAGCACACCGATGAGATGCTGCGCGTGAGCACGAACACGTAGTGTTTGCGAGATCTGGAACAAGAGGGCTGAAAATGACAGATTCAAGAAGACGTACTCGTCGTTGAGAGACACGTAGGTGTAGACGGCGGTGATGAGAAAGAAGACGTTCAGAATTCCGGAGACGATGAAAATGGAGCTGGAGATGTAGACGTCGACCCATCGGACCACCTCCATCGTCGCCGAAACATCCTGCAGGAAGTGCGCTCCATTGGCAATGCACGCGCGGCCTAGAATCCGCGAGAAAGGCGGCTGCTCTTCCACGTGGTGTTACCTTGATAAGCGAGCACTGGTCGGAGGTCTCGGTGCAATTCTCGAATTGGTGCTCGATGGAGTATCGATGGGTGCAATTCGAAAACAAACTTCCAGAAGAAGACATCGATCGAAATGAGACGAAGAGCACAAAATGAGCCGGTGAGAGCACGAGTCACAACTGATAAGAGTCTTTTTCGATTCTCGATTTGAGCATCGTCATCTGAAAGAGATTCTGAATCATCGGGAAACTTCTCGAGAAGACCGACGTGTCGAGAGATCGATTTCGAGAAGATCGGATCGAAGAGGATCGTGAAGATCGGATCGAAGAACGCGCCGATCGACCAGATCAGCGTCAGAATCGCCGAGAAGATGATGGCTTCAAGACGAGAGTCGCTGGAGAAGAAGACGTCGCAGAGCGACGAGTCTGCAAGTGCGCTCCATTGAACACGCGACACATCTACAGTAACCCGCTCACTTTTCACTGTGAAATCGAACGCGTGTTCAACCAAATAGACGGCCGAGGTGATCTCGAAAAGGGCCATCGTTCCGAAAACGAAGAGTCCGGAGACGAGCTTCCTTTTCACGCCCACCAGCGCTTTGGTGGTGTTCGAGAAGTCGCCGCGATCTTTCGATTTCTTCTGGTGCCACATCAACGCGAAGATGACGAACGATTGGATTCCGAGAGAGAAGGCGAAGGCGATCGATATCGACAGGACTGGAAAAGACTCTCAGTGGAGCGCATTGGCATCGAGCGACAGACCTGCGAACATGAGAACGGGCTTCTCGCACGTCTCGTAGTCGCATTGAAACGGCGAGTTTTTGCCCATGAACGCCGCCTGGATCGTCCCGCAGCCGAACTGAAAACGCGCTCTAGCGCACTTTGGCGGGGAGTTCAAACTATGTACACGTGTGTGCTCTTTTGTGCTCTTTTCTTACCGCCACAATGAGCGATACGCTCCAGAACACGATGACCATGATGACACACTTTCGAAACGAGAGTTCGTGCCGATAGTAGACCGGATGAACGACTGCCACGTAGATGGTGACGACGGTTCCCACGTGGCCGCCTGCCGGAAAAAAAAGAGAGATTCTGACTGCGTTCGTTGACGTCTTCTACCGAGAAACGACAGAAAACTGAGCATGTCGAAGATGATGAACCAGGCCATGAACCAGAAATTGTAGTCGGTGAGCAGAATGACCGCCGGCAGCAGCAGGATCGAAACCACCGACATCGACGCGGAAACGGCGCGACTGAGCAGGAACACGTACCTCTTTCGGGTGCTGGAAACAGAGGGAAGGAAGTGCGCTCCACCGAAATGGCGCCTCTCGGATACCTGTCGTCCATCCGCCGAAACGCCGGAATCAGAACGAAGAAGATGTAGGCGTTGAGAAGGAGCGCGAGGGCCGAGAAAGTGCACGGGAGAATGAAAACGGCCCATCGCATGACCAAATCAATCTGATGAATCTTCTGAAATCTCGAAGAGTCTCGATGGATCCTCTCGCCGAGCTCACCTTGACATTGGCACAGAATCCGGAAGAGGAGACGTTCGCCGCGCAGACGACGTACTTGTCGAGATCGGGACGATAAGCGTCGGGACACGCGGCGAAGGGAGAGCTCATCGCGGCACGCGACGAAATGCGCGAATAATCTCGACGCGGGGCAGGCGATAAGAGCGCGTGTGATAACGGGAAAACGGGAAAAAGTGTTTTATGGCTAGAACTGCTCGCTTCCTGGAATTTCGACAGTCGTCGCGAGCCGATGAAAAGTGTTAAGCGTTCCGGATGCGAGAGGACTTCCTGTTCGACAATTCGTCATTCGAGTAGGCAGAAAAGGACGGGCGAGAGGA
This sequence comes from Caenorhabditis sulstoni, assembly GCA_963966605.1. Lineage (NCBI taxonomy): Eukaryota > Metazoa > Nematoda > Chromadorea > Rhabditida > Rhabditidae > Caenorhabditis > Caenorhabditis sulstoni. Next base: position 3,958,771 of record OZ016477.1, read on the forward strand.
GAAAAAGACAAAGACAACCAAGAAAGAAAACATCTCAATTCTTTATTCAAAAATTGAACTTCTGATTTCTGAATCTGAAGTTGGGAATGTTCACTTCAGTACATCTCCTGCTGCCCATGAAAATTTCAGATCGCGTGCGCGAGATCAGACGTTTCCGTATCGAAACTGGCACGAATCAGTGTGAGAACCGAGAGTTGTTCCGTTCTTTTTTCCGTGTCTCCGAGCAACATCTCTCGAACAAACTCAGGCTCCAGCAGTTCGCGGAGTCACGTGACATCAAACTTTCTCTTCCCAAAACCATTTCGTTCCCACATTTCATTTTCACTTTCCGGAAAGTATCGACTAATGAATCAAAAAGGGTTGACTCGCATTCAAATGAGCTCGACGGCAAGCGGAAACGTCTTCCGATTCTTCCGCGAGCTTCCGATCGTTTTCAGAGAGGAAGTAGTCAGAAGAGACGAGGTTCTCAGAGTGTCCGTCTGAAAGCGGGCATCGACGGGTGCGATCTGGAAGAGCCGATCCTCGGGCTCCCGCAAAAGTACGTGCTTCTCGGACTGTGCGGTGCACTGGTCCTCGTCTCGATCGTCAATTGGATCGGCAGCCACTACTACGCGTGGACTCTGTGGATGGTGGGAGGGACTAGAAAACGCGCGGTCGACGGTTCCTCTTCCAGATGATCGCCACCGCCATTCTGTGTCTCGTCGTCTTCATGCCCGAGTACTTCTTCAACGTGCTCAACATGGCTCTGCAGTTCGCGTGCTTCCTCGCATTCCTCATCCTGCTGCTCGTCAATCTCATCCAAGTGCTCGTCTGGAAAGGCAATCTGCCCGAAAACAGTTCGAATCCTCAAGTGGAAGAGGTGCGCGGCAGGTACAACTTCATGCTCGTCTGCATTCCGTTCGAGATGCTCCTCACCATCGGCGTCCTCTTCATCCTGTTCCGCCTTCTCATGTTCTCCTACAACAATCGATAAATGTACACTAGAGCGCGTTTCCAATCGAGTCTCGTCCCCCTTTTTCCGGGACAATTCAAAACTGGATGCGATTCTCTAGGCCATGACCGAGGTTTTCTCAGTCAAGCGGAGCGCGACGTAACGCGCAGTCGATCAGTTCCACGTGTTCCAGTTTCTGTTATCAATGCATGAAACTTGAGAAAATTCATTCGGTATCTAAAAGTGAGATTGGACATGAAACCCGTCGGCGAGGATCCAGATCAGAAGCATCGAGACGGCGCTCCCCGCAAAAAAGCGGGTTTCGAGGTCGCCGCCGGTCCCGACGATCCGCTGCTGTTCGTGCCGCAGAAGTTCCTGCTGCTGGGTCTCTCCGTCTATGTGATGGCGTTCACGATCGCCGTCTTCAGCGTCGGAGTCATTCACTACCTAGCCATCCCATTCGTGAGTGATCTTCTCCTTCTGCTCCACGTGCTCTATTCAGTTCATCATGCCGATCTTCTGCGCGCTGCTCATCTTCGTGCCCGACGTCTTCGCCCACCACGTCCACTACCGTATCCAGTTCACCATCTGGCTCTTCTTCGGCCTCTTCCTCCTCGGCCACTTCTTCTACTACATCATTGCCGGCTACTCGTCCGAAATGGACGATTGTGTCAAAACGTTAAAGGAGGCAAACAAATTAAAGAATGATGAAGAACGGAGGAAAGTGTGCGAAGGTGAGTCTTCAGAAGACGTGACAAGTCCTTCGTCGTCGTCCCTTCAGATCTCTCCGCTACCGCCGTCACCGTCCTCTACTGCATGGAATGGCTCGTCCAGCCGGCCACCATCACCAACACATTCATCTCGTACCGTCTCTACGCGAGCGCCGCCAACGCGTGAACTCTTCTTTTCCACTTTTTTTTTCTCTCTTTTCCCTCGCCGCCGGAGAAAAACGATAAAAACGCTCTCATTTCCCGCCAAAATGAGGCCACAAAACGAGGTTGTGATTCGAGTCGAAGAGCTACCCGAAGTGAGAAGCCAGTCGATTGTGGCGACGAGACGACGTCGGTCGAAGACGTCGTCGCCGTCGACGCCCGCCTTCAAATTCGCCGCCGGACCGAACGAAGAGCTGCTGTTCGTCGCTCAAAAGTACTGGCTCGTCACGCTGTCGGCGCTTCTCAACGTCTTCTCGCTCGCCACGTGGATCGAATCGGCGTCGGGACGCGACGCGTTTCTCTGCGTCCTTCTGACGCTCTTCGGCACGTCGCTCTTCTTCCGAAACGATCTCGTGTACACGAGAAAGTGCGTCTACTGGAGTCAAACTGTCGCAATGGTGAGTCACCCGGACGCCTTCATCGGAATCGCCGATCCTCTTTTCTTAAAGTCCTGCTTCCTCGTCTACTTCGTCACCATCTTCATCGTCCATCGGATCTTTCATGATCCAGAGTCCGCGGAGGATTCAGAAGACGTGCTCCTCCTCACTTTTCCCGTCATGAGCTGGTTCGCCGCCGCGATCCTCTTCGTTCTGGCTCGATTGCTCTGCCACGCATATTCCTAGACCGATTCCATCAACTTATTTTGCTAATAAATGGTTTTTTCACTCGTGTTGCCAACCGAAAATTGTTCATTTCTTTCTCCATTTCAACTTTTTATCATTTTCTCTTTCTCCGTTTGCTCTTGGAATGTGTGAAAATCAATATCATCCGGTAGTCGAGTGAGTCGTTCGAAATTCGCGCCGTGTCCAGTAGAGCGCACTTGCAGCCACGTGCTCCCTTCGCTCCCGCCGTCGCCTCCACGGATCCAAAGACACCGGACTGGCACCGAAATTGGCGGCGACGTGAACAGTCGGTGCATCTGCATGCCGCTAAAGTACTGGATCGTGCTGCTCTCGATACTGCACATTGTGCTGCTCGTCGTCTCGCTGAGTGTCCAGTTCTACTGGATCTTCGAGGTGCGTGCTCCGGCCGGTGAGCAGCGGAGCGCACTTGCTCGGTTTGCAGACGGTGCTCGTCGTCTTCTCGCTTCTGCTCGTCTTCCTGCCCGACGTCTTCGCCGTGTTCGTCCACTTCCTGATCCAGCTCGTCATGTGGATCCTTCTTTCCGGCTTCCACTTCTTCATGTTCATCCGCGAGTGCTCGCGAGAAGCGAACGGCGGTCACATCGCTCTCTGGATTCTCTACTTCGCCTGCTCGGCCACCTTCACCATCATCTATATTCGACTCGTGGCGGCGGGGAGATGAGAACGGGGGATGATAAAATTAATGTTTGAAAATTTTCATGTTTTGTGATGGTACACGAAATATAGAATATCAAATGTGGAAGGAGAGGCGGTGGTGGCGAATGAAATGAGAATACGAGAGCCCGTTTAGAAAGGGAGGGAGAAATCAACACAAGAGGAAACGAGGGAAACTAAGAGGGGGGAGGGAATCTGTGTGTGTGTGATATGTGCCGGAATACTGAATTCGTATGTGATTGTGAGCAACATCGCAACAGAACGAACAAAAGGGGAAAAACAAAGGAAATGAAGTGAGTATTAGATGGGAAAGATCTTTATGTGACTTTGGATGGGAGTGGCACCGGGGGCGACGAGGAGGGAGGGAGCTTCTGGGATCTAGTTCTTCTTCTTCTAAATATGCGGCTGCTTTTGCTGTTGCGGATGCATTCCTATCTTTTGCTGTTGCAGCTGATGGAGGTTCGCTATCCGAATTATTGATTCACCTGAAAATGGTCTCGATTGTACGAGTAACTTGCTTTCGAACTGCAAAAGAACGTTTATTCTCATAAAACTTACGTAGATTCGGCCGTCTCTCGTGTAACTCGTTCAGTTTCTGAGTCACGTGATTCGACGGATCCGGGTCCGAGTTGGCCATGTTGATGAGGTAGGTGAGGATGAACTGCTCGCTCGACTCTTTCGTACTGCACGTCTCCAGAATGAAGTTGAGCCATTCGAGAAGGATCGCGTCACACATCTCATGCCACAACATTTTGAACGGATTGAACTGGCGGTTTCTGGAAAGAGAACTTGATGAAAGCTTGTCGAGAAAGGAGATGTTCTCACTTCATGGTTTCTTTGATAATCTCAAAGAATCTCGGATTCGCTTTCGTGCACAGAGTCGTCAGCAGACCGACAGACCTCCGCGCGATGTCCTCGTGATCCTTAGCTCGTTCGACCATCTGTCGTCTTTGCGGCGTTTCCGGCCCGAAGTTCGTCGACATCTGTTCGACAGTCTGCAAAATCGAGCAACTAGAGGCGTCTCGGACGTGTTCTCGTGACTCCCTTACCACCTTGTGCCACTTGGTCATACTGTCCCACGCTCTCTGGATCAGAATCGTCGGCAGCGTGTCCTTCTCCTTCGTCTGACCTACCAGATCGACCAGATCGACGAATGGTTCGGCAAACGCGGGCACATTCTCGATCACACGCTTCATTACGCTCACCGCCACTTTCCGACACTTCCGAGTGCCGATGTGGAAGAAGTTTAAGAGGATAAGAGCGGAATCCGTGTTCTGAGCGATCATGTGACACGCTTGCACCGCGCACTCTTTTATGTCAGTCGGCGCCATCGAAGTCACGTTATTGAGAATGGACAGGCAGTTCTCGTAGATGGAAAGGAGCTGCATCCGAACGGCCTCCTTGTTCTGGCTCGGGTGGAAAGCAATCTGAGCCGAGGTGCGAAGAACTGTCAAGGCGTGGTTCGTCACGCCGTTCTGCACCATGAACACCTTATTCATCTTGTTATGCAGTCCAATGTTACGAAGAGTGCCCGTCGCTCGCTCGACGATCAGCGGATCCGAAGATCCCATCAGCTGCACAATCGAATGGATTGACTGTTTCATGTCCTGCCCCTGGATCGCCGGCAAATCAGCGACCTTGTTCATGCATCCCAACAGCTCGTGGAGCAGTCGCGTCGATCCGTGATCCAGAAGTCCGCAAAGAACTTGAGCACCGCCGGACTGCACGAATATCTCACCCTGGCTGGCATCGGAGCAGAAAAGGGTGAGCGCTTGCATCGAGCACCACATGAGCTCTTCGAAGATGACGTCGTCTTTCATCACTTTCAGGAACACAGAAACCACGTCCAACTCCTTCGCCATTCCCATTATGTGACAGTTTTTCCGAGATAGATTTTTGATCAGCGTGGCCGCGAGGGAGCGAGTCTTCGGTTTCGCTTCCGAAGAGCCCAGGATATGAATCGCAAAGTTGATGATCACTTTGAACACACGCGCATGATGTTGCGATGTGAAACTGAAAAGAAACATGAGTTGAATGTGGGACCTTCTACGGAATCCCTTACTTGTTGTCGAAAACGTGCTTCAAAATATACGGTTTGCAGCACAAATGGATGAGGAGGAGCATCGAGCTGGCGTCGTATTTCGTGTCGACACGCCTCACTCGCTCCATCACGATCTCGTAGATGCTGTAGGGACGGGGCACCGGGAACGGAAGCTGCGATTGCGGATCCATGAGCTCCCCGTTCAGGTCGATGATGGTCTTGTCGAGTTTCCGGAATCGATCGATGACTCGGATCGTCAACAAGTGCACTAATATCTCCGCCGTTTTTCGAATCACCTGGAAAGAGGGACAATCATCGATGAGAATGGTGAGAAAAGTCGATAAAGTGTGTGAACACTCGAACTCACGATATCATTCTCATTCTGGCGTGGGACGAGCACTTCAAACAACGCGTGAATGATCGGTTGCAGGTGCTCTCTGTGCCCAGAAACGAGGACTCCATTCTTGACAACCGGCTCGAGCTCTCGGAGAGCCGCCACTTGGTGTGTGACGTCGTGAGACCGCAGATTCTGAGCAATCTCCATCGGAGTCATCGGGATCCGCGGGTTCATCGGATTCTGATTTTCAGCGGACGGGTGTGAAGAGACGTTCTGGTGGACAGGGAGCCAGGGAGTGTCCCAGCACTCTGTGTTCACCGATAACATCGACATTCCGCCGGTTGAGAACGCCGTCATGTTCGTCATATTCGACATTCCCGACGCCGTCGACATTGTGGAGCCCATCTGGAAGATGACTCGGTTATAAGTTTAAGATTACTGATCTGACTCATTCCAGAACAGATTTCGAAGATTTAAAATTTCAAAAAACAACTCACCACACTGGGTGGCCGATGCGAGTATCCGGCTGCTCCGGGTCCGTTCGCTGTCGCCGGCGGCGGTGTTCGATAGCCGCCGTCCATCCATTCGCTCGTGTAGGACCTCTTTCCGGCGGCCGCCACGCGGAGCTCCTGCACTCGCGCATTCGACGGCTCCATGTTCTGCGAGTGCGCGCGGAACGGCGAGCCTGCAAAGGAGGGCGCACGTTTGATTTGATTGGAGGTGTGTGTGTGAGGGAGGGAAGGAGAGGGAAAGAAGCAGAGAGAAATGAAGGGGTCAGAGGCGCAGACACAAATACGAAATCGAAATGAGAAAGTGAAAGGGGTAGAGTGATAAGAAGCGAAGCAGAAGGAAAAGGTTCTCTCGAGACGTCTTCTCTCTTCGCCGTCAAAACAAATGAATTGGTTGTTTTCCGTGACAAATTGAAATCTCACTCCCTCTTGTTTTTTCGTTTTCTCAACGATTTCGAAGCAAATGCGAAGCGGGAAAAGGCGGAAAACGAACCGGGATACTGTCGACTCGACATACTTCGAGAGGCGGGTCGGACGGGCGTCCCGACGCGTGACGTGGACGGAGTCATCGGATTGAACGTCATCGGAGTGCACGGCTGGCTCGATGACACTGTAATTAGAGCACTTTCGAAACGATAACAACTACTTCTGGACATCCTTGGCAACGTGCCAATTTTCCTTTTTCGCTGCGCAACAAGCAATAATTGATACGAAGCGAGAGAACTCTCAAATGGAGCGCGTTTTCGATCTCATCGTAAACTTCATTTTAGATTAACATGGGTATTAAAGAGAAGAAATTGAGCCCATTTGCGGTCCGTTTGCTCAGCAAAACATCTGTGGCCATGCACAAACAGGTCAAGAGTCTCGCGTTTCAATATTGACACTCTACTCCTCGTTTTCTCTGTTTGAATACAGTTTTTGACACCCTCTTCATTCTTACCTGCTTCCGGACACACTTCGTCCATTCTTCTGATTGACTGCTTTTGATTTTCTTGGCGAGACCTGAAAGTTTAGATGGCTTCATTTTTGAAAAAGACAAGAGGAGGAAGACACTGGGAGGCATAATGAATGCAAAGTGGCCCCCCGAAGTGGACCGATAAATCAGTCAGTGGGGCCACTCGGCGGGGGGTGTCGAACACTCGGAACACGCTGAACAATGCGAAGGAAACAATTAGAACGGCGTTGATTTCCATATCTCCCCGGGTCAAAACTCGAATTATGCTAATTTTCAATCAATTTTGGAGACTTTTGATTAAAAACTTTTACTTCCTTCCTCAAAAACACATTTCTATTTTTTTCTCGGGCTACTTCCTATTTTTGAGTCCGAATAATCGTGCTTTCAGCACGAAAACAAGACAGCAAAGCAAAAATGATAACGAAAACGCTTGTCCGAGAGGAGTCCGACGGCGATGGCCTAGAAAACTCCAGCGGCGCGTAAGCTCGAATTTCGAATCCGTTCGACTCAAAAGCAGGTCGAAACGGAAGCAAAAAGTCGAAAAAGAGAGGCAAAAAGCTGGCGAAGCGGAGAGAAGAGAGGCCTGCTGGCAGTGAATAAATCAAAACTTATGGGGGTTTTGTACGTGGTGATTTATGACCGGCCAGGCGCTTCGCGGAGGGGACGCTGCAGTTGAAAAAGGAAAGAAGAATGGGACACTTATAATTACGAACGAAAGAGGAGCGAATCGAATCAGAAAGAGAGGGAGAGAGAGAGAGAGAGAGAGAGAGAGAGAGAGAGAGAAGCTGGACGGATAATGTGCACCTGCTCCGTGGACGCTTTTCTCAGACCGATTGGTTTTTGTTGTGTACACTGGTGGTGTTGGGAAGGGAGAGCGAGTCGAGGCGATCAATCAATCGAGCGCATTATTAAATCATCAGAAACATTCGAATCCTCCGGAGCAAGTTGGCGAAGAAAGCGAAAAAGGAGGAGGAGGAGGAGGAGGAGGGGACACCTGTCGCGACGAAACGAAAAACATCTGTGTCCATATGTTCGGAGATTCTCATCACAAGGCAAGGACATTCGAACTTTCGCTTCGCCCCCCAACAAACATTCTCTGCCCCAAAATGTGTCTAATTGGGCGCGATAATTGTTCGCAGCTCTCTTGGGAGAAGCAAAGAAAAGGTGTACAAAGGGGGGTTCAAATGTGAATGGGTGCGTGGTGGTGGTGGTGGTGGTGCGCGCGCATGGGAAGAACGAAGAAAAGCGACGAAGGGGAAGAAGAAGAAGAAGAAGACAGTGTCGGAGGCGAGCGAGAGAGTGTGCGGAGCGACGAGACGCAGAGACCGGAGTGACGCAATGCGGAGACAGGCGGCCCAGTATGCACCATTCGCCTCGCGCGGCGGCCCCCCCGTCCGTCCGATCGATGTGGTGGGAGGGGCGGAATTTGAAAATGAATTGAAGTATTGGAGCGTTTGAATGGAGGAGAAGGAGGGGAACCATCGGCGCATAATGAGGAAGGAATCAGTAATTGGGTGTGGGAGCGAGTGTACACAAACGAACCTAATTAGGGTGTGTCACTAGTAGCCAACGACTACTATTACTTGCTCCGCTTCGTTTTTCTATTTTTAACTCGTGCTCCACGGCGAAGACACCGAAAACCACGTGGCGTCGGGAGGTGGCGGGAACTCGAATCATTCGAATCGCCGCTCGTTGCGCGCCTCTTCAGGACCACTTCACTCGAGTCTTCCTCATTAATATTAGGTCGCGTTGAGGGACCCATCGACACGGGAAACGACTCGAGACGAGAGCTGTTTGTTTTCGCCTCGAAATTCAAATTTCGCTGCGTTCGCGGCTGGTTCGGTGGAGCGAGTTTGCACCTCTGATTCTTTTTCTCACTGATCGAGAAAAGATAGAAGAGAGCAGAAGACGAAAAAAAAAGTGGATGGAAAATGGAGAAGAAAATGGAAGAAAGAGGCTATCGGATTGCTGGTCGTCGAGTGCAAACTGCGCAATAATCCGCTCGTATATCTGCCCGTTTGGGTCCATCTCAAACACAGAGAACCCACAGAAAAAGCAGAGAACGGAGACGAGCTGGTAATTAAATAAGGATTATTGCGCTTGAATGAATAGGTGTGCACCGAGGGTTTTGATAAGATTCGCATAATTTACGGATTAGCGTCGAGGACGAACCACTGCGAAATGACCCTGATAGACGGGCGAAATCGCGAAAAGTTCCCCCCCTCAGACGTGGATTCGATTCGAGAACGAAACGCGCTCCATTGATACAGAGAGAGTCCATCGGAGCGCATTTGCATCTCGACTTTCAGTTTCCAAATTTCAAACGAGAGAAGCCCTTTCTCCGGTGAATTATAAATTATAAGCGATGAGGGGACAGATGGTGGCGAGGAGAAGTAGCCCAAACGGGGGGCAGATGGACAGGAAATTGGCTGCTTAGAGGAGGAGACGTTCGAATTCTTCGCTGAACAATCCCATTCAATACTTCTGCGCATTGCGAAAAACCGACAATTTCATATAATCTGGGAGGCGAATCGCGAAACTTTGCGAGAAGATCGCGCGAGCTGATACTGTCCGCCACGGCCCTCAACGCCAATTTATCGCCTTTTTTTTCCGTCGTTTTCGTTATTCCGATCGACGCGAATCGTCGATCGATAATGAGCGATGACGTGTCAAGAAGTGACACTCGAATCACCGATTATTCTGGTCCGCCGGCTGCTCGCGACGCGTTGCGCAATGCGGCGAGACGACGCAATCCGGGCAGCCGTCGGATGTTACATGCTTGTGTCCACTTGCGTCATCCTCTCATTATTTACTCGTTTCTTTCTCTTCTGCACCTTCTGTTGCCACGTGGCTCACTCGTGCGACACTTCGCAACCGCGACGTTTCGAAACTACGGCGGTATGCAACTGATGTGCGATGGAGCGCGTTTGCAACGGCGTCTGCCACGTGGCACTGTCTCGAGCGCGCTTTATCAATGCCCTCTCGCCGCTGACAGTTGTGTCTTCTATTCCGATCGTTTCATGCTCAATTCCCTTCTCGTCATTTTTATTCCTCCCGATTCGATTCGTGATTCTGGAGGGAGTCAACGACAGAATATTGATTATTCGATTTCACAGTCGAAATTCCGGTCGTCGGATCTTCCCAAATCTCCCGGTTCGACTGCCATCGAACTTCTTTCGTATATTGGGAAATAATAATTTACTCCATTACACGAGAAAAAAAAACGAAGGGACGGAATACGATACCATAATACGGGGAAAAGTGTAAAATGGGAGAAACGGAGCGGGAAGGGGAAAAGAAGAAAAAGAGAGCGATTCCGAGAGCGGGAAGCGAAGAGAAATGGGAAACGGAGAGATTTGTGCTGGGAGTCTGCAACCAAAATCACAAAAGAACGAGTCAAATTCCCTTCTCGACACACTGTTTCGGGAATATTCGAATGGAAGAGCGGAGAAAGAGGGCGAAATCGAATAAGTTACATATTATTCCCGTCAGGTGCGGTTCCAAATGTAATCGGATAAGAAGAAAATAAAGAAAAGAAAGTGGTCGTTTAAAGAGGGGAGGGGGGAAGAGAAGAGACGACGATCGAATTAAAAAGCCTAAAGGGGGATGAAAAGAGGGGTGGGGCAAAAAACAGAGTGAATTGGACGGGAGAAGGAATTCAGAAGAGAAACCAGAAGAACGCATTTATTCGTGTATTGACGGAACGGCCGGTTTTCTTAAGATCGGTTCTTGAGCTGGTTGCTGAGCCAGTCGAGGCCTTCGTAGAGTCCGTCTCCAGAAGTGGCACACGTCGCCTGAAAAATATCGATTGAGATGAGGTTTGTGACAAGTGAAATTTTTCATCGTCGTTCCCGAAGGGAAGAAAAAAAAACGAATGCGGATGGGCGTCCATAAAAAAATCGAAGGCCACTGAATCGGGCCATTAAACGTGGCTCGTTTAATTCGTTCCTTCTACGATTTTAATAGTATATTCCACCTCACCTGGATGTACCACGATCGGTTTCTGAGCGAGTGGAGTCCAAGCTTGTCGGTGACTTCGGCGGCGTTCATCGCTTGCGGCAGATCCTGCTTGTTGGCGAACACAAGGAGGACAGCGTCACGGAGCTCGTCCTCGGCGAGCATTCTCATCAGCTCTTCACGGGCCTCTCCGACACGCTCACGATCGTTTGAGTCGACGACGAAGATGAGTCCTGAAATGAAGAAAAAATGAGTGATAAGAATGCAAAGAGATTCTTTCACGAGAGGGAAACTGGACGATAAGCTCTACAGCAAACTGAGAAGGCTGCAAAGAGAGCCCCTACTGACCTTGGGTGTTCTGGAAGTAATGCCTCCACAGCGGACGGATCTTGTCCTGGCCTCCGACGTCCCAGACGGTGAACGAGATGTTCTTGTACTCGACAGTCTCCACGTTGAAACCTGAAACCGAAGAAAATCAATGCGTTTCGCAATCCATCGCTCGCTGACTCACCGATCGTGGGGATTGTGGTGACAATCTCTCCGAGCTTCAGTTTGTACAGGATCGTCGTCTTTCCGGCAGCATCCAATCCGACCATCAGAATGCGCATCTCCTTCTTGCCAAAAAGGCCCTTGAACAGGTTGCCGAAGACGTTTCCCATTCTGCAAAATATCGATTTTTCGGCGTGAGGGTTCAATTCGATTGCAAAAAGTGGCACGAGAGGGGAACGGAAGGAAAAGTGTAGAGCGATCTGAATCAGAAATTTCTGTCGTCGTGGCAGGGGTTTGAGAAAAGAGACAAAGAAACGAAGAAGCTTCGAGAAAGGCGTAAAAGGAGAGAGACAAAGAGAGGGGAGAGAGAACGTGCAGAGTGGAGCGGGCGCTAGATGGATATCTATAACTGGCGACGGGAGAAGACGAGAGAATCCAGCAGCCACACACCGACCAACGTGTCACTCTCTCCTCTCCAGCAGTCTTTCTCGCTCTCTTGTCCACTGCGATGCGTCGCGTGTCTCGCGAAGCGGTCGGCGAGAGGGGGCGCCAAGGGGAAGAGAGCGCGAGACGACGAGAGGAAGAAGGGCAGTCGAACCGTCCGTCTCGTCAGAAAGGGGAGAAAGAGAGACGCGTGCAACGGGAAGAGACGCAGATCAACGCGCCACGTCATCTGTCCTTTTTATCCGCCGCCTCGCCACATAACTCACTCAAAAAATCAATCGATTTCGATCAAACGGCGGCCAGCCACAATGTACTTTGACACAACTTTTGTCGATTGATAAGACCGATGAAATAGATTTGATTCTTACAAATTTTCAGCAGTCAAAACTGCGACACAATCCGATTCTATGATAGTTATATGGCTCCGCACTTTCTGCTCGAAGAGAGCCTGCGAGTAGGCGAGAAAAGGACATTTTTAGGCACGCGATGGCGTAAAAAGAGATGAGAATGACGCAACTCCAACTGAAGTGAATGACGAAACGAGGCGACTGGAGGAAGTGGAATTGAATCGAAAATCGGACTGATTGATACAAAACGAGAGAAATGAATATCAAAATGGCGATGAGAGAAGAGAGAAGAGACTGCATATTTTGGGGTGGGAATCTCGAATCGTCCGGCCACGCGTCGTTCCGAGACAGAAGAACCGGCCGTACGAAATGGAATTCCTCTCCTTCCTCGGATATCGGCGGACCGATCTTTCCCGGATTTTTCGCTTCTTCTTCTTCTTTCAAGCGAGTCTGTTACGTGGCAGCCCGTTCTGTGCGCACTCCCAGATGAATCATTGTACTGTACGGAAACAAAGAACAGAAAAGAGCCGTCTTTCTTCTGTGCCTTCTTTGTTTGCACACTCAAAACGGAAAATAGAAAGAGCCGGCAGGAGGCGAATTTGGGACGGACAGATTATTGAGAACGAGCGATCGAAATATCGAAAGTTTCGAAATTCCCCCATTCTTCTAAGTAACACAGAGCTTTGCTCAACGGAGTATTCCACTAACGCTCAAAAATTTAGATAAATGGATAGAAACTACTGAAAGAAAAGCGCTTTCAAACATCGGCTGAACGGAAAAGTTCAAAAATCTTCGAAAACTTACCGTAATCGACAAATCGAAAAAATGAGAATAAAAAGATATAATGTGGACGATTCGAACGTCAAAAATATACCGAGGAACACGCGGAAGTTAAAGAGAAACCGTTTATTTTTGTGGCTATAATAAGAATTGAAAAAGAAACAAACCCGTTTGATCTGTAATTGAGTTACTCGTTTTTTTTAGTTATTACCGGCTCTGTTTTTCGAATGGGCTCTTTTTACTCGTACTTTAACATTGATCACTTTTCAGGTGGCCCGTTTTTTGTTTTTTTTTCAGGATTCGATACGTTTTTTCAGTTTTATTTTCTCATTCAGGTGGAGTCTTGTTGCTCTCTTTTCGTATCTTTTCTGATGTTCGGGAAGATGATAGAGGTAGGAAGAGTGGAATGAAAGACATCAAAACGAGAAAATAAGGAGGAAACTTGTCAGGTTGTCATGGTTTCATGGGCTTGACGACACTGGCAGGTTTCCTTGTTCTACAACATCACAAACGAAGACGTTCGAAACTGACACGACATCCATAAAGGTGCCCTATCAGTTAGTCAGTCATACTGAGAATAAATAGATAAACAGATAACTAATAATGTAGGGGCTTCACAATTAAGAGCAGAAAACAGATAAACTGAGGAAAAGAGTTCAGGAGCACTTACCAGGCACCTTCAAGGAAAACGTTTAAGAAGGAAAAAAGAAGAAGAAGAAGATCACCAAGTACATTTGTTGAGATCATGTCAAAACAGCATAAGGTCTAATCATTTAGAAGATCGTCCTCCTCGTCCGACTGAAAATAATTCAGGTCTAGAAATACATGTAAAAACGGGCTCACCTCGAGACTGCTCGGAATAGCGGCGAGCAGCTGATTGGCGGACATGTTTGTGTCTGTCGATGGAATCTCCTCGATTCGCTCTGTCTTCAACTCCAAATCCAGCGTCTCCCCGTTCAGCGTCTTCCCTTCCGCCATCGCCTGAACAATTACAGCGTAAGAGTCGTATCATGGTTGAATTGTACCTTCAACGCGTCGCCGGTCCGCCTGAACGGGAATACTGCGATTCCGTCATCAACCTTGATGCTCGTGTCGAAGACTTCTCCAAACTGCTCCATGTGAGCCATCAAATCTGACACCATCTCTTCCTGAAACATATCCTTTTTCGAAACCCTCTTCACATGTATATCTAACCTTGACGCCCTTCACGATAACAACACTGCTCAGTTTCGTCTGTGGTTCTTCTCCGTCGCTTCCAGCTCGACGCTTCCGATTAGGATCATCAGCACGCTTTGGATTCTTGAGCTGCTCAATCTGCGCTATGACCTCATCCACGAGCATCGATTTTTCGGAAATTTTCAGAAGAATTCCATCGATTTCCTCCTTGCACTCCTTGATCTTCACATGCAAATGCTTCACCAGCTTCGTCGTGGTCTTCCGCTCGGCTTCATCTGTCGTGGCCCTCGCCTTGAGCAGCAGCTCCTTCTGCTTTGTCATCCACTTCTCTAATATCAAGTTGTGCTGATTCTGAGCTGCAACCATAGACGAAAGGGTGCTTTTCTCTCGGGCGAGCCGGTCTTTCGCATCCTGGAGCTGCTTCCGCTGGTTTTGTATCTCGGCACTAACAAACTTCGATTCTTTCACAGTTGCAATCTTCGGCTTCTCCATTGGTTTTGGCGGAGACGGTGGAGCGTTCGGTTTCACGTTGCTCGCGTTTTCGCCTCCGTCTGAACCCCCTTCCGGTTTGTGCCAGAACACACGGATAAAGCGGTTATTAAGCACTGGAGCCGGCGATTTATACGCCTTCGAGGCATCAAACTTGGAAGCATAGGTGACTAGCGCCGAGTCGATCTCCCCGTTGTAACGGACTTGTATGTTTTCCACAGTTCCGAAAGCGGCAAAGTGCTCGTTGAGCTTGGCGATGTTGTTGAGCTCCGGAGGGATCTTGGCGACCTGTAAGAATCACATAGAATTTCGAAAAAAAAGAAGAAAGCTTATACCTGCAGAGTGCAATTGTCTCTATTGATGGGTCCACTGTGGAATCCACCTCTTCCCAAGCCACCACGCCCTCCGCGCATGCTCCCTCGTCCACGGAGACCTCCACGGAATGCTCCCGGCTGTAATTGCGGAGGAGGAATAGTTCCCGCGATTGGATTAGGAGGGGGTTGCGAGAAGTTGGTCACCGGCTGAGGCACGTACTGCGGCGCCAACGTCTGTGGAGGTGGCTGCTGCCACTGCCCCGGAATCGGTGGCGGTGGAACGTTGTAGTTTGTGACATTGATTGCTGGTGTCTCCGGATTGTACTCTCCAGCCGATATGACGACTCCGGGTGGAGGAGGGTTGTGCGGATTGTATCCAGGTGGTGGTAAACTGAAACTGGGAAGAGTTGGAATGAAAAGCGAGTTGGATCTAGTTGAGGAGACGTACGAGAAATTAGGAGGAGCTGTCGGAATCGGGACCATCGTGCTTAGTGCATTTTCATCAACCACCACCGGATCGGGACCGTGGTAGTATGGACACTGCTCGCCGCGAACACAGTAGCCGCGCTCCTCGAAATCCTTGCATCGTCGGTTTCTTCTCGATTTGTATGGCGGGCTTCTTGAACCGCTGTACGATCTGCGAATGTTAAATAGTAAGAACGGTTAGCGGAAGCGGCTGGAAATCAAGGGTTTTACTTACCTGGAACGGGAACGACGTCTGCTGTAGCGGTCACGTTCGCTTGGAGAGCTACGTCCGCCTCTCGACGACACCTGTCGATTTCCTCGACGATCTCTCGGAGATCTCGACCGACGGCGTTCGACTTTTTCGCGGGACGGCTTCTCCTTCTCCTTTTCGCGATCTTTGCTGTCCGATGGCGGCGGGCTAATCCGCTTGCGAGCCGGTCGCGATGTCTCAGACCGACTCGAGAGGTTCTTTTGAGCTACTGGCGGTGCAGCTGGAGCAGGAACATCCGCTGTCTTCGATTTCTCGACGACCACGTCTTCCTTCCGAGCTTTTTTAACTTCTGGATTAGAAGGGGCGGCAGGAGGTGTCGGCTCGGATGCTTCCGGCTCTGTGGAAGCGAGATAGCTTTTCGTGAGCAAAGCGGAGAATATTTTTTCGACGAATGGAGCAGTGTCTGGAACGATAAGAGTTCGGATCCGAGAATTACAAGAAGTTGAACTCACGATCCGTTAAGAAGACGTTAAGTTGCTCGTTGGTGAACTCCTTCAACTCCTCCGGTGTCTTGTCTGGTTTTTTGACTAAAGCTAAAACGTATTTGGCGAGAGCGTTCGGATCGGCATCGGTTCTGAAAAACGAACAAATTCTGGAGGTATTTTACTGCAAATTTAGCTCACATTGGGGAAAGCTCCTCTACGAGCCAATTGAAAAAACGATCCGGATTGTCAATATGCATATCTACGAGGATTTTTTTGTTTTTTTTTCACTTGTATTTAGGAGGTTTTTACCGAGTCTGCAAAAAAAATTCGATAAGTGGTGCGCGAGAAAAGAGGCGAGAGGGAGAAATATTGTTTGAGAGGTGAGCGTAAAACGAAATGGGAGAGAAAAGAGAGAGAAAGCGGGGGCAGAGGAGAGTGTGGATATAAGTGGGCGAGCAAAAATCGAGAGAAAAGTAGAGAAAGAAAGAAAAGGGAAAGATAGAGAAAGAAAGAGAGATAAGGAAAGAAAACGAATGAGAAAAAAAGAAAGAAAGAAAGATAGAAAGGAAGAAAGAAAGATAGAGAAAGAAAGAAAGAGAGAGAGAGAGAGAAATTGGGCATAATGTATGACACATATAATTAAGTCTCAACCCATTGAAATCTGAATTGAATGTGACAATATATGAATATGTAACAGATTAGAGGATTTGAAAGGAAGTTGCTCTACTTTCAGATGATAGATTATTTCAGTCCGCAACGATTACATTATATTAAGACTGATAAGATGACAAAGAACGAAAAGAATAGCGACAAAAAAGGCAGGAACCGGTGCGAGGCGACGATAACGATCAGAATTTGGCAGCGCCTGCGTAAAACGCGACGAAAGGCGCCTAGCGGAATGGACGAGCGATCGCACAGAAACTGGTCTTTCCGCGATCTTTGCGATGTTTTCGACACGGCTGGCTTTCTGACAAGAAGAACTTCCCTCCGGGTTACCGTACTTTGGACGGAAAGAGTGATTGATGACAATTAGAAACATGGGACTAATGGTCGTCTGATTGATGAGCGTGGTCCTTCCGGAAGACAAATGAGACTAGTTTCTCTGCCGATAGAGCCCCACAGAGCGCGCCCCGACATTTCAACATTTGGAAAGAATCGTAAACTTTGTCTCATCGAAAACGTCGAATCGTTGTGTTGCAGTCGACGGAGCCAACTACAGCTGCCATCTGCCATGCTCAATGAGCTCAGTGAGCTCTGCATCGCAAAGAGAGAAAGACACAAAACGCGGCATGTGCACTCACGGACGGGGGAAGAAGAAGAACTCACACACACAAAACTCACACTCATTCATTTATCCGTTGAGCCACCATATCGTTCCTATTTACTCTCTTTTTCTTTTACTTCGCCTCATTTTACAGGTACTCGGAAATACTTTCATTCTCGCCCTCTCTCTCGAGAAAAGCGAGTAGTAGTGCACTAAAAAGCCGCGTCACTCGTTTGACGCGAGAAGAAACCAAGTACTTTTGCTCGGCATCAATCAAGTATGTTCATGACCAGTCGAACTCTGATTTAGTCAAAAGAACATGCATAGGGGAGTTACTAATTCCTTCCTCGCTTCTCTTTGTTTTTTTCTACTGGTGAGGATTTGCCGTGTAGCCGCTGTCATTTTTCATCCTCTGAGAAGCTTCCACTGCTCTCTGTGCTGTTCAAGCCGTCAGTCACACTTCACTTGACAACATTTTTATCTTTTATCACAACAGACGAGCTTTCAGATGGTGGCAGACATCGCAAACTCGCGAATAATGCGAAGACGAAGCTCTACGTTCACAGATCCAAGCAATGTGTTAGCTATTCACGAGTTGAGGTCGAGAATATTACAAGTTAGTAGGAAAAACTAAGACGAAATAACTGGTCGATCTATAGGACCCCGCCGCTACGGTCAAAAATTCTCCTCAGGATATTCACAGGATCAGACACGAAGACTGGTGGCTCGATAGATTTTTGAACTCAGTCAACTACGATGTAGACATTGCCTATGCGATCATTTTGGAGTGTTTGAAGTGGAGAAGAAATTTCGAAGTAGATCGTGCGTTTTTGTTTGAAAAAGCGGGGTTTTCATTGGAAAATTCAGATATAAGTCTTCTTTCTCTCAAACCTCTGTTAGACAGTCAATTAATGTATCTTCACGGAAAGGACTTGCAAAACCGACACTTGTGTGAGAAAGCTATAGTACGAAAAATAGTGTAACTTAGTTCATCTTTTAGTGTGGATCATGATGAACAAATATAAAAATGGCGACGAAGGATTCGAAAAGCTGTTTACATTTTGGATGGAGCGGCACTACATGGAGTACAACGGCTGTCAGCCGCTGACAATCTTCATTGATATGAGCGGAACAGGACTTAAGAATATGGTGAAAACAGAGAAATCACATTAAGATGATAAAAAAATGTTACAGAGCTTCGATGCTATGAAATTCATGATCCATTCATCGAAATACTACTATCCGAACGCAATTGAATCCATCATAATCTTCGAAAACCCTGCTATCCTCAACGCGTCATGGAAAGTAAGCATATCTATTTTCTTCTTTCAATACTACTATGTCTTCTTATTCCAGGTAATCGGATCCTGGCTAGAGTCTTCTTCTGCTCCTAGTCAACGCCACGATTTGCTCACTTTTGTCACCAAGCTCAGTGTCACACATTACGTCTCGAGAAGCCATTTGTTGGAGCATCAAGGAGGCACCGTAAGACATACTTTGCTCCACTCTTCTACTCCCATTCATCACTTGCGTGTTTCCATGAAATCTTCTCCGCCGAGAGAGTTTCTGTCATCTCCTGAGATCTTGCTCAACAGCTCTTGGGCCGACTTATGTTTAACACTACTTCTCTGAACCCCACTGACTAGCGATACGAGAATGAACTCTCTTCTCGTTGTAACAGCCGGCCGAGTCCCAGCAGCTTTCCTGACCAGCGCGTATCTTTCTTTCTGTTTCTACTTTTACTCTCATCACTTTTTTCTTGAAGGATACTTTCAAATTCACGATGGACGAGCTCGCGAAATGTCTTCCGCCGCCTCCGCCACCGAAGCCCTCTCCGAAACTTCTCCAACAACGGATGCATTCCATCGACGATACTGCGAACAACAACATCACTGAATTCGACTTCTCTTCCTTCCAGAAAAGAGTGAGTTCGAAAAGTCGTTTTCTATTAATGCTCTTTGTGTGTGATGGGAAAACTTCCGCATATCAGAAAGTATCATTTTAGCGATACCTGGCATTCGATTAAAAACTATTAGCGCAATGACTCAACCTCTGTTTTCAGAATGTCAAGTTCGATGAAGAGTCGACCACTAAGCGAGCGCCTTCCCTGTCGCGACGATCAAGTCGCGGACCGAAAAACAGAAAGTCACACATCCCGCCGTCGCTGCGACCACTCATTGAGAACCGAGTCAACGCACCAAACGACGATTGGTCGTCCAATGACTTTGTGTCAATAACGTGAGAACTACTTTAATTCCAATATATATCCTTAGTTTACAGGCCGCGAGATGAACTGCGACTTGAGAAACTCGACGGGGAGAACGATCTTCTTGATGTTGTGCTTGTCAAGAATCAATCCTCCGATACGCCAATTATGTTCAAGTTCAAAACGACATCTCCGGAAAAGTTCCGAGTCCGTCCGAGCTCCGGAATAGTACAGCCCGGAACGACTGAAATTATCAGAGTATACCTTCAATACGGTAACTTTCGATGTTTATTCAACACTAATTCGGAACAAGATTTCAGAATACCGCCATTCGTGGAGCAAGGAAAAGTTTCTCCTTCTCACGATGGAATCTTCGTCGACCGACATCGACAACTTCTCAGATCAGTTCAAATCTGCTATCAAAAAAGCCGAGTTCAAGTTCAAGTGTAAACTGTCCGACAATGTGAAACTGGATGAGCCCGAAGAGAGAAGATCGAGCTTCCTCCTCCAGCAGCAGCAACACGTGCAGAAACCCGGCTCATTCTCGTTCGGCGGAATCAACTTCAACATGTCACTAATTATAACTTTTCTCTTCTTTTTCTTAATTTTCCAATTCTTCTATATACTTCAAGTTCGCTCGGACAATGCTCTGCTTCGAGAGACGCTCATCTCTCTGTCTGCCCAAATTAAAGAAAATGCAGTACCGAATCAAGGAAATATTGTTGACGCGGTGAAACAAGAGCTATAATTGTCGGTAATTGAATAAATAAAGATTGAATGAGTTAACAAATACGAAAACAAAAGAACATTGGGAAGGATTGAAGAAAAAAACAAGAAAAATGAGTTTGACCGCCGGAAAATTCGCCCAAACCTTGCAATTAATGAAACAAGCGACATTGAGATAATAAATTTTAAGCAGAAGTCAATAAAACTCACAAAAATGCAGCCACCCGTCAGAAATTTGATGAATATCTCGAGGAAATTGAAGACGAAAAACAACAAATTCGATCGATTGTCCCCGTAAATCGTACCGAGCCCAGCGGGTCTCGACACGAAAGCGCGGCAGCGAAATGTTGGCTGAGTATCAAACGCTAATACATGTACCTTCGCACTTATTTTCGCCGCCGGCGAATTTTTTCCGATTTTTTTCCATTTTGCAACAGATTTTCACGCTGAAAACCTATAAAATACCCGAAAATTCAAGTTTATCAACTATTTTCTCTCACAGAGAAAATGGTTAAATTTCTGAAAGTTTCAAAAAGTTGTTCCTAAAAATTTGTTTCTTTTTTATCACAATGATTTTTGTTATTTTACTCATTCGCCTCATCACAGAATATTAATAGTATTCAAAATTCATTTTTAGGTAAAATGTCGAAGAGAGGACGTGGAGGAGCTTCCGGAGCCAAATTCCGCATCTCCCTTGGTCTCCCAGTCGGAGCGGTCATGAACTGCGCCGACAACACCGGAGCCAAGAACCTGTTCGTCATCTCCGTTTACGGAATCCGTGGACGTCTCAACAGACTGCCAAGCGCTGGAGTCGGAGACATGATTGTCTGCTCTGTTAAGAAGGGAAAGCCAGAGCTGAGAAAGAAGGGTGAGTGATTTTTTGATCCACTTTTAACGAAATGAAGCCATTTTATCTGGATATGACAAATAATTTTTTCTTTCCAGTTCTCCAAGGAGTCGTCATCAGACAGCGCAAGCAGTTCCGCAGAAAGGACGGCACCTTCATTTACTTCGAGGATAACGCTGGAGTTATCGTCAACAACAAGGGAGAAATGAAGGGATCCGCCATCACCGGACCAGTTGCCAAGGAATGCGCCGATCTCTGGCCCAGAATCGCCGCTAACGCCGGATCCATCGCCTAAGCTGTTGTTCTTGTTGTTACAAATGAATATTAATACCGTTGATCATGTTGAAAATGAAGCAAATCAATATGTTCATAGGGCATTAGAATATCTTTCGAAGATCTAGAAATTCTGATGAAAAAAAAATATAGAAAAAATGGGAAGTTGGAATCGGCGAAACATGCCCTGTGGGGACGAGAACGAAGAAGTGAGTGGAGACGAAGGGGAGTTCAGCGAAGAACTGTTTTTCAGGAATATAAGGATCTTCTAGTTTTTGGCTACGCTTCGACAATATTCAAAAACGATTACCAATCGGAGCATATCGCAGAAGAAAGACATATGGTTGCTTGCCTCGGAGATGCAGAGAATCGAGTCGATAGGTAGGGATTCTTGTCATCCGCACAAGCGGATCTTTTGAAAACGACGATGTGCGACGTGGAATCGGGGGAGCCGCTGCGGGCTTTTTCAGACGGCGATTCAGCTGAAATCAGATGACAAACCACGAGAGGATTGATCGATTTTCGAAATGGTTAGTGCTTGAAAACTTGAAATAAAGATGAGAACTAGCGAGAAAAAGACAGAAGAACAGCTTACAGAAGTTGAATATTTCCCACCTGATCACACAATCTTTCAATAATCCGAACTATCAGTCGCTAAATTTAACATATTTATCTGTATAAACTCATCTTCCTCTAAATTTCCCCTCATTTTTTTCATCTCAAAATGGTTTGTGAGTTTGAAAATTTAAAAAAAAACAGTAAAACTTCAAATGCCGCTTCACATTTAACTTTTTTAGGTCGATCGATGCCACGTCACTGAAGATGTCGAAAATCCGTAAGTGTTGCGTGAAAAATAGCAAAAATCAGTGGAAAAATCGAAAATCAAGTGGAAACTGTCTTGAATTGCCCTACGGAGTGCGTTTTCAGATACGATTGTCGTCTTTTGCTGCCGTCGATCGATGAAGTGCATCGGAAGAGTTCGCCACAGGAGGAGTGCCCGACAGAAGCACTTGAAGAGGAGTTATGCGAGGAGGAACGATATCTCGACTTGCACAAAGAGATGCAAAGTGAGAAAATGAGGAATTGGAGTTCAACACAAAGAAATGTTTTAGAAGTAAAAGAGGAGGAAAAAAGGAAACAGCAGAGAAATGCGATCGGTTTTGATTATGGGACGGGAACCGCGGCGAATACAGCCGATTCAGACAGTGAAGATGAGCCGTTCGAGGTGCCAGAAGGAGTGAAGTTTCCTGTGGGACTCGAGCTGCCGATCAACATGAAACAGCATCATATCATCGAAAAAACCGCTTCTTTTGTGGTGGCAAACGGCACACAAATGGAGATTGTGATAAAGGCAAAACAAAGAAACAATGCGGAACAGTTCGGTTTTATGGATATCGATCATCGGCTGAATCCGTTCTACAAGTACCTTCAGAAGTTGATACGTGAGAAAAAGTACGTGCCCGGGGCAGGAAACGAGAGGAAAAAGACGCTCAAAAAGTCTGCGCCGGCTCCATCGAGCTCTCTCGCCGCGATCGCAGCTGCTCATGGATCTGAATCGGATGATTCTGACTCGGACTGCGAGTTGCATCCGTCACTCCTCTCCGGAACTTCGAAACGAGCTCCATCTCCCGAGAAACCGGGAGCCATCGGACCGAAAAAAAAGCCGATATTAGATGAGAAACCGCCGCAGAACGATTCGAAACCTGCCGAAAACAATGTCTACGCCGCGCTTTTCAAGAACCTGACCCACGTGACAAGGCAGGCGAACGGAGAGCCTGAGCCCGAACCGAAGTCGGAAAAGAATACAGAAATAGCTCAAGACGCAAACGATCCGTCAGTTCTTTGTCACTATGAACTCGAGGTTCTAACTATTTCCAGTTTCAGAGACGGACGTCTAGACGATCCAGAATACCGTGAGTGGTATGAGGCCTTCTATGGTCGTCCGTGCCCCTGGATCGGCCCTCGTCCGATGCTTCCTCCGACTCCTGATCTCGAGCCGATTCTAAACAGATATGCGGAACTCGTAGCACAGAGAGGGGCCGAGTTCGAAGAAAGCTATGCCGGTATCCATTTCCTGAAAAACTTGTTCCAGAAGACGCGTTTTGCAGGTCGAGCGGATCTCCAACTTCAGTTCATGAATCCTATCAGCCCCTACTTTTCCTATTATCAGCATAAAGTGAGTTTGCTTTAAGATCGAAAACAAAACTTCTTGTCTCTTTCAGGTTCGTTTTTATCAATGGAAAATGTTCTCGCAAGACTTTTCCTTTCACGCCCCAACCATTCTCGGATCCCCCGCTATCCCCTCCACATCCACGGTCAGCTCTCCGGGTCCTTCGCTTCTTCCTCCACCTCCGAACATTTTCGGAATCAACCTGAACACACCTCCGGAACCTCCAACACCATTAAATCGGAAGCAGCGACGACGTCTCCGCGAGAGCTTCCGAGCCGACGAGAGTATCACCGAGCCTCCGGGCGTTTTCGATCCGATGAGCCCGAGCATGACGAAAAGTGCCTCGACTCCGGCGAAACTCGTCAGCCTGGACAGTACTCCGAAGCCGGTTTCGTTCAGTTTGAAGCCAGAAGAAGCAAAGGAAGATAGTTTCCGATTCGATCCGGATATAGACGATCTGGAATGTACTTCCCGGGAACCGGAACCGTTTTGCTCTTCTCCCTCTTCTAGTTCTGTTCTTCTTCCGCCTCCGACACCTCCTGTTCTCCCCGGATCCACGCAAACCCAGATCGAACGACAGGAGCGCGCGAAAATTTTCATGGCGAAACTATTAGAAGAGAAAAAAGCCAAGAAACAGAAAGAAGACGAGGAGAGAGCCCGATTGGAGCAAGAGACGATTCGTAAGGCCGAGAAGATCTCGGAATCTTTGTCTGCCGGGCGGAGCCACAGAGTGGAAGAGGCACCGACGTTGAAGACTGTCGAGAGAACTCCGAGGACTTTGGACGAGATCATCAACAACCGGATCAGCAGTTTGCTTTCTGAGTCTGGATTCGCTCCGGTTGGGGAGCCAAAGAAGGAAGAAGAGGAAAGGAAGAAAAGTGTAGGCGTTAGATTCTCGAAGTCGTATAGGTCTCCTTTGTTCGTTTCAGAGAAAGAGAAGTCGATCCCGCCGTCGCTCCCGCACTCGTTCTCGGTCTCGATCCGGAGATCGTCGCAAATCCCGCAAATCAGGTCGTCGCCATCGATCTCGCTCCTCGTCTCGCGATCGTCATCGTCATCGACGGAATCGCAGCAGAAGCAGAAGTCGCGAGAGAAGCATTCACCGTCGCTCAGAACGTTATTAACATTGACATGATTTGCTCACTTTACATGAAAGTATTTCTAATTCGAAAAAAAATTCACGAATTGAGCTGTAGGTCGATTCATTTCTTTTTCCAATCAGGGTTCGAGCCCAGAAAATATAAACGCAGAGGAGTGGAAATGAGGGAAAATACACCGTTTCGAGAAACATATTATGCGATTTGAGAGTGAGCTAGTGGGTCAGTTGGGACGGGGAGATCCGGAAGAAGCGACCATCTGCTGCATGTCTCGGATGATCGTGCGAGCCACCTCCTCCGCTATTTCCTCTTCTCGCAGCGTGTTCTTGTCCAGATACTTGCGAAGAGTCGACTTGATTCTGAAAGTGCAAATGCGCTCTACGGCACACTCGAGAACCGACCCACCTCTGCGGTTTCTTCTGATTCGTCTGCGAGTGCGAGTCGTCGTACAGCGCGTGGTACCTGCCCATCTCGTCGATTTCCGCCAATCGGCTGCTGCGCGGAGTGCGCGGAGTGCCTCGTACCGACGGGCTCGGCGAGCCCGTCGGCGTCTCCTCGTCGCCCATTCGTCTCTCGAGCGACTCCAGATGCCGACTGAAGGCGTGCGACAGCGAGTCCGTCGACGAGGCCGTCGCGTCGGAGCAACTGCCACGTGGCGCGCGGTCGCGCACACTTCTCGGCAGCTCGATCGTTGAATCGATGAAAGACTGCAGATCGATGAGGTAGTTGTGGTAGGCGGGAGTGCGCAGGAAATCGGACAGGTACTTCTGAAATCGAAACGATTACAGACCGCCCGTTTTTATGCGCGCGAATCGCGAGAAAAAGAGGCGAAACTCACGTCCTGAAGTCTGTAGAAGCAGGCGAGTCGCGCGGTACGGAACGCCTTCGGGTTCGGCCGTCCGGACTCTTCGCAGATCAGCGACTCGAGTTCCGCGCGGATCGCCGCGCCCAGGTCGATCTGGTTGGTCGCCTGCATCGAGAAGTACTTTTCGTAGAGAGCCATCGCGTCGCCGAGCGCCTCCGCGTCTTCCATCACGTCGAGGTTCGCCTCGAAACTGTCGCATCCGAGCAGGAACTGCACCATGTCGTGGTCCTCTTTCTCGCGCAGGAACTCGAGAAACGCGAGCAGCAACGGCTGCACTTTGAGCACGTCGGCCAGCGAGCAACCTTCGGAGAGCACCTCCAGCTCGTGCTTTTTGTAGAAGACACTGTTCTGGAACTCGTCAAAGTATCGGTAGGCGAAGAGCGATTTCACGAATTGTTGCGCCTCTTCAAAGCAGTTTCTTTGCAGCGGAACCGCCGAAATTTTGTCTGAAAACGAGAAAAGTTGAAGGGGGAGCGGACAGGATTACGGTATCACCGTCCACAATCTGTTTGATCTTTCGCGGAAGCGCCAAGGAGCTCGTCGACTCGTTATCCACGTACTTCTCGTAGATGTTCTTCGCGTCTCGAAGCGAAACTGAAAACGAACGGAAATGCGCTTTACCGACTATTGTCAATGGAGCGCACTTACGCTCTCGCGCCGCCTCAATCTGTTCCGAAAAGCTGGATTTGAAGCCCTCGACGTGCATCCAGAACTTGATAAGATTCAGTTTGTCCGTCGAGTCGAGGAACTGAATGAAGTAGGAGAGAGCCGACGAATCGGCGAGCAGTCTGTCGAGAGAAGACGCCAACTGCGCCTTCTTCTTCACTTGAATTCCCTCGTGATCCGATCCCGAGCCTGCAAGAAGTGCGCTCTATTGATAATCGCTCGGGGTTGCGAACGCGCTCCACCGAACAGAGCGTGTTTGCACACTGAACAGTGGAATTGACGAGAGAATCGCGTTCTGCTGACCCAATTCGTACCGATATCAGCCGACGGCTGTGGAACTGATAACGATGAGCTCTGTCGTCGATTCGGAATAAAAATGTGGTCGTTGCTGAGCGAGTCGCGGTGCTTTTCGCCGTTTTGAAAGTGTTCATCGGCTGTTGAATGACCTAGATTTCGAGAAGCGATTATCGAATTTCGCCTTGGAAACGCACCATTTTCCACTGTTTCTCTCTCTTTTTTCCGCCGAAACTTGCCAAGAAAGCTGCTCATTTTGAGGTCATTTCGGGTCTCGCGAAACGATTTCGAGTCAGATTTGGAGATGATGAGTAGATATCGGCAAGTGAATTAGTCTGGTGCGGGAAGAATGTTTTATCAACTTCTTCTCCTCCTCCGCGCACCCTCTCCTCCTCCTCAGAACGGGCCGTCTCGGTGTCTGCGTCTCTCCGCCCAACACGACAAACGCGTCAACGGGGGTCGCTACGAGGCACTCGACGACACGAGGCAAGAAAACGAGAAAGCAGCTGCGTCCACAATCAATTCTCTCCTTTTTTAGTTTCGAAATTGAGCTAAAACGTGCGAAGCAGCCAATTCTGAAATTCGAAATGCCGCGGTTTCTGGGCCTGTTGTTTACTGTTTTCCATTCGAGACCCAATTAAACATTATGCGCACTGCGTCTTTGAAATGACCGTTCTTTTCTCTCATTTTTTCTCGCAATTCTACTCTTCTTCTTTTCAGGAAATGGATCCCTCGATTTCAGCGGAAGCTCCAGCTCCCACGACAGCAAAAGTTTCGGAAGAAAAGAAACCGGAGCAGGAGAAAGTGACGGTGAAGTTGCAGCCCGTCGGTGACGCACCGATTCTCAAACAGAAAAAATTTATGATGGCGGCGACAAACAATATTGCATGCCTTACAGCAGTAAGAAAACCGAAAATATACTTGAAAAATACAGAAAAAACGAGTAAAATTGATTGCAGTCCATCCGAAAAATGCTAAATCTACCATCGGACAAGTCGCTTCACTTCTACATTTCGTCGACTTTCGCACCATCTCCCGACCACACTTTAGAGGTGAATATCTTAAATTTAAAAACGTTGTCTGTGCGAAACTGTGCAATTTTTCAGGTTCTAAGGCAATGCTACGGACTGAAAAGTGCTGACGGGAGCAAAGATATTTTGCACATGCAATACAGCACGACACCGGCGTGGGGATGATTGGATCTCGAAGAATTGATGAACTGATTCGACTTTTGACGCGGGTTCCTACTCTTATTGTATCTTGATGTAAATAAAGATCTTCTTTTAATCCTTGTTCAGTCGATTTTCGAGGGGTTTACACCCGGATTACATTGAAAAAGAATCGGAACAGCGGGAGAGGAAGGATGCTTACAGAAACTTACAATAAAACGATGGATAGGAAAATCGACCATGACGAAGAAGATCGGGATTCTTCGGAATACGAAGAAATGGGCGACGACGACGAAGAAGAGTTCGAAGAGCATCCGAAAGAGCAGCAAGTCGTGCTGCAAGAGATTCCCGCCGAAGAGTTCCAGCCCGAATATCTGGAAGAGCAGGAGCCGACCTCCAGTGGAGGCCACGTGCCCATGAACATCGAATATGAAGGTAATCCAGCCTGAAAACATGAAAACCAGACTCAAAAATAACAGAAACCGGTGCCTCCGACTATTGCAAAACTTCTCTGTCGAACAAACGATTTCATCATCAATTTCCAGAAGTGTACCCGCATAATGCGTCCGAAAAGGTCTACTACGAGAACGAAATGGAGGATCTGGTGTACCACGAGATCTACGGAGAAGGCAACGATCAGCAGAAGATCGGCTCCGACAAACGGATCCGGAACATCGTGGGCTCGAGCGCCACGTGTCTCGTGTGCCAGAGATCCGAGTCCGAGAAGATCCGGCTGTTCAAGTGGCCGAAATCGGAGGATCTCCGCGAGCAGTGGCTCCACTTCTTCCGACTCCCCTCCAATGTGCTCAACTCGGTTCAGGATGCCTACATCTGCTGCTATCACTTCTCCGCCGACACTTTTGTAATGGTGAGTAGACAAAGTTCGGAAAGTCGTACCCCGACTCGCCAATTTCAGATGGACGACCGAATTTTCTGGAAAATGACGGCCGTCCCGAAGTACCGTCACCGGCGCCCCGGGCTCTCGGAGCCGTTTCCCTGGGAGCCGAACGCGTCGAAACAGCTGAATGCGGCGGAGCAGCAGATGCTCAGCTCTTCCGAATCGCTCGGCTACAAGATCCGCTATCGTCTGCCGTACATGAAGCACAAGACTCGCAGTGTCCATCAGGTGGCAGTCATGATCCCCGTCGCGCAGCCGCACCTCTACTACGAGTTCCATTTCAACCGCCCCGGACTCCACAACACCAAGTTCTACGCGTGTCTCAACTGCCGCAAGGCAAAGTCGGAAAGCGGAATTCGCGACGTGATCCGCACGATTCATCTCGACGGCAACAAGTTTCTGAGCAGCGGCGATCCGTTCAACGGACACCATTTCGCGTGCCGACCTCACAACATATACGACTACAAGTCGTCGTGGCGTCCGATTCCCGGCTCGAACGCCGAAGCGCACTTCCTCGACGAGGTCGTCTACGTGGATGAACGTGGCAATTCGCTGGAATGGGATACGGTGACGAGACCCGGCGACGAGGCAAAGTTCGAGCAGAAGGAGCCGAGCGAAGAGCAGATCTACGAGACTTTCGAGCATCAGCAGCCCATCTGTGAGCAAGTGCAAGAGGAGCAGTTTCCGATGGAAGAGGTGGTAGAAGAAGGGATCGAAGAGGCTCCGGTGCTTCGAGTAGAGTACTCGGAACACGATCAGATCGTCGAAGAAGAAGAAGAGCCCGAGAAGCCTCTGCGGAAACGGGCGACCCGGATGAAGTGCCACTTGTGCCCCAAATCCAACTTTTCCTCCACACCCAACTTCATTTTGCATCTCCAGAAGCACGTCTCGGATGAGAAGTCGTGCAAAACATGCTCCAAAAAGATCTCGTGCGACTCGCGAACCGTCTGCATTCGACGTGGATTCTGTGAACAGTGTATTAGTGTCTAGAAGGCCGATTAAGCCGATCACTTTCTTCTTTTTCACCGTTGCTTTGTCTTTTTTCTTTGCATCAAATTTATACTTACAAACAGTTTGACCTTCAAATACAGATACTTTGGGTTTCCAAGTTGCAGAAGAGTATAATACAGTTAAAGTAATGCGCCAACGAAAAGCACTTGCTAGCAGACGAGATCTCAAAAGCGACGTGGCGTAATCGAGGTTAGAGGTGGGCGGGGCTTCTATTGATCCCTGGTTTAATCGCTGTCGTCATCGTCAACTGGCGGGCGAGCAACTCGCTTCGACGGTCCCTGGCCTCCCGAACCCCCTTGGCCCATCGGATGGAGAAGACCAGTCAGACGTCCATCACAAGCCACGATTTTGAGTCTGAAAGGATGGAAATATGGAGCCGAGAGAGGGGAGAATGCGCTCACTTTTCAATCGGATCGTCGAACGATCGCTGCGGATCCTTGAGCTGCACGTTGTTGAGAATGAAAGTCCACACGTTGTCGCAGTAGCGGTAGGTCATGAGTTGAGTCGCGCAGAAGTTCATCTTCTCCTTCGGAAGGCGCGAGATTTGCTTGTTCATGCTCTTGTCGAACTGCTGGAGGATCTTTCCGACGAGCGCCTTCGGCAGCAGGTGCTCCTCTTCCATGTCGTTGAGAGTCTGCTCGAGAGCCTGGCCAAGAGTCGTTCCGCGATACAGTGAATACGCCATTTCTAGAAAAAATCGAGATGATGAAGATGAAAAAGAAGATATTTAGAAACGAGAGCGAGAAAATAATGAAATCGGATGAGTCATCACCGAAAATCAAAGAAAACGGAATGGAAGACGACGAAAGAAGCGGAAAACCGTATTCTTGAATATGACAAAATCAAAAAGAGCAAGAGTGATGTTGTTTTCAGCGTTTAGGGTCTCTGATGGTGAAGGATATCAGAGGATTGTCGCAAATTTCGTGTCCAAAAGCCCCTTCGACTGTGTACATTTCCTCGATGCGAACAATTATTTCGTTGCGATTTTGCCGACACTTCAGTATACATTTTCGAGCTGGAAAACGATGAAACTTGTAAACTTAACCGGAATCCGATTGGAAATGTTTCGCGTCTCCAACTACGAGTTCGCACTTACATTTACAATTCTCGCACGGCCACTGGCATCCGGTGCAATTGATATCACAGCAATCGCACAAATCGACGACATCCGTGTGTCCCTGCCCGTTCTTCGGAGGGATCACAAGTTTTCCGTTCCTGTCGTGATGAATGTGCTGATCTCGGTCCGATTGCGTACTAGTGACCGGCAGGTGAGTTTCGCGGCGCGGCCGATTCGAATTATTCAGCGTCCTCAGATCCGGAAGCATTTTCGACATTCCGTCGCCCGGATTGATGAATTCTAGCCCGAGTAGCTCGCGACGAGCAATTCCACGTTGATTTCGAGATGCCGGCGGTCTTCCTCTTCTTGTTCGAGGCAGCTGCGGTTCGTCTTCGAGCACCGCTTGGTCTCCGACGACGTCCAGCTCGAGGTGCTGGAATTTCACCTTTTGATCCATTTCAATCGATTCTCGCCTACCTCCACATGTTGAGGAATATCCTCATAGTTTATTTCATCGATTTCATCACGTATTTCGTAGACCTCTTCTCTTGTAGGATCGTCCTATAGAATAAATGAATAGAAGCTGTCTGTTTGAAAATAATTGTAGGAAGAACTTACTACTTCAACGGCTTCATTGATCCCGGCTATTTGAGCGAGTAGGTCATTGGCATTCATCGCGTCGTTGATGTCTTCTGGTGCTCGAGTCGATAATGCGAGTCGCTTCGAGTTTCGTTTCAAATGCGCGCGCACCACTTGCGAAAACGCGCGCCGCGCACTGCGTTCTCGGGCCACGCCCACTTCACACTTTCGGCTCGCTGTGCCATCGTTTTTTATGATTCATCCAGAAATTCTTGAGCATTTTGAATCGATTTTTCGCAGCTGCAGATGCAAGACGAAGGCGGAATGAGTGTGAATGACTTGCAAGAGCTGATCGATCGGCGCATCCCGGATAATAGGGCTCAATTGGAGACAAGCTACGCGAATCTGTCAAAAATGGCAGAACACTGTGAATATCAATATATCCAAGGCCATGTAAGAATTTTGAAAGTTATCAAAAGCGGAAGAAAATAATCTATATTGTCTTTAGAACAAGCCCCTCGCACTCGAAGAAACGAAACAAGTGGCCGTCCAAGCACTCGCCAGCGTTGCTTATCAGATCAGTAAGATGGCGACGTAAGATTCGATCGGAACGATTGGAAGTGAAAGAAAAACGATATTTTCAGAGATCTACTCGATATGCTGGAATTGCAGTCCGATAAAGTGAACTCGCTGACGAACCAACTTCAATATGTGGGACAAATAGTCGATATTCACAAAGAGAAGCTTGCTCGAAGAGAAATTGGAGCCCTCACGACAAACAAAACGAATATTAAACAACCGAAAATCATTGCTCCAGCAGTCCAGGTTGGTGTGACTCTATTCATTTCCACTGATTGAAAATGAATGTTCAGGATTCGAGGACTCGATATCAACGAACGCCTATAGACTTTTCGGTTCTCGACGGAATCGGACACGGAGTACGAACTCAAGAACCTTCGAGAGCAGCTCTGGTATCACGGGCGGCCTCTACGATATCCGGAAACTCTCCGTCCCAATTCCACAATGAGTCCCCGGCCTATGGAGTGTTTTCGGGCGAGCGGACCGCTACTCTCGGGCGGTCCATGATGCGTCCGTACGCTCCCTCGATTGCTCCCTCCGATTATCGTCTTCCTCAGGTACATCAGTGAATTCCAGCAATTCCAGTCACAGAATAGAAAACTCTAATCGGATTACAGGTCGCACCACTGTCGGAATCACGAATGACCCGCCAAATCAGTCACGGATCAGAATTCGGCGAGCATTTAAGCGGCGGAGGAAGCGGAAGCCAGCACGGATCGTCATCCGATTACAATTCCGGGTACCTCGGAGACCGGTACGGAACTATACGAGCCGGCGGCGGCCGAACGCTGGTCGACGGAGCAGGCCGTCTCTCTTCTGGTCCGAACAGCAGTGTCGGAGGAGGAGGAGACTCGCCGACATTCCCGCTACCACCGCCACAATTGACTCCGGGAGCCTATAACGGATACGTGGCACCAGGAAGTGTAGTACAGCAGCAGCAACAGCAAATGCAGTACATGCAACAACAGCAGCAGCAGTACGGAACAATCCGAAAGTCGTCTGCCTCGCGACACGACCTTCCCCCACCACCCCCTTCAGCCGTCTTCACGAGGATGTCTTCTGGAGGAATGTCTGTCGAGGACGACATGACCGACCTGCCGCCGCCTCCAGAGTCTGTCGGCGGCGCCTCAGCGTACGGAGTATTCAGCACAGGCGGTGGCCACAATGATACATCGCTCTCGTCGAATCTGTTCGACGTCTCGGCGGACTGGGTGCCAAAAGGAGATTATATCGAGAAGGCACGGGTGCTGTACGATTACGACGCGGAGAAAGAAGACGAGTTGACACTGCGGGAAAGTGCCGTCGTATACGTGGTGAAGAAGAACGAGGACGGATGGTATGAGGGAGTGCTCGACGGAGTCACCGGCCTCTTCCCGGGCAACTACGTCGAGAAATTATGATCGCTTCCCCTTCTTTTCATGTTTATAATATATTTATTGCTTCCTTCTTTTTCGAATATAAACGGCGTATAATTGCATAGAGTTCTCACGAGCAGCCTCGGAGCAGCAGCAGCAGTTCTATTTATAGCTGCCGCTTCCGACGCATTTCCGGAACGTGCTCGCCTATTTAATGAGATTGCTGCCGTCTTTTTTCTGGAGCCTCTTTCGAAACGTCTTCTGCTTTTCTCGTCTCTCAATAATTCATTTCCGAGTGACGCCACAACTTCTGAAGAAGTTTGCAAAGCGTGGGAATAGTGTCTCGGCCGGTGGGCGGAAGAGCACAAAAGTCGAGGGCTCGGCGAGCAGCCACGTCATAATTGATGACGCACATGGGACACAGTGTGTTCCTTTGGTCTCGTCCCGCGGGGTTATGAAATACGAGTTGTGCTTTGAAGGCAAAAACAAGTGGAGGGACTAGAAAACGCTTCCTGCTCGTTTCTAGTCCCTCCGAAGTGTTCAAGCATTGAAATGAGAAAAACGATGACAACAGCCGCTCATTTCCAGTGGCTTTTCGTCATCGTTTCGTACAGTGTAGCCACGGAACCAGCCATCCTCTTCCCACTTTGTTCTTCTCGTTTTCGACGAAAAACGAACAAAGCGACGAGGCACTTGAACTGATTCTTCTCGGAGATTCAATCAAAGCACACTACTACTACTCTTCTTCCTTCTTCCTTCTTCTTCACGTTCTCTTTCGTGACGTCGAAGCGCGGCTCTTCTTACGTCTTTCGCGTGCTCTCGCGCCGTCTGCGTCTCTCGCGGCTCCTCATCTCTCTGTTTACTCTCTCTCTCTCTCTCTCTCTCTCTCTCTCTCTCTCTCTCTTTCTCTCTCTCTCTCTCTCTCTCTCTCTTTCTCTCTCTTGTCACTCGTCGCGCGCTATCCGCCGCCCCTCTCAAACCTTGTGGCCACACACCGAAATAGTATCCCACACAACGAGTCAATCGTCGACAGATATAAAAATAGACGAATTCACCTGTGTTCGCGATTTGAATTGACTCTCAATATAAGCTTCTCGTCTTCTCAGTGGAGCGCATTTGCACACTGCTCGCTCAGAGCGAACACTCAACAGAGCGCACTTTCTGCATGTAGATCAGTGCCTTTTTCAATCGGAAACTTCTCAAAAAAGTTCTTCGAATCGAACTCGTTTCTTGTCGAATTCCGCTCGTTTTTCCTCGACAAACTCTCGCGAAATTTCATCGATTTGCGCTCAATTTAATAAAACGCGAAAAGATAAGCGAAAAGCCACGAAAACCTCGTACTTTCCGAATGTTTTCTCTCTCTCTCTTTTTCTGCCCGCTTCCTTCTTTTCGAAATGATTTCTGAATTCGGTGCCCTCGAGCCGTCCAATGCTCGCTTCTTTCGGCTCAAAGATGAGTTCGCCGAGCAGTGTTTTCGTCGTTTTCTGCCAGAGAACCGAATGGTTTTCGCTCCACTTTTCTCTCTCTCAAATATCGGTTTTTATTGCATTTTTGTGTGTTTGTATTGGGACACAAATCCGTGCGATTTGGAGAGAGAAAAAGAAAAATGAAAAGTATTTGGAATGGGGGGGACGAACTGCGTCATGAGAAAGAGAAAAGAAAAAGAGAGAGAAGCACTTCGGAAGGATTCTTTTCTTTTTCTTTCCATTCTTTTTGTTCTCGAAAACTCGTTTTTTTTCTCGAAATCTTCAAAAATCGACCAACTTTTTCCCGTTTTTCGCAGTCAACACACAAACACTCGCCTATTTGTCCAACCTTTGACTCTATTTCGGTTTTCGACCGGTCAGTAAACGCGCTCCAATGAGAAAAACGACGAGAGGTGTCGAGTATACACGAAAGAGAGCTTTCGAATATCCGAGCGCGCGCGCCGCCTTCTCTCAAATTTCCCGCTTCTATTTCCGTGACACCTCCTCCTCCTCCTCCTCCGTAATATTCGTTTTTTTCGACCAAACTCTGACCGATTTGGCAAGTTTCCAGTTCAGTGGCCGCCGAGTTCAGAGACTCACGTCCCTGTCCGACGCGCATAAATATTCAAATTTCTCGGCGTTTTTGCCGAGAGGAATTTCCATTTTTGTGCAACGAATTGCGTCAGACCGACGAGCCTCGTAAACGATGATGAGTATTTAGGTCGGTCTCGTGGGAGGGACTAGGAACCATTTGAGACGAGGCAAATCTCGGCCACCGCCTCGTTTTCTAGTCCCTCGTGCCGCCACGTGACGAACAGTTCCACGCTGGCACGTGAACAAACACTGCCGGAAATGACATCAGTTTCACTCTTCCGCGTCCAGTTCCGCTCGGGTTTTCCGCGCGGATCAGAAGAAGAGAACACAAGACGCCCTTTATATACGCTCCCTTGGGACCGATTTCTATTCGAACTTGCTCACTTCTCCCGCTTTTTCTTTCTCTTCCTGCCGTAATATTTCGAAATATTTAGCTCTGCACTTTTTCTCCAAAACAGAAGGAGATCCCTCGCGACGTCTTCTGGTCTTCCAGATGACGTCGAAAGGTAGAATCTTCTCTTCTTCTTCTTTTTGTCGTCCGTCTCTTCTTGTGTTTTGACCCGTTTCGTGCCCTCGGGCCACAGATTTCGCGTCGTCCTACGCCCCCACGGAACCACGAGACAATGTTTTCGATTCGCGTTTCTTTTTCCAGTTTCCCGTCGCATTCTCGCTCGAAATGGTCGCCGACAACTCGGAAAAA
Organism: Caenorhabditis sulstoni; assembly: GCA_963966605.1. Classification (NCBI taxonomy): domain Eukaryota; kingdom Metazoa; phylum Nematoda; class Chromadorea; order Rhabditida; family Rhabditidae; genus Caenorhabditis; species Caenorhabditis sulstoni. Next base: position 3,994,747 of record OZ016477.1, read on the forward strand.
TCGACGAAATCCGTGGCGAACGGCTCGCTGATCAGCACCGTTTCGTGCAAAGACGAGCTGCCGAACGCGATCATCGTGACGCAGGTGCCCGAAGAGGTGACCCATTTCCCATCCCGGCTCACCGTTTGACTCGTCCCTCTTCAGGTATTCGACAACAAAGCGGACAAAGCGAACTTCTCGTCGCTGTTCACACAAATCGAAAAAGACATTCATTTCGATTTTCTGCGCAGCTTCCGACGCGTTCGAGTCATTTTCACGTGAGTTCCGCCTTCGATTCGTCGAGACCTGACAATGTGAGATTCGGTTTCAGGTCGCCGGAAAACGCGACGGCCGCCAAACTCATCGTGCAGGGATTCTCGTTCAAGGGACACGAGCTGAAAGCGTTCTTCGCGCAGCGAATCTACATGAGCGCCAACTCGATGATGCTGCAGCCGCCGCCGCTCGAGAAACAGTTCCTGATCTCTCCGCCGTGCTCGCCGCCCGTCGGCTGGGAGCAGACCAAAGAGATGGCTCCCGTCGTGTGCAACTTCGACCTGATGGCTCGACTCGCCTCGTTCGCCATCGACGAGAAGTGAGTCGTTCGGAGTTTGCGCGTCAGATCCACTGCTTCTCTTTTTCAGATACGAGGTGCACAACGGCGACGATTCGACGCCGACGATCGTGGTTCATCCGTGCGAGACGCCGCTCGACATCCCGTCGGCCCTCGAAATGCCACGCACTCCCCGCCCGTCTTCGCCGGTCGACGACGCCTGAATCAATCGTCAGCCCCCCTTTCGATCCCATGGATCCGCCCTCTTCTCGTCAGCTTTACACCTCCCCGCCCAATTCATTCTTATTTGTGTCCTTCGCAGAGCCTCGTTCCGTCGTCTGCACCGCCCGGGTAGACGTCTTCCTCCCTCTCTCTCTCTTCATTCACTCCGACTAATATTTGTTCCTCCTCATTCTTCCCAAACCTATTTTTCCTTTTTTTGTGTGAAATATTTTGTGTATATACCCCACCACTAAACTATTTTTCTTACACAATTTGAAGAATCGGTTGTCCAGCCCAGGTCACGTCGTCAGATCTCCTTCTCTCTCTCTCGCAGTTTCCGCCCGTTTCATTCCGATGATCGCGTCGGTGATTCCGGTGATCGTGATCTCGATCTGCAACTTTTCGCACATCGTCCTCGCGATCTTCTTCTTTCCGTCGATCGTCGAGCTGCTCGACAACGTGCACTGGGAGTTCTCGCACCGATCCATGTTCATCGAGTACCACGACGACTCGCAGACCGAGTGGGGCGTCAGAAAGTACAATCACTCGAGACACTCGATTCTGCTCGACAAGGCGGATCGATACGAGAAGCGTCGCGACAGGGCCGACGTGGTGAACTACTATTCGGAGAGTAAGTGCGCTCTACTGCACTATCGGATCAACGAGCAGCCCTGCCTCGTTCTTTCCAGCCGACAAAGATTTCGACGAATATCTGAGATTCCGAGAGAATCATAAGATGTTGCAACAAGCCGACGACGACGGAATTCTGATTCGGAAGCAAAAGTGAGTGGGTCTCGCCACGAAAAGACGGGTCCCTCTGTTTCAGTTACCGTGCTCGAATCAACGAACGCATGGTCGAGCAGCCCGTCGAGGAGAAGAAAAAACTCGTTCGTCTCAGATAGGCGTAGCGAGATTCAGAGTTACTTTTCAAAAAACCGTTTCATTTGATGGGGGAGAAGGCTTCGTAACGGCATATAGAAAACGTTTTCTTTCACAAATAAGCAAGCAAATAAATTAATCTTGGAAATAAATAGTAACTTAGTATCACATTTTAAAAGCAACCCATTTTACCCGACCGAGTTCGGTGGAGCGCACTTCCTACACCATCATCGCTTCCTTCCTGCCGACAGAAGCCGCCCGGTATCCCATGAGTCTCGCCACGATTCCGCGAATCCACGTGTCCCAGCGGGTCTTGTTCTTCGAGTACAAGTTGAGATAGATGGCCAACATGACGACAGCGCCCGCATAGAGGTACTCGATGGTGAACGGTTTGGAGAAGAGCAGGAAGGAGAGCACGATAGTGAGCGCCTTGCGGAGCGTCGTCACGGTGACCGCCACAAGAGCTCCGAACACTTTGATGTGAGTCAAGACGACGTTGACTCCGAGATAGCCGAGGAACGAGAAAATGAGCGCGTAGCCGAACGTCTTCCACGAGTTCTCGAGGAAAAACGGGACGGCGCTGAAGATTTCGCCGGAGAGGACGACGTAAGCGAGGATGAACGTCGAACCGAGGCCGTACGAATAGAGTACCTGAATTGGGTGCGTAGAAGTGATAAGGAGTGTTTTCGACCGACCACTTCATTGCTGGATCCTCCGTACTTTTTCATGTTTTTCTCCTGAATATTCCCAATGACCGCGTCGGCCAAGAGTGCGCCACTGATCATAATGTACCCGCGAGAGTCGAAGTTCGGAGCCACCTTGTTATCAGCCAATGTGAACATTATTATTCCTGAACTTGAGAAATGGAAGGAACCGCGACGCGACCGCAACGCACCCAAACTCATCAGAATCGCCGCACTGATGTCGATCCAGCCGTACCGTTTCCCCTGGATCAAAATGCCGCCGATGAGCACCGGAATCAGTTTGCAGCACTTGAAAATGACCTGCGTCGGGTAGTTCAGATAACCGACGGAGGCGTTCGAAAGACCCATCGTAGCGACGGTGAAGAAAGCAATCACTCCGTAGATTCGCCATGGAATCCTGAAAAACAGCGCGGAATTGCAGTATTCTTCACTTTTCTTCACTTACATTCTGCGAGTATTGTGCCAAATGAGGCATTCTGTGTAGCCGCATCCACTGTAAATGAGGAATTGAATCAGAGTCAACGTCCATCCGAATGGCTTCATTCCTGGCAATTTGAATATCAGCTCCTGAACTCTCCTTCCAATCGATTAGTATTTTCTTTCTATCTAACTCACCTGCATGTACCCGTATCCTATATACAAAACGAAAATCGCTCCGGAAAGGAGAATGAACTGGAGCCATCGCGGTCTGAATCAATAAATGTTTTCTACTTAGTCTCCCGGAAACCTCACTTTCTGGCTATATTGAATCCCAGCAAATGAATTGGCTCGACGTCATCTTTGAAATGACGTGGCAGCATGGGAGAACTACAAATATCGGAGATTTCTGGCGATTCGGACGAGTCTTTTTGCATTACGACCGGCGAAAAGTGCGCAAATAAGGGAAGGGAGAATGGTTCGTTGAGACAAAGAGATATAGATCGTGGAAGAGCGATATACAGACCAGCGAGGAGGATTGAAACGAAAAATGCATATCGACCACGCCGCATGTGTTGGCAAGCAACGTATTTAATGCTGGTTCGCTCTACTGCACGCGTTCAAAGTATCGCCCCAACAAATAGAATATTGTGATGCGGGTAGTGAACATTGGCTGGGAACAATAACAATTTATTGGAAACAATGAACAATTAGTTCTTAGAGCTGAAGTAGTCGGTGAGGATAGCGCGTCCCTGCTCCTCGTTTCCCCAGTTGGTGACAACAGCGGACGAGCATCCGACAACCTTGCGGGCCTTGCCCTCCTTGTCGTACTTGCAGAGCCCGCAGTACTCGCCGATGATCTTCTTGTCAGCGACCTTGATGAGCGGGATGTTGTGCTCAGCGCAGAGGGTCTCAACGAGCTTAACGTATTGTGGCTCGTCGCAGTTCTCAGCGAGAACGCAGAAATGAGCCTCGCGTCTGGAAAATGTATGAAAAATCTTTGGAACCCATACAGCAATAAGCCAGTACACGTGTGGCAGAGTAACATTTGATCTACCACCTTATTGGGATCGCTCAATTAAAAAACTAGCGAAATGATTTGAATAAGTGGACATTGGCAAGATATGTGAACCCAACTCACTTGTCAAGAGCCTTGCAGGTCTCGTGGAGTCCCTTGGCGAGTCCGTCGGCATGATGGGCAGCGCGGAGAACGGCTCTCAAGGCCTGCTCCTTGTCCATTGGTCCTTGGGCGATGGCGGCTGGGGCCACTTGAACATCTCTGAAAATCGAAATTTGATAATCCAGACGGACTGAAGAATTGTCCGAACATCTTTGGAACCGATACAGCTTACAGGCCAGTACCCGTGTGGCAGAGGAACGAGTTATATCGCACACTACGACTAGAAATTTTTTGATGCAAAAAATTTCCGTTACAAAGTGCAGAAAGAAAAAGTTCGAAATTAAGATCACTCACCCTCCTGCGTCAGACATTGTTCTTTTCAGCAAGAGTCCTTGATGCTTACCTTAAAATAGAGATTTGCGGAAAATGTAACAAAAACCCAAAGAAAACGATAGCGCGAATTTACACAAGATATACCCGGAAAACGTTTTTCAAGTTCGAAAAAAATCAGAAAACTGTAAAAATATCAAAATGATGCCAGCTACGTATCGCGGCGCTGAATTTGTACGCTTCTGAGTCGCTGCGTAGTGAATTCACGATGGAGCGCGCTTGCTGAGTGTCGATTTACGAACCGTTTGAACGCGGGAATATTCGATTTTTATCTGACTTTCAAAGTTGAAGCTGCAGTTTTCAGTGTTCTACTGTTTTTTCTAGCTTTTTTTTTCAAATGAGCGACGAAATGCTGAAAAGCACACTAATTCATCTAATTGGCAAGTATAAAGCAGTTCAAAGCGACCAGTCTACGGCTTTACTTGAACAGCTAACTCTTACTCAGTATAAGGTGAGTATTTTTTCATTTCTTGAATTATTATTAATTTTTGCAGAACTTGGCTCAAATCGATGTTCAAACTTCATCGGATCTTTATCAAGATCTCGAGAAGTATCTGTCGGACTATTTGCAAGTGCTGAATCTCGAAGCGGAGTTGAAGCGAAAGAAGTGCGCACTGGCAGCTTCTTTAAAGAAACTGGATGAAAAGTTTGGAGAAGCGGCAGAAGAAACAAATAGTAAGCTGTTCACTCAGATTCTCAAACTATTTTCTTTACTGCAGAAAGAAACGAGATGTTGAAGAATGGAGAAATTTCATTCTTGAATCCACCGCCAGTTGTCGAAACACCAGTTTTCAAGAAGCCCGCTGTGCTGGAAAAGCCGGCTCCTCTTGTCGAACCGACTTATTCAACTCGTGTTTTGCGGGAAAACCCGCAACAGTCATCAGCACAGAGACCAGAACAAATGCTTGATTCGATCATGAAACCTCCAACTTTCTTCTCCTGCAACGATAAGGTCATACAGAACGAAAACGAGCTCCCGAAACTGGATGCTTTCAACATCGATGACGAGGTTCTCAACGACCACAACATTTCTGTATTGGCTGAGAACTCTCGTCGTCGACTGAAGTTCGACGAACTCGATGAAGACGAGAAGGAAAAAACACCGGCGAGAAGCGCACGGACTCCGGCGGCACGAACGGATCCTCCAAAGTCTCTCGATCTCTCTGCGATACCACCACCGCCCGTTTTCACTTCGAGTTCTGGCCGTCTTTTTAATCAAAAATGAGTCTTTTGGACTGTAAATACTTTCAAATGTGGTTTGTACAAAGACATCTTGTGCTGATAATAAACACTTCATATATGCATTTAAGCCGAAGGAAATTGTCAGAATCATTTGAAGATATTTGATAAAATGCACGAGTTTGGATTCTGATCGAGCACAAAGTTTTCAGTAGAAATGGTGTCGACAGAGGTAGAATCAGAAGAGCTCAGGCTGCAACAAGTGACTTCGCAGAATCTGAAATCGGTGAAGACCCTCGTGTCGAGCATATTTCCCGTCTCGTACAGCGACAAGTTCTACCAAGAGTGTCTCGATAACGAGCTCGTCAGAGTCATTATTCGGAGCGACGAGGCGATTGCCATTGTCGCCGTCAAGCCGGAGACGTTCTCCGGAAGGACTGTCCTCTACATTAGGAGTTTTGGCGGTGAGTTTTTGTGCTGAAATTCCAGTTTTTCTGCGGAAAGTGAGGAAAACCAGAAGTCGATCTTTAGATTCAAAACTTCCCGACAAGTGTGAAAACGAAAAACATGCAAAAGTGTGTTTTTATCGATTCCAAATTGCTGTCCCCCACTTTTAAACTTTTCCAGTGCATCCGCGATATCGAGAATCGGGAATCGGAACGTTTTTGATGAAATTCATAGAAGACAAGTGCAAATCGTTGGATCTCGCCGTCGCAATGCTCCACGTTCAGGTGACAATGCAAACGCGCTCTTCTGGACTCTCCGCCTTTTTTTCCAGACTTCCAACAAAACCGCGATTCGATTCTACGAGAAACGTGGGTTTGCCACCGAGACTCTCATTCCCCGCTATTATCAGAGATGTGATCCGCCAGACGCGTTCGTCATGAAAAAGTATTTCCTGTGAAAAAGACTAACTGTAAAAGATGCACCAGATTCATTCAGCCGATAAAAAAATTATCTGCACATTCGTTATAAAACAGGAAGAAAAGTGTTAAACAAGACGGGGTTGGTTGGGTGAAAAGGCTAAATACAAAACAATATATAAGTTTTGGAAACAAGAACAGATCACAGTGAAGGAAGGAAAAGTTCTATTCGACAAGGAAATGATCATTACGGGACCGTGGAACGGATGCCATAGAAACAGAATAAAAATGAAGGAGAGAACCGGCAGAAAGATCGGAAATTGAAGAATCAGAGGGGAAATGGTCAGTGATTCGTTGGCGTCGTCGTCATGATGGAGGAGGTGGAGGGGGGAAGAAGGTAACTGTTGAACAGCCGAATATTCTCGTTCGAGTACGGCGACACGTAAAACTCGCTGCGAGTCACTGCTTCGCGATGAAGCTTCTTTCGTGCTCTGCAAGACAAAAAGACTAGAACAGTGGTTCTAAAGACGTCATTTTACCTCAACGACATTCGTTCGTTGGCTGGCGAAGAAGTGGATGAACCCGTCGTCCCGTTGTTGACGTAGTTATTATTATTTGGTACAGATCTCAATGTTACAGAAGTCGGATTCGTCAGTTTCGGCGCAGAATTGACACGCACTGCCGCGGAGGCAATCGGGAATCTAGTACTGGGGAAAACGATGAGGTTGCCGGCGGTATTGGCTCGGCGAGCCCGTGGATCCTCGTGCGGCTTCGTCGTAGGACCCTGAGACGCCGTGGTGGGGGGCGGGGCCGCCGAAGTTGGTGGCGAACGACGCCGCAGCGAGTCCGCCGCCGTGTCGAGGAATAAAGAGTCGGGTCGAGCCACCGCCTGACTGCTGTTGTTGTCTTCCAGATCGAGCATCCGCATACTTCTCCTTCGCGGAGCCATGAACACCGGAAGAGCCGGAGGGGATTGCTCCGCTGGACGTGCTCCGTCCCCGATGTGATCCGCCCGCTGCTGCGGAGGCAGACGCGGATGGAGGGGGTGTTGCTGCGGCGTCGCGTTCGTCTCGCAGAGTCGTGGCTGCGACGATGCGAACCGGCGATCCGGACCCGTACGCGGATTTGAGGAGGGGTGCGGCGCCCGCTGCCCCACCGCCAGAGTACGCGAACCACGAGTTGAACATGTGATGGTAGTCGTTGCGACCGCCGGAAGAGCCGCCTTGTCGATAGCGGGCCGCGGGGGTGATGTGCTGGTAGGAGGTCTCGTCGTCGTATTCGTGAGGACCGGCACGACGCATCGAGGCCGCCGTGACGCTTCCGCCGACTCCTGCTGAGCTCGATGTTGGGGGTGGTACTCGGGCATCGACATGGAACGCATAAGCTCTGAAACGAGAGGCATTCAGTTGCTGGATGGTTCTATCGGGATGCTTTTCTCCGATTCCTGACTCGATTCAGAGTTCTCGCACTTACGCTGGTAATCCATAGTTGACATAGGTCGGCGGGTTGAGCGAGGAGCTGCTCGGCTGTCTGTAGAGGTAGTCGTCCTCGCCTCGCTGGTACCGATGCGCGGCGTACCGGTCGTAGAGCTCAGAATCGGCGTACGACTCGTATCCGGAAGTCTGAAAAAAGGACTCGGATGAATATACAGACAGAGAAAAGAGTGAGAGGGGGAGGGAGAGAGCGAGGACAAGCAGGACGAGAGACGTGGACATGCAGGACGCGAGAACACAAAGGTGACGATCGGATGAGCGTGAAGAGAAGAAGAGCCTCTCTTCGGACATTAGTACCTAGGCCGTTGAGTGACCGGCGGTTCGCGGTAACTCGAATAGAATCTCGAGTTGCCGACGTTCTGCAAGTCCTTGTGATCCTTCTGATTTAGCAAAGAATATGGAGGTGGGGACGAGTTCTTCGAGTACGAGATGAGACGGATTCCGTCTTGCGCCGAAGAGGCAAGAGTCTGCGACTGAAACTGATGTTAAAAGAAAAGAACAGAAAGAAGTAACATGTAAAGTACTGGTTATTCGTTCCGGGTGTCATCTTCATCACCACACAAACCCTAGCGACACGAAAGAACATACCGTATTGTGGGGGTACTGCGGGATGATTCCGTACGGCTCGCCGTAATCCACGTAGATTCCACCGGCGCTTCCGCGTCGAATCGCTTGCAAATGCGGCGGAGGCGGCGGTGGGACCTGCTGCGGAACGATGGTCTTCGAGCGGGACTCCTCGAGGATCGGAGGCCGAGTGGGAGTCTTCTCGGGAGAAGCTTCACGCGATTTGCTTCCGAATTTGAAGAAGTTTCGCATAACACTGAAAGCGCTGACGAATCGGCTCAGAAAATACTCGTTCTTGTGGACTTGCACTCACTTTCCGACGCTTTTCCGTCTCGATTTGTCCCTCGATCGGCTCTCCTCACTCTTCAATCGCATCAGAGCAGTTGAGCCGGGCGGGAACGGATGCTGCTGATCGGAAGTCTGCATGAACTGGACCTTCTGCCCGGTGCCAGTGCCACGAAGGATGCTCTCGACGGGGCGATTGATGCTCTCCATGCTCTGAGAGCGACGGTTCATCATATCTGAAAAAGAGAGGAATTCGGAGCTTAACGAGAGAATGGCAAAGAAACAAGGGGAAGAAGGCGAAGAAGAAAAATAAAAGCATGCAACGAACCAGTCTCGTCTTGTTGCTGCTGCTGTTGGTGACGTGGCATCGTGGCGGATGCGGGACCTTGCGGCAAGTCGATAAGCTTCATCGGACTACGGTAGTTGCGCTGGGAAAGCGAGCGCGGCTGCGATTTGCTCCGTTTCTGTGTGGAAGACGTCGGCGCTGAAAGGGGGAGAGAGAAGCGTGAGAAAGCAGATGAAAATGAGTTTCTAGAAGCTTCATAAGACTTAGGGACAGAAAAGCACTCGGAACTCAGAAGCCCCACGGCAGAGATTTTCTTTTCGAAAGACTCACCACTATTCTGCCTCTGATGCTTGATCTCCTGGAACAGTTTGATGTGCTGCGGATCGGAAGCTGCGCCCATTCCTCGCTTCTCGCTCAAACTCTTTCTACCGGGCGCTTCTCGATCGAAAGGATCCGTCTCGGGCATTTCCGATTCGTCAAGTCGAGTAACATCGGAGACAATCGAGTCGCGTTCGTTCATCGATGGTTTTGAAGGGATGATTGCAGGTCCGGATGAAGAAGCGGAGGAGCTCTGGCGGGAATGCTGCGAGGATTCGACGCCGGATGAGGAGGTGGCACGAGTCTGCGGCGACTGGAGGAAAATCGAACTGGGGGCCGTCTGCGAGGACATCCGGGAAGAAGGCGCAGGAGACGGAGCATCCACAGTGATGCGCGAGGAGTCTCGGGAGATCGGACCCGCGTGGTGATCCTCGTCAGATCGCACGATCGTCAGTTTCACGTTCGGACTGGTCGGTCCGATCTCTTTGAGTTTCCTGGCAAGCGCGTGACTCGCATCAGTGTTGCTCATCGACTCGAGATCCACATCTTCAACTCCGACAATCCGATCGTCGACTCGAAGGTGTCCTTCTTTGAAGGCAGCTCCGCCGTGCATCACATTCTTGATGAAGATTCCGCAGTCTTTCTTGGACCCGTCCGATTTCTTCGACACTCTCGCCTTCAAACTCACACCAAGACCCGCCGACCCGGATCCGTTGACCGGAATGACCAAGTCGAAGCGAGAGGGGGCGGAAGAAGAAGGAGAAACGGGTGATTCCTTGGGAGCTCGGACAGGAGGCGTCAGAAGAGCAGGAAGGGGAAGCTTCTGGACGTCTGGAGGAGCCTCGAAAATACTTTGAGCTCCCACATTTTCATTCTCTTTATTCTGAGAAGACGTCGAAGTGTTTCCAGAAGATGTCGGCTGCTGCTGCGAAACCCGAGAGACGAGGAATCGGATTTTCGCGCCGACCATTGTCTCTTTGAGCTTCTCGACGATCTCCGCCTGCGTCCACTGACCCGTCGACTCTCCGTTGATCTCCAGAAGACGGTCTCCAGACTTCAGATGACCCAGAGCCACTCCGTACGGCTTCACGGTTCCGATATAGAAGAGTCGTTCGCCTTTCGACGTTTCTCGTCCCGTCACAGTGAATCCGAATCCGTTGGAGCTCTTGATCAGTTCGACGATAGTCGTGTGTCCAATGTACTGCGTGTTCGCTTGCTGGAGGGCCGATTGAATTGGTTTCGCATCCACGGCGGCGGACTCCTGCTCCGTAAATGACTCAACAGGCCGATTGATGAGCAGTGTGACGTCGCGATTCGCTTCCGCCAAGTCGGCGATATAGGCTCTCGCCCGTATCATCGACATCTGATTGACGGGCCGTCCGTTGATCTCTCGAATGCAGTCGCCAACCCGAATGCGTCCGTCGCGGGCGATTCGACCTCCTTCCTCGATTTTCGTCACCTCGACGGCAATCAGTTTCGAAGATTGATGCGAAGTACTTGGAATCGATTCATCTTCGAGAACTGCGATCACTTCGATACCCATCTGTCGTGCTTCGGCAGGCTCTGATTCGTCTAGCACTGGGAAAGTGACGATTGTCGTCCCCTCCTCGTGCCCTTTCTCGAGCTTCCCGCGTGTCGTTGTCGTTCGTTTCGGCGTCTTCTCCGAGTCCGCCTCGATTTGCTCTACTATCCGATCTCTCGCATCCAACAGTGCCTCGTTGATCCTCGATTTGCGATCCGACCCTCGATTGAACCTGCCCGGATTCTTCTCGTAGTGTCTGCGTCTCTCGCTCTTCCTTTCATCTCCTCCTTCTTGCTCTGCGAGCTTCTTCTCCACTTCTGGGCTCAAAGTAACACGTGGCTGCTTCGTCGGCGTCGCTTCTTCGACTACTCGACTCCCGGACGCTTCTGTTCGGAGAGAAGATCGGAGAATCGGCTCTGTTCTTGGAGTAGATGTAGAGACTCGGAGTCCGGATTGAGGAACCGCATCGAAACTGTTCACCTCGACTACCGAATTTCGGCGATCCTTCGGAGGAACCGGCGGGGGTGCATCTCGAGATAAGTTGTGAGCAGTGTATCCGACATTGTAAGGGGAGGCAGACCGATGAGCTTGATGATTGACAGATACGCTTCCTGTAAAGATCAGAAGAATGAGTCGACAGGCACGGAAGCGTCTAACTCACCGAAAGCACTGGCAATCGGAGTGGCGGGTCCATCAGGTTTCCTCGAGTATGGAAGTGGCTGTGCGTAGTGATGCTGCTGATGGTGATTATTCGGATGCTTCTGAATCGGAGTGTACGTCGGAGTCGACGAATCTCCGTTCGCTTCGTCGGTTATCGCTAGAATCTGAAAATGAGAGGATGATCAGAAGATGTTGGCAGATGTTCGAGTTCAAGTTCGTCGTTTCTCTATCAAACCTGATCGTAGTTCAGATCAAAGACTTCTTCCAGCACGTCGTCCATATCAAGAATACCTCCGTCCGAAGCGCATTCTAGCCGAAGAACTCGGACACGTTCATCATCGTTCGTCTGGAAACCAAGGGACGAACGTCTACTAACCGTGACATTATCAGTGGTGGTGGTCATTTTGGGTGAATATAGCGGCGGCGGTTCCCTCTTCGGGTGATGGTGAATAACACGTGGCGGCGGTGTGTGCACGTGTTTGAAATGATACGGAGGCGGCGGCGGCGGAGGCTGAATCAGCGCCGCCGACGCGGCGTCGTACCGACTACGACCTCCATTTTTCATCATTTTTTGAGGAGAAACCTTACTGGGGCATTTAGGAGATGCTGAAATTGGAGCAAAACAAGTTGCGAAACGGAAAAAAGAGCGAGAGATGAATGAGAGAAGCAGAGAAATAAAAACGGACACCTCGTCATCAAATAATGTAAGCAAGAGAGCGGGAGGAGGATGGCGAATAAGGGCAAACGATGCGGCCGCGCGGCGGTCGAAGGACCGTGATTATAACAAATACCTGACGGACGGGCCCCGTATTTGGCAGTGAGGTCGGCTGTCCCCCTCTCCTTTTCCTTCTTCTTTTTCGCTTCTCTCGCCGCGTTCTCTATTATGGTCAACGCTCTGCGTCTCCGCGGAATTCCACACCTCTCTTTCGTTCCTCCATGCACCTGCGCAGGTGAAAAAGAGGGAGAAAGAAGGAGAGGAGGTCTTATGAATGACGGAGGACGCGCGAAGAACGCGACAGTGAAGCAGGAGAAGAAGCCGCGAGAGCAGATGGAGCACGAGCACCTTGTAATGAGAAGGACCTAATAATCCGCTAATTAAGCAAGCAAGCAGGAAGAAGAACAAGAGATGACGATTATGATGCAGGTGAATAAGAGTAATTAATAGGATGGAAGAGAAATCATTCTGTTCGGACCTCGGGACACTTTACAGAGTGTCCAGTTCCTATGAATGTTTCTGATACTCTGCCGTCTACATCTTTTCTACCACGCTGACTAATTAAAACTTGAGGAAAGTAAAAAAAACTCCGACAAGCCTATTGGAATTCACATTCAGAATTGATTCAAAAGGTCGCGGAGGACGTCAACTGACAAATGTGAACGAACATACTTTCGGCATGACGAGCGGAGAGGAGGACGACGAAATAATCGCATTACATGTACAATATATATGTGCGATTTCGATAAGGGCCAAAATAATGTATTCAAAACCAATAACAAACCCAACAAAACAAAGCGGAAAAAAAAGAAACGGAAGAGATGCGAAGAACTACGAAATGGCGGGCACATAAAAAAGAATCATGAACAAAGACAGCTGGAAGGACGAGAGAAGGCACTTCTTAGAAGACAAAACAGCTGAAGCAGCGATGAGTAATGGTAGCGAAGACAGTTTTTCAGCGCTATCGGGAACGTTCTCGGAAAGACCAGGAAGAGAAAGAGGAGGAAAAGAGTGAGAGAAAGAGAGAGAGAGAGAGAGAGAGAGAGAGGCGAACAAACGAAAAAACAAACAAGAGGAAACGAGGAAGACTGTATAAGTTGCACTACTTTTCGAGTGGCCTTCCTCCATGTTCTACAGTCTTCCCCGGCGCTACAGTAAAACCATTGGGTCCACCCAGGCAATAAGCCGCGAGAAGAGAGAGAGAGAACCGAAGAGCTCAAGCACACATACACACAAAAGATGACTCATGTCTGTATGTGCATGCCTCCAGCTCCGTGTCTACAAGAGTAAGAACCGTGGGAAGACCGCCCAGGTAGGTATATCACAAACAGGGGTTGCGCAATGATACCGATCACGATGAAGAAGGAGAAGGGAGCGGCAGAGAGAGAGAGAGAGACAAACAGAAAGTCGCGCAATCATCGACTGTTTGACCGTCTATGCCCTCTTCTTATCACCTGAAGCAAGACGAACAACTTCTTCTCCTTCTTCTTCTTCTTCAAATAGAGTGTCGAGTGGAAGAGGGCGGTGGTGTTGTACGTGTGTTTGTGTGTTCACAACAACATCGCTGCCGTGTTTATCAGTTGGTAACAACGCGAAACAAGCAGAAAACGAACGAACGAACGAAGTTGGAGGAGGCAGAAAAACGAGATGATTTGCAGCAGTCGGCTGTCGGCAAAAGAAAAGTGTGTGTTATGAGGGATTGGATGATGATGGGCACTCTTTTTTCCTCGCTCCCTCCTCCCTCGAAGCATGCGGATTTTAAGAGAAACGGCCCAGCACCAACCGACACAACTATAGTCGACCTGTTTTTGATTTCTTATCTTCAAATGAAGCAATGGCTCCAACTTGTAACCTAATACTGTCCACTTATGAGTCATTGGCGCATACCTTTGTGGTCAGGAATAGGTTTAGGAGCTCAAAGTTTAAATTAGAAAGATGGTTTTTGTTCGTATCGTTCAGTTTTTAGCCCACTAAAGTGAAAGTGATTAGCTTAGAAGAGTGGAGGTTTCATCTCGCGATGGCGTCGGAATTCTGATTCTTCTGACACCCGCACTCGTGAATCAACAGAGGAATGCGAATAAATTAAGCGCCGTGATGTATCTCTTATCAGATTCCTCTCTAATTTACTGCGAAAAACACGCGAAGGGTCGGAGGATATTCGAACAAAATCCGCCCCAGCAGGCAGCGAAATGCAAAGAGATGCATGTTATATAAACAAAACCGGCGAAGCGCATCGAAATCAATCCGTTTATTGCCCCGTCGACGAAATCCGAAAAACGACGTCCAATCTTGGAATTGGGTGGAAAAAGCGTGAGGAAACCACGAGAAACGAGCAAAAAAGTGCCTTCAATTTGCCAAAGTGAACATTGACACACACACACACACAAGAAGAAGAAGAGAAAAGAGAGGAGGAAACTTATTATTTACAGTGCTGCCACAAACAGAGACAATGTCTGATGGATCTCCGAATCGCACGCTCTCTAGCCCTGCCGCGCGGCTTATTTGGACACAAGAGAACCACGCGGAAAGTGTGCGCAGAGGTATTCCGCGCGGTCGCGCCGCGTCTCCTCCACTGGCCTTGTTCTCAGTCGAATTAACCCGTTCGGGATGAGCGAGGGACGGTTGGATTTCCCAAGCCGCCGCTCATGGGAACTGCCCCAAAATGACCACATTCCATCCGAAAACAAGAAGACTCACCATTCCTCTCGCTTTCTTGTATCGGAGAAGAGCCGCCTCAGCCAGTTGACCTACTGTGGAATCCTGAGAAAACCGAAGAAGTCTGGAGAGGAAGAGAAGCGAATGGCTCACCGATTCTTTCCACGGAACCACTATCTTCATTCGTCCGAACTGTACAGTAACCCGACGAGTTCCGTTGAGAGGCAGTGAGTGATATTGACTCTGAAAACGGTAGAACTGGTTGAAAACTTTGAAATCATTATTAGGTGTTTCTATGAAAAACAGAGAGATATTCTGAACGAAACATTGATCTTCGTATTAACCGAATCCCCCCAATTCGAATCTTTTTGCCCTTTTCCTGTCTCTATATCTCACCCGATCGAGTGTCGACATTGACGAGTTCGCGTAGCCCACGATGCTTCCGTACTGCTGCATTCGTTTCTTGAGCGTCGAAGAATCGGCCTCGTCGGCGCTTCTTTTGCCGGCTCCAGGCTCGCCCTCCTCTTGTGAGCACGACGTCGACGACGAGGTGGACGAGGCGGACATAGAGAGCTCTGCGAAAAGGAAATAGGTCTCGAGTGGAAAAGAGGGTCTCGTTACCTTCGTTTCGCACCTGTTTGCTCTGTCGACTCTCGTTTGATCTATCTGCAAAAGATAGGCGGTTGAACGGGGGAAAAAGAGGGCGATAGGGAGGTCAAAATGAAAAGAGAAGGTTACTAGAGAGCAAGAAATTGAAGAAGAAAGAGAGGAATCCATTCTGGACAAACAAACGCTTCCCGTGTGAGAACTCTTCCAAAATAAGAAGACATGGAGAATGGGGCAATGGTTATCCAATTACATTCTGGAGGAGCAGCTTCTGAAGGGGATCCTTGGTCAATTTGTCAAGTGTCACGGAGACCCTAATGAGACACATTTCAAGAGGACTCTCGGTTGACTCGGTCGAAAATGGAAGAAAACAATGTTGAGTACGATGGAGAGTGGAGAGTTCCTTAGTAAACTTTTTGGAGCAGCTTCTCGAGGGAACGAAAGACAGATGCTGCGCACAAAGTTCTCTTGGCAGGTGTTACAGTATGGAGCACACAAAGCCGACATTCTGTGAGCACACAAGGTAAAGTTCAAAAAGAGCTGAGTCAGAGCCGTGTGCAAGACCCCCAACGGGCGAGAGCCAAACGCCATTACATATGCCATGCTCACAAATTATTGAGGCGCGAGTGGATGAGAAGAGGGCCGTGTTTACGTAACGAAGTGATATGTGAAGTGGCGGCAGCGAATCGAAAGAAAGGAACGAAGGCGCGCGCGGCGCAGAAAACAGTGAGTTACTGGCCACTTGTCAAATCGAAACGTCAAATTCACGGAGAGAGAGAGAGACTGGACGTTGCACAGAAAAAGCCCGGAATGGCACGTGAGGCGGAGGAGTGCCCCGTCTTTTGTCGCGACCCGGACGGCGGGACGGTCAATTGACCGATAGTGTTTGTGTAGGGGAATGCATGCGGTCCGGCGGTTTGACCTTGTGCTCGCTACTTTTATGGCCGTCCGTTACTTGTGAAAGGGCCCATCATCATCACCTCTGCGCGCGCGCCGGCGGCGGAAAAGCAATGCAACGAGGAGAGAATGTGAAAAGACAGGACGGATGGGAACACCCTTGTGCCAGACGAGAAGTGCACGGATGAGTCAATCAGCCACCCGACCGGATTAGGATTACTACGCACGAGAAGGGCGCGACCTTGGCAGGAATCAGAAAAAAAAATGGCTGGTTCTCAAAGGTTGACTCGGAACTTTATGCAGATTTCTGGTTTCGGAATGTTTTGGCTTGGAAATCATGAAAAGCGATATAGAAATGGACTTTTTTGAGTATTCAAAAGAGATCTTTCCAGCACTTGAAACCAATGAAATCGTAGTCTATCTCAGAATCTCAATGTGAAGCTTTTCCTCGGAAACCTAGGTGCTCCCTGGGTACGAAATGCATAACAAAACGGATTCAAAACTTCAAAGTGTCTCTCCCGGAAAGAAACATGTGGACACATTAATGCGATGCGGAAACGAGACGGAGCATCTGCGAGAAGGCGTCCGAAGGTCAGCCGGGGCGATTGAGGGCACTGGCGACATTGTGTGCGGCGAGAAGAATCGAACCAGAAACAAATAATGACCGAACGAGCGGACAAGTGCTGCGAGAAGAGGCCGATTCGTTCGAGTGCATCGTTTGATGACCTTTATCACTGGCTTCTGCCAAGAACACGAAAAACAGATACCGAGTGAGACGGAGGAGGAGGAGGAGGGAACCCGTTTTCGAAGCGACTTTCACCTAGAGGATGTGTTACGCAATTGTGATGGTCACATCGGTATCGTCGTACAAAACATGAAGACGTCTTTTTTGATATTCTCTCTTTTTCTCACTACTGCCCATGCTGAGTTTGTAAGATTGAGAGCCAAGAGACAAGCGGCTCTGGCGACAAGAGACGGAATCGACATTCCTTTCACTCTCAGGTGACTTTCCGAGCTTTTCGCATTACAACACAGTTGCAGATCGGCCATCACATGCCTCACCCCAGGAATCCGGGAGAACATTTGTTTAGGACCGAGGGTTCAAGTTCTGAAAGAAGAGAGAATAGGGCTGACCAACCGGAAAGGAGCCACCTATGGCTATCACAATGGAGTCGATATAAGGTTGTTGCGCGCGCACAAGCTCCCGCTGATCAACGAGGATACGGAGATCGGACACAGCATTGGAGCGACTGTCGACGTGACACGAGACGACGGAGCCTTGGAAGTGGGAACGAGAGATAAGATATTCCAGCTGTGGAAGCACAACAGGTTAGAGGCATGAACTGGAAGACTAGTCTGAAATGGACGCAATCCAATTAGTTGGAAGTGTTCAGAGGCGCTCTCGTGGAGTGGGATCGACAGGGAGCGGGAGTGGATGTCGGTTCGAGAGCTTCGGTGGCTGATGACCTCATTAAACTGCGGGTAATAACTTTTACGCCTCCTTCTCGCTTTTTTTCACCGCCTTCCCTTGCAGCACACACTTTTCGGCGTAAACGTCGGCCCGACGTCGGGAAGATCAATAGTTGGACCGTATCAAGTGGGAGAAACAAAAGGACAACGTGAGAATCATTCAAAATCGAAAAAAATGGAAAATTTTTGAAAAAAATCAAAAATTTGAAACTGGAAAAATTCGAATCTGTGCGTTTTGGCGTCGCGGTGCTTACGTCTGATCGTCGGCGGCAGTTCAAATTTTGCCTTTGCAGACCTGAAAGCTTACACTCCGATTCAATCGCTCTACCACAATTACTACGCGGGAAGAGGAGATTGGTACAAAAACCAATTCAGAAGACCAGGTTTCCACAAAAATCAATAATCTCTTCCAGTTTAAGTTCACAGGCGACGAGTATCGAACGAAAGAGCAAAAAGCGTGTCCGTGGTGTTTCGCAGTGGACTCTTCGTACCCGACTCAGACGATGTTCAATCCGTATTTCGGAAGATGATGATAATTGTTGTGTTTTTTCCAAGTTTACGACTCAGGAAATCTTTGGATCTCTCATAAAAATAATTTTTATTGGAGCCCTGGGAGGCCGACGGGAGACAATCTTTTTACAACCGGAAACGGAGTGAACAACTGTTCGCTTTCTTTTTTTCTTTTTTGCCTTTTCAATCGGCCAATTGATAATATGATTAGTTTTTGAATATTTAAATAGCTGACCCTCCGACAGTGCACCGTGTCACGGTTTCCGGGTCTCGCAGGGAAGAGACACATGGCGCCCGTAAATCGACACAAAGTCGTCTCCTGAGCATTTTCAGATCTAATTTTTCTCACAAAGTCCGTACTAGAAACGAGAAGCGATAAAAAGAAGAGTTCCCCGACCTAGTCAACTGCACATTTCGATCTGCGTGCTCGTTGTGCGGAAGCTCCTCTGTCTCGAGTAAATGGATATTCTTAATCCGGGAGGCACACCTGGCTGCTTCCCGGGGCGAAACACGCAATTTCCATTAGAGGGGGCTCGCGAGAGCAGTGTCCCCCAGTCGTCGCGACTGCTCGCAGTCTCTCTCTCTTCTCTTCCAAGTTGTACTCGAGACTTGTTTGTGGTTCGGAGCCTACTTAACCCAACGACTAATCGCACCATCTTTCTCAGCCACCAATGGGCACCCCCCTCGTAGGAGTCACCCTCCATTTCCAGATGTTTCGTGAGAGAGACACTCTGGCAGCTGCTCTGTTCGTGTTTCGACCTCTGCTGACCCGTCCGTGTTCCCGAGATAACCGGAAAAGTTCGACGGACTGTCACGTTCGAACACAAATTTGGCCAGCTGGAGCTCGGTTTCGCTGGCAGGTGTTGTTGTTTTTTTCTGGCATAATGGGCCGTTGATCCTCTTATTTATGCCGTGATTTATGCATTCGCTCGTCGGTTTCGATGTTTCGATTCGCATCTCACGGCGATCCGTTTCTCATCCGATATCGAGAATATTTACGACTTTTCAAAGTATTTACGAGTTTCGAGATAAGCCCGTCGGTGTACCGTACTCTGTGTCACGTGGTAGGATGTGTGAAAAGGCAAACAGAATGCGAACGACGGGAGCCGTCAAACGAAGAAGGTGTCAAGAGGGCGTGATGGATGGTGTCCACACAAGGATCCTATCTGATCGATCGGCCCGACCCAGAAAGGATGGTCCCCGCCGAAGTTGACAAGTCATCCATCACCTAATTGCTGCAGGCCCTTCTGCCCCCCTCGCCCAGTCGTTCTCATTTGCTCCTTTCTCATGGTGACCCCCTCCTCCTGCCCCCCTCTTCAAGAGGGTGTTCTCATTTACGTGCGAGTTCCGTCTACACCTCCCTCCCTATCTCGTCTCCATCTCACCTCCATTGGTTTTTATTGCCCCGCCCCCCTCCTCCCAGACTCCGCCCACTCGAGCTCTTTCGATCGCTTCGTCATCCATCCGCCTCATTCATATCTGAGATCTATTCCAGACATGTCGCCCTCTTTCCTCTTCTTCGCTTCCATTCTCGTCGGTCTCACCGCCGCTTCTGACCGCTTCTGGCTGACGACGGTCGTCACGGAGTTCCGGATTCGCGACGAGTGTGCAATCTTTTGGCACCAGTCGCAGGCGTGTCCGGCTCCGCTGCTCCGAGTGCTCACTGACGTCAATAGCCCGACACAGTTCGCCTCGCGAGCCTGGCCCATCGAGAGCCTCATCGCACCGGTCAGTTCTTTCGAATCTTCTCTGTCAATCTATCTCTTTTTAACGTTTTCAGACCGAAAAGCCGTCGTTCGTCAGCCAATGGCACGGATCGCTCCGATCAGTTCGCGTCTCGGCCCAAATCGAAGGATCCTCGGCGCTCAACCCGTTCGGACTCGTCGCCAAGTGCGACCAGGGCGCCCATCCGAAGATCGCCTTCAACCAGTCATCGGTCGACGTCTTCGAACGCCTCTCCACGCGAGTCGTCGTCGTCACCTCGCAGTGCTTCACCGCCAAAGTGCTCCTTCGCGTCGACACCGAGTGCCCCTACTGCCCCACGACCACCACTTCCACTCTTCCGTCGACCACCGCATCCGCCCTCCTCGGACCCGATCAGACGGTCCTGCTCATCGGCTGCTCCGCTATGCTCCTTCTGTGCGTCGTCTGCTGTGTCACCTTCTGCTTCGCCCTCCACCGCTTCGTCTCCTCTCGCCGCGGCTTCAAGCAGTGTCCGTCTCTGGAATCCGGCATCTCCACTATCACCACCTCGTCCGTTGCCATCTCCAACATCACCACCTCGTCAGCTGCCATCGAAGCGCCCCGTGACTTCTTCGCAGTGCTGCCTCCGATCATCGACGACTACGTGGATCTGAACCTCGACGACAGCATCAAGAGCGAGCAGATGCCGCCGCTCGGCTCCTCCTTCTGCTACACCACCACCGAGTCTCTCAGCGTCTCCGTCTCCGATCAAGTCTTCGTTTGATCTCGTTTTCATTTTGTATGTTGTGATCTTTCTGTGTGATTTTAACTCGTGTATTTCAATCTGTTTCATCTTGCCGTTTCCTTTTCTGTTAATAAGTTTCTTGCTAAACCCAAAATAAACCAGATCAAAAACCAAAAAAAAGTTTTTTATGACATTCGTAACGAGGCACTTCTAGAGAATGTTTCTAAGAAGCTGAAATAACACAGGCGGGAAGAGAAATGATGATGACGTGGAAAGAGAGAAAGGGGGAAACGAGAGAGAGAAAGAGAGATCTAGACGTAAAGGGGGTGAGAGACCGGTGAGAGAGAGAGAGGCACTACTGACGGGCCGACTCGGACTTTGGCTGCGTCGAATCGTCCACTTTCAGCGTCAAACCCGACAAGTTCATCTCGATGCACTTGATTTCCGGACGATCCACTCTGAAATCATCGCAACGTCCTCTTTCGTCTCCTCGACAGGAGCCACAACTCACTTTGTGCTCAAGTTGTTGTTCGCCGTGGCGGGCGGTGAGTTCGGAGGCGGCACGTAGGTGGGATCCTTGACCGAAGAGCTCTTCCGTCGGTCGCGAATGCTCGACTGCGCACTCAACTTGTTCCTGCAAACCGTTCTCTTCTCATTCTGTTGCTTGTTTCTGATTCTTCGAACCTGAACGGATTCCCGAATCGCTTGCGGTGTCCCATCGCTTTGACCAGAATGAGGGTGTCGAGACGCGGAATGACGCGCACACAGTTCTCGATCTCCTCCTCTGTGACCGTGACGAGGTGGCAGTTCTCTTGCTCGGACGACATGCTCACACTGCCGTCGCGCGTCACCCACGTATGCACTTTCACCTCGTGCAGCATCAGCCGATGGCCCGGATCCTTCTTGAGCATGCCGAGAATCAGGTCCTGGAGCCCGTCGCTGAGCACTGGAGCGTCCGGGAACACGATCGGATCGTTCTTGATCTTCTTGTGCAACGCTATTATATAGCTATCGACGAACGGAACCTGGAATGCTTCGGAAGTTCGGAGCAGTCGACTCGAGAATCACTTACAGTTCCGATGACGAACGCGTACAACGTGATTCCTAGCGACCAAATGTCCTGCGCACGACCCGAATAGAAGTGGTTCGCGCCCTCCGTGAGCGCTTCCGGAGCCATGAAGGCCGGCGTGCCCGCCGTGCCGGACAAGAACGCGTCGATGCCCTCGAACTCGCACGAGACTCCGAAGTCGGCGATCTTCACCTGCCCGATGTCCGTCAGCAGCAGGTTCGACGGCTTGATGTCGCGATGCACAATCTTCTGGTAGTGCACTGAAAAACCAAAACTGTCTCCGAAGGCACGCGGTCACTTCCCACTTACAGTACTCCAGCCCGCACAATGTGTCTCTGAAATAGCTCCACGCGGTGTCCTCGTCGAGCGGCTTGTCGGTCGGAATCTCTAGAATGCTGCCCTTCTCGACGAACTCGAACACCATGTAAAGGTAGTTGTCGTTCGGATCGTCGAGCACCTCGACCAGCTTCACGACGTTCGGATGCGACAGCTTCTTCAGAATCGCGATCTCCTTCTGCACCAACTGCAGCGGGTTCTTCAGCACCGACGGCGCCGCGTTCTCCTTGTTCCGACGCGGCGGCGGTTGTCGGAAGCACGCGAAGTTCTTGAGCAACTTGATCTTGTCGAGCACTTTCAGCGCGTACAGATTCTTGTCTTCCTCGTTGTACGCCAGTTTCACAATTCCATACGATCCCTGAATGGCGGTCGATTCGTTAAGATAGAGATCAGAGTCAGTGGAAACCTGGCCGATTTCCTCCATCAATCGATATTGGTTCAGCTGAATGTAGCTCTCGCTTCGCTGCTGTGAGACCGACTGAAAAGTGAGCATTAGTGGTTGCGACTGGGGAAAGATGTGCTCATTTCGGAGCTCTCTGTCAAGACGTTCCCTCCCAAACTTTATACGGCTTCTCGCGCCGCCGCCGCAGCGAACGGAGAAAACAAAGTGACAAGTGACGTGACGGAGCTCGTCCGCGGAGCTGTTCGAAACAAGTTGCTCTCGAGCAGGGATCAGAACTCTGCGCAAGTTCTGCTCTTTTCTAATTCCATTTCCTCTGTTTTCCCGTTTCTTGCCCTCTCGTGACACACTTCGGGTTGCCACGGCGATTCGATTCGATTGGCCGCCCATTCACGGAACCCCCACGTCATGAGCCCCCGATTCTGATGAGGCTTGGAATAGTCTCTAATGTACGTGACAACACTCGAAATCACTGATCCGCTGCTCTGCAGAGCCGCCCCTCTGAAAAAGAGAGCACAAAGAGCCCAAAGCCCCCCTACCTTCACGTATCGCGTCGGCCTCGACAAATTGGGTGACATTGTGGCGGCGAGCTGAAAATAAAAATGGGAGAAATTGGAATAGAGGGGAGAAAATGGGATTGGATTGGAGTGCAGAATGGAAATAAGGGAAAGTGCCCAGCTCGACGGGGGGGCTCTCGGAGCAATACGAAAAAAGGGGGCGAATGGAAAAGGCGTCGTTTGATATACATACGCCCCTTCGCCCACTCGCTCTCTCGTCACGGAAAATCGTTTCGATTCGAATGAGAGCTCGTCGAAATGAGCTCGTTACAGTGTGCTCCTTGATGAGAGCAAGTTCTGGAAGAGTGCTGCTCGCGGAGCCGGAAGAGAATGTTGCAAATGATGTTGCTCTTTGGAAGAGAGAGAGAGAGATTGTTACAACCACCTCGGCGGCTCCCGGGGAAATGAGGCAGAGTGTGGAAGAAGGCACAAAGAAGAAGAAGAAGAAGATCGAAATGACACCATTGAGCACCGCCGAGAGCAAGGACACTTGGCTCTTTTATTGCAAACGGACGCCGCCCCGGTTCGCGCTTCTTCGTCGTTTTGATTGCCACCTATTCAGGCGATAAGTGTGACCGAAAGACTTCGAGACATCATCTTCTAGAGAAAAGAAGAAGAAGAAGAAGAAGAAGAGAGGGTTCAAGAGCTCTCTCTCTCTCTTGAGACGCCGTCCAATTATGATATGGAAACGAAACGGCGAAAAAAAGAGCATCCGCGTTTCTTCTTTTTTGCCATTTATGAGGGCTCGCCGCGAGCAATTTCCAACGAGCAAAAGAAAAGAAGAAGAAGAAGAAAGAGGCTTCTTCCATTTCGAATCGGTGTTCTTGTTCACTCATTTGAGTGGCGCGACACGAAACGAATCTTGGAGCTCTTAGATGTGGAAAGTGTGCTCATAGAGTCGAGTTCACTTCTCTCTTTTTCGGGAGCGACAAGAAAACGGGAAGAGAGGAGGAGGAGGAGGAGACGGTCCCCGGGGAACAATCCATGGACATTATGAGCAGCTCCCTCCCGCCAATGCCATCGAACTTTCAGCGGAGGCTCTGTCGAGAATGACCGTAATCTGGCGGAACTGGACCAGTTTTGACGCGATTCCCCATCGGTTTTATACTCAATTAGTTCGCACTTCGAATACTCGGAATCCGTGGGAAGGAACTCGTCAAAACAAAGAAGACGTGGGGGGCATCTCTGGAGACACGTTTCTTCGAGATTCGTCAGGGGGAAGCAGAAGGAGACGAAGACGAAGAGAATCAGAACGGCGTGACGAGGATCGAGCAGTTCCCACCGAACACACCTCTCCGACTCTTTCCCAAAGTGTCGCCCCGCCATTAAATTGCGCCAAAGGTTCCAAGATCGGCGTGGGAGATATCTCACACTCTTGTTGATTCGAATTCTTTCTGAACTTGTCTCATTCTCCTGTTTTCATCGCTCGCATCATCGCGCTCTGCTAGACTTGGCGCCAAGTTTCGAAAATGCTTTCGCGAAAAACATCGGCCGTGGCCTAGAAGTCCGCACTCGTGTTCGAATTTTCACGTTTCGTCTAGTTCTGCGCGGTGAGATTCATCTAGGAAACTATCGAAAAACTATCGAATCTATCGAAACGGTTGCATTAATAGATAGAACATGGTAATCTCTTGCCGTGTCTGCAATGAGTAACAGCACTCCGAATGAAACACGCTTCAAAGTTGTTCTCAATTACCGTACACCTTACAGTAGACGAGGGACTCTTCTCTTTCTTTCTCTCTTTCTTCTTTTTCTTCTCCTTCAGCTTCAGTGCTGCTCCCCATTCACCCAGTTCAGTCTCATTTTGCTTCTCGCCAGAACGAATTGGAAATCGAACTCACATTGCTGCTCGAGTGCGGTCCGGCCTCGTCGTCCTCCTGGACCGCGCGGGTCCTGACGAGTCGGCGGACGCCCGTCGTGTCCGATTGTTGTCGGACCATCGAGGCGGCCGAGAGGAGCGATCTCCGGTCGACGGGACCCGTTGTGCCCGCTGCGGAGCTGCTCGAAGGACCCGGCGAGTCGTCCGACGTGTCGCCGACCATCCTGAAAAGAGGAAGAAGATGAGAATGGAAACGGAGGAGAAGGAGGAGGAGGACGGGGAGGGAAGATAAGAAGATTGTGGGCCGGCTATTTCCGGATCCTTTATCCGCTTCATTCCGACAACGATCTCCGTTTTGACTTTGGATTGATGCAAAGTGCAACACGAGTGGGCACAAGAGTTCAACGTGGCGGGCTCGCGGAGCCGCCGGAGAGAAGGCTCTCCGAATGAATTAAATAGTGAATGAAACTGGCGGGGGGAGCCCGCCTTTCTCCCCGGCTCGCGGAGCTCACATGGAGCCCCGCGCGAGCCATGAATTATTCACGGGCGGCTCCGCTTGCTCTTTCGCGCGCGCGCGCGCAGCTCAAAAGCTTTTCCCGATGGCTGCTGAAACTGCTGAAAGTGTGTTGGCGGACGGAAAGAAGAAGAGAAAAGAGTTCTTCTGCTCCGAGCCAAATGCTCCAAATGGGTGAGGAGGGGGGAGCCCATGACGGAAATTCGATTTCCAGCTAGTCAAGTGGAAAATATGGGCGTGTACGTACACGAGACATTTAATATACGAATCGCTTTTTTTTTTCGAACCGAACCAATCGATTTTCACGGGAAGGAGAGGAGAAATTTGAAGAATCAGAGGGAAATTGTGCGACGAAAACAGGTGAAATCTTCAGTGAGATAAGGCCGATCTGTCCAAAAAAACGCAGAGTTGCAGAGATTTCGGACGCAACGTGACTCGTGAGAAAAGCCGAAAATGTCAGGTGAGTCTGATTGTAGTTTGCGAATTGAAACGGAGAATGAGCTCGCGGAGCAGCAGCCGGGGGGCTCTATGTTGATTAGTTGTGCCTGTCGCCATAATAAAAGTGGAGGGGGAAGTGGGAGGAAGGAAGTTAATTGGAAGTTTTGAGAGGAGCACGTCATCGGACTCTCTGAATTGACGTCGAAACTGATCTATATTCAATTGGTTTGCGTAGCTCTTGGACGGCTGGAAAAACAAGAATGAAAAGGAGAGAGCGCGTAAGTGCAAGTGCGCTCTAGTGGACTGTTCAACGGAGCGAAGTTTCGGTATTCTGAGAAATTGGATTATCTTCCGGATGGATGAAGAAGAGCGCAAAAGATTGTTGGAAAGAGAACGGGGAAACGAGAGAGAGAGAGGAGTAAAAAAAGCGAATGAATAGGAGAGTAGTGGACATTTGTTTCATTCATTTTCTGTCACATGTGTGCCTCTGCCAATGACACTACTCGTTTCAACCAAAAAGGCAATTCGGATCTCGCCCCGTCTTGGGCCAGTGGGAGGCGAGAGAGTGCGCGACGCGTCGAGACGCAGACGACAGAGTGAGTGAGCGGGCGACGAGAGAGTGCGCGCGCGAGCGGAGACGCAGACACTGCACATGAAGTCGTCGGGGTGGCGCAAAGCGAGCCGAGAGAGCCCAAGAGAAACGAAACAAACCCTCGAAGAAATGGGAGGAAGAAGGCGATGAAGAAACGGGGCGATGAAAAGGCAATGTAATAGAGGAACAGAGACTGTAAGTTCCCAAGTGGGAGCAAATGCGCTCTAATGAACTTTCGAGAGAAAACTGAAAGATCGCGGAGAGAGAGAGAGAGAGGGACTAGAAAACGATCCATGGCCGAACTCTCCGTTCAACAGAGTCTAGTTCTGCTGAAAACGCGCTCCAATCGCATTTGATCCACCCTCTTCCTTGCCAATTTCCTTTTCACTTCCCGAAACTCACATAATTGAGATGCGAAGAGCTCTCGTTTCAGGGCTCATTGTGCAATTTGAAGTAGTCGATTCGAATATTTCAAGAGAAGAGACTATAAAGTTGAGGGGCGATCCGGCAGCAATCCGACAGAACTCATCTCAAATTCCAGCCGAGCAACGCGGATTTCGCCATTTTTATCCGCAATATCCGCGATTTTGAAGAGAGGCGAAAAACGAAGCGAAGGCGGATGGAATTTCAGTTTTGATTCATGTTTTTTTTGCGGGGGGGAGAAAAAGTGAGAGGTCTTCTTGAATTTAGTGCAAATGAGCCGGGGGGAGAAAAGGGAAAAAGGGAGGGAGGGGCGGCTCGCAAATTGCATTATATCATACTCGCGATGAAAAGAGTACATTTGTGATGCGGAGATGGCGAGGAGAAGAGACAATCAAGGATTAGCGAGAGTGGATTAAAGAGAAAGAGAGGCTGCGAGAAGACGGCCGCCGGCGCTTTCCCGACACACTTTTCGGTCTTTTTGCACCGCGGCGATCTATGTTTCCCCGAGAACACACTCTTCTTCTGCTGAATCGGGAGACTTTGCCTCGAAAACTCGCGAATTTTCAGCCCTCCCGCCGGCTTTTTGAGGCTTTCTGATCGGTTAGTTGGAGTGGTTAAAAGAGGTCGTTTTTAATTGAAATGAGAGAAAACGAAGAGAAAATGCATTATATTGACGACGTTTCGCGTCAAACTTTCAGCGCAGCTTCAAATTTTCGAAAAATTGGCATCTCTGAATAGGCTCCGCCCCCAAATCACGTCTGAGTCTCTTCGTTTCCCATACTCTCTCGTCACCTAGCGACCAGGAAGCGGTCTGTTTCTTTTGTTCCCCGTCAATTCAAATTTCAGAAGGGGGAGGGGCGAAAATTTAACTGTAACACCGACACTTTCTAATAGAAGAGCCTCTTAGTGGTAGAGAACTTCGGACCAAAATATCTCTGAAACTGGCAGAGTTGTGAAAAAGTTGTCAACTACAAACGTGATCAGGATGGAAATTCCCACGCTTTTGTAGTTGACAACTTTTTCATATCTGTTTCAGTTTTGGAGATATCCGCTGTCAAAGTTGAACTTCAGCGGGTCTCTTCTATTAAAGGGTTAACGACTGTTCAGACGCGTACTCCCGAACGTCGTCGAGGATCGTCAAACTTTGATTAACTTGGCCTAAAAAGGTTCGTTTGGGCCTTTGTTCGATTAGGTTAAATAATAAAAATTTAGAGGCTAGGTGAACCCGAGGGCTGAGAACGGACTCGAACTCGTGACCTCTCGATCGCCAGCGGCCACCACTACCGACTGAGCTACCGACCCCCGGTACAGGAAGTCCTTTAAAGAATGGGTGGCCCCCTCGAGACGGGGTGTCCCCGTGGCAATTCTATTTCGGCGTTTTCAGGATTCACAAGGTTTGGCAACGGTGAAAACTGACCACTCGTTCCACTGTCTGAGGTGCGAGATGACGTTCTCCGGTATGCTGGGAATGGTGAGCGAGTAGCGAGCGAACGCATTCTTCATCTCCGCCGCCTTCTGTTTCGTTCTGAAATTCTGGAAGAAGATGAAGAAGATGTGACGAGAAAACGAAGAAAGGGGCGAGGATATTTGGAAGGAGAAGAAGAAGAAGAAGAAGAAAAGGAAAACAGTGAAAACAACAACAAAAAGAACAACAGAAGAAGAAGAAGACGAAAGGGAAAAGAAGAAAAAGAAAAGGAAGAAAGTCGATGGAGGTCCGACGGGGCAGAGAGCAAGAAAAAGAGCCAATTTGGGGGGTTGTTGGGGTGGCGACTGGTTTTGTAGGGAGAACGAGCGAAAGGGGACCAATTACACACGGTGACATGGTAATTGGATGGAAGCAGAAAAAGTAGGTCAAATGAGGAACTCGCGGAGCACGTTTTCACGGATCACCGAGCAACTCGGAAGAAGAAGAGGAGCGAGAGAGAGAGAGAGAGAGAGAGAGAGAGAGAGAGAAGAGAGAGAGAGAAAGAGAGAAAGAGAGAGATAAAGAGAGAGAGAGAGAAAGAGAGAGAGAGAGAGAGAGAGAGAGAGAGAGAGAGAGAGAGAGAAAGAGAGAGAGAGAGAGAGAGAGAGAGAGAGAGAGAAAGAGAGAAAGAGATTAAAAGGTAAAGTAGGTGGGAAACTGGAAAAATCAAAAAAGTGGAGTTTGCACTTTTCGATGCGCGCGCGGCTCTGCCTCCATGTAATCCTTTTTTCACAGCATGACGTGACAGGGACTAGAAAACGATGGCGGCCGAGTTTCCGACTGACCTAGATTAGAATGAGAACCCCCTCGGCTCACTTCTCATTTTACCCTTCTCTCAAGACTCCAGTTGGTGAACCTGCCTCTTCTTTCGTCCGGCCACTTTTCTCCTAGAGAAGCGACACAACAGTAGGCGAAAAAGGTGAATTAGAAATCGAGGGGGACGTGCATTTTCTAGTCCCTCCTGATTTCGTCGGTTCGAGAAGATGAAAACGAAGAAAACCAGCCTTTCTGTTGTATTGTTTTTTTGGGGAGCTGTCGGCGGAGAGCCGAAAAGCGGGTAGAAAGACTCTTGAAAACCGAGAAGATTTGTGTTTCGTTTCGAATTTCGAGACCCTCCCTCCTCCTCCTTCTTCTCGTCGACAACGTCTTCGGAAAACGACGTCTTCTCTCTCTCTTTCTTTCTCTCTCTTTCTTTCTCTCTCTCTCTCTCTCTCTCTCTCTCTCTCTCTCTCTCTCTCTCTCTCTCTCTCTCTCTCTCTCTCTCTCTCTCTCTCTCTCTCTCTCTCTCTCTCTCTTTCTCTCTCTCTCTCTCTCTCTCTCTCTCTCTCTCTCTCTCTCTCTTTCTCTCTCTCTCTCTCTCTCTCTCTCTCTCCGTGTCCAATCGAATTCGTTCGCACGCTTCTCGATTCGAATAAAAAACATGGAATTCTCTGGAGATGATGAGAAAGAGACTCGCCACAAATATGATTGATGCACAGAAAAGAGCCAATTCAATTCGGTTCTCTCTTTCGCCGTTTCGACTAGATCCCGAAATACATCGACGAGTAGAGCAGAGCAGTTTCGTGACGTGACAGTGTGAGAACAAGTTTATTTGTACAATGGAAGTGCAAGATCACATGATGAAAACCCTATAATACACTAGAAGGGGGTCCTTCCAGTGCTGAACTTCAAACCGAAATATCTCTGAAACTAGCAAAGTTACAAGAAAGCTGTCAACTACAAACATGATCAGAATACAATTTCCCGTGTTTTTCTAGTTGACAACTTTTCAATAACTATTTTATTTTTGGAGATATACCCGATTGAAGTTGAAGGGCCCATACCATCAAAAGGGTTTACGGTAGGCTGATTTCGATATACAATGTGATGATGATAATACACAGTTTTTGTTTTTGGTGAGGTGCAATTTGATTGTGAGAAATCACAGATGCGACAATTTGGACGGCGTTTTTCGAGGTAAGAGCGAGGCGGAGAAGGGGGCGGTGAGATCGTCGAAAACAGTGAGGTGAACCGATTTTGGTGAGGAGGAAGAGAAGCGAAACACTCTGGAAGAGGTTCACACCGGTGTGCAATGAGACCATTCGAGGGAAATTGATACCTAGAGGATATTAACAACAGAAGAATCAACAAGGGGGGAAGCTAGAATCCGAAGGTTCCAGAAGGCGTCGGCGTGTCCGTCTCGCCGCCGCCTCGGTCGTAGAAGCGCTTCTTGTCGAGCTCGCGGAAGGCGAGCTCTTCGGGGCTCAGCAGACGGTTCGTCTCCAGGTCGAACACTTTTTCGGAGCCGCATGCCAGTGAGTGCGATGGCAGCGACGTTCCGATGGCCTCTTCAGAGTACACTGAAATCGAGAAGATTCATTTGGGAGACTTCGCGGAAGGGACACTCACAGATATCCTTGTTTTCGTAGGAAAGACCGGGCACGGGCGGCGGCGGCGGACACATGTCTCGGAACGGATCGGGGCTCGGGTGGGCTCGCGTGGTGGGCGACTCGTGGTAGTTGGCCATCTCGTCGACGTCCTCCGTCTCGCCCACCTCCTGACCGCTTCCGTACCCCTCAGAACCGTCCCGTGAGCTCTGGACTATCTCCCACACCTTGGCGAACGCGCATCCGGCCGTGATGCGGCCCGTCGCCTCCGCGTGCCACATGTCCTCTGCCACCACTGCCAGCCGATCGACCCGTTCGTCGGCGCGAACCTTCGCACGGAACTCGGGTCGCTGCTTTTGGTTGACGACGTGGTTCCGCATGTAGCCGATGGCTGGATTCGCTCCGATCAGTTGGTACGGCACCTCGTACTTCGGCACGACGTCGTCCGGACCGAGCTTCGTGCGCGAGATCACCTCCCACAGGACGAGTCCCATCGAGTAGACGTCCATAGCTTTGAAGGCGCTGGGCGTGAACTCGGCGGCCCCCTGGAGCACCTCTGGAGCCATGTAGCGGCGGGTGCCGACCTGACCGAGCAGTCCCAGCTGCTGCACGTCGAAGTCGTAGATGCAGGCGAGTCCGAAGTCGGCGATGCAGGCGGTCAGGTCCTTCCTCACGAGAATGTTCTTCGACTTGATGTCTCTGCAAAGGACGCACTTTGTTCTCTCGTTCTTTCATCGCTTGCCCCCTCCCGTCGCACGTGACTTTTATCACTTTTATTCGGATTTGCTGCTCCTCTGAGCCGCCGCCGCCCTGCTGACAATCCGGGCGGATGATACGAGCAGGCCACAAGCCATTAATCGCCCGAGGCCGCCGCCGGCTCCCTCGCTCACCTGTGAATGATGGGTCTCTTCGTCTCTCCGAAGTAGTAGGGCCGGTCGTCGTGCAGGAACTGAAGGCCGTCGATCATCGACAGCGCGAGACGGTAGCACGTCGAGATGCTGATCTCGTGGTTCAGAAGCAAGTCGAACAGACTCTGACGCTCGTGGAACTCCGTCACAATCCAGTACTCTTTGCCGATCTTCTCCGAGCGGTGGACTTTCAGAATGCTCGGGTACCACTTTCCCAGCGCCCGCAGCTCGTCGTAGATCTTCTTCTCGTGATTGAAGTTCGCCTCGCCGACCTTTTTCACTGCCACGTCGTACGTCTTTTCGTACGTGTCTTCTTTGTCAGTCCACGTGGCTTTGAAGACGGTGCCGAAGCGTCCGTTGCAGATGAGCTGGAAGTCCGAGATCGGCAGCTGCTTCGTCGTCTCGACCAACTCGTGCTGCTCATGTTCCACGAGTGGACCCGTCTCCAATGTAGTCGTCGTCTTGACCTGGAAACTCACAGACGTTGCCGACGACGTCTTCCGATGATTGCCTTACCACATTGAACTTCTTGGTCTCCTTTTTGCGACATGCGACACAAGCAACGAGACAGCAAGCGAGCAGCGACATCAAGACGAGCGCCACGACGAGCGTCCACAGCGGCGGAAAAACGCTCTCGACGACTTCTGAAAACGAGAAACGTCGCGTCGCGGATCGCGTTGCGTGCGGTACCTAGATGCTCGCCTTGCGAAATGACCAGCGCCGACGATTTCGACAAATCGATCTTCGTGTCTGAAACGATGCGCTGTTCATAAAGGCAGAAGTGTTTTTCGCGTTGTGGTGTTATTGGAAACGGAAGAAGCAACGCGGATGGAATTGGCTGCGTGTCAACTCAACACATGCTTTAGTTGATACAGAGCCACAGTGCGACGGAGCGCGTTCTCGTTTCTTGCAAAGTGCAGTGGTGTGTTATGCGTGCTGCCGCGGTGCTTGTTGTGTGCTTCTGTGTTTGTGGGTCAGGTGCCGGGTGCGTGTCTCTTTCTCTTTCTTGCTTTTCTCCTTTACCAACCGAACAACAACAAAAGCAGAAAACGACAGAAAGAAATGTTCTTTTTTCGAGAAGAAAACGTGGTTTAACGTGTGCAAAAAGGGAAAAGCGTACAGAAGTGTCGTTGCAAAAAGAAAAGAGGGAGAAGAGTGAAGAAGAAACGTGTTTCAGGGCAAAGGTGAACATAGGCAAAAGGAAAAGGGGGTCGGAGGGGGGGACCGAAGAAGAGACGACATGCAGTGAAGATGATGACACAGTCGAGTGGTCCGGATGACGGTCAGAGACTATCGCTAGGGTGAAGGGGGGTGAGACGGGAGTGAGAAGGGGGTTGGTGTGGGGGGACGAGGGGTTCAGAAGAAGGAAGCGGGTTGCGGGGGCAACTCCAGCGACTCTTCGGTCGTTGAAGGGTTCGACGTACCAGTAAAGAACACTTCAGTATTACAGTTGTCCGTCATGCAGCAGCACGATCCGAGGTGGCGGGGCAGCACGCGCTCCTGGCGGCACTGAAACGTCGGAGTGTTCGGGATGGCCGGCTGGGATCAGAGCGTCTCCACTCACCTGCTCTTTCTCGCATCCGTGCAGGCCGTCCGGCGGGTACTGCATGCAGCCCTGTCTCAAGACATACTTCATGTCCATCTTCTCGAGACTCGGATCAATCTGAATAAAGCGGGATGTCGTTCTCGTCCGTCATCACAGATCAGTCTCAACCTTGTCACTTCTCTAGAAACCCCGGGCTAAAATGGAAGTCCCTCGAATCTGTCATCTCGAATCCCACTCAGCTCGGTCACATGAGTCGATTGGCCCGGGAAAGAAAGGAAGGAGGGAGGGGAAAGTCAGAAGTCAGTCAGAATTGTGCCCGGAAGTCAGTCATGAATAACGAATGAGTGGAGGGACGCGACTCACCGCCTTCGTGTCGTTCGGCAGCGCGTAGACGGCCATGCATCCGAGCGTCGTCAGATGCATGTCCTCCGTGCAGATCTCGTCGCGCAGCTCGCACTTTCCCTCCATCTCGCACTCCGTCTTGTCGTAGTACTGGCACGTGAGCTTGTTCTCCACGCGCTTCTCCCCGGATCCGCTCGTCTTCGTCGTCGTCGTCGTCGTCGCCTTCTCGGTGCTCGTGCTCGACTCATTCAGGCCGTTTGCCTTGGCGACCATGGTGTCGGCCCACTGAAAGAAGAGCTGGAGGGTGGAGGGAGGATGGCCGTTGGCCGAAGGGCTCACCTCCTTCTCGGATCTCTCCTGCTCGATGCGCTCCTGCTGGGCGAACCGCTCGTCGGCAGTCGGTGCTGCGTAGACGATCACAGCCATCAGACAGAGGCACACGACCGTCTTGAGACGGACACTGCCCTTCAGACTCATGTCTCTCGAACTGAAATTGAACGAAATCGAAGAGGAAATCGAAAGAAGAAGAAGAGGAAGAAGAAGAAGAAGAAGGAGGAAGAAACAAATAGTTGGTCACTTTCTACTCGCTTATCACTCGCACCTCCGTGTTGTATGATGTACGTGATTATTGACAAACCGGTGGAAAGCGCAGGAGGCAAAACAATTTCTTGCTCTTTTTTTCCCGGAATGAGGATAAGGCGCGGCGAGGAAAGTGGGCGGGGCCTCTTTTCTCGAGGAGAGAGGCGCTAGGAGAGCCGTCGCCGGTGGATGATGCAGAAACACGGGCCGAGCTCTTCTTTTATAGGCGATTCCTCTCGAGAAGGGGGCGGGGCGAGCGAGCCTCGAGAGAAAGAAAAGGGGGCGGGGCTTGAGGAACCAACGGATCGGCGGGAGGGCACGAGAAGAGATCACAACAATCAACTGGAATGCTGCTTGGAGCCGGGGGCGTCGAGCAAGAAGAGCTCGAGAAAGAGAGAGGGAGAGCCATTAAAAAGTCATCATCCATAAAGTAAGCTGCTCAGCGAAGAGCCCGGAGACAAAAGGTTATTCTCTCACGAGCGCATTCCTCATTCAGGCAACCGCGCTCTGCTGACAACACGCACACGGAAGCGCGCAGAAAATACATGGTAGGGAGAGTACGACGGAGCGCAGTTTCAACAACCACGACACAACGGAAAAGTCGTTTCGA
>OZ016477.1:4031922-4256922 GCA_963966605.1 Caenorhabditis sulstoni
AAAGTTTTTCGGAAGTGATTCTTGAAACCTTGGTCTCGAATGGGAGAATGTGTGATTCCAAGTCAGAAGGTGCTCAAAGAGCTCTCTCTCTCCCGACTAATCTCCCCCCTGACACCTTCCCACACAAAAGAGTACAACACGGAACTGGCTCCCTTTTCTCTTCTTTTTCCTCTTCTTCTCTTCTGGCAGCTGTAATTTGGTGAGGGGCTCGAGGCTCGTTTTACCAACTGAGCGGCGCGAGCGAAAAAAAAAAAAGTTCAATCGGCTCAGAAAGAACAAGTGTTGTGTTGGGCAAACACGCGCTCCGCAAACGCTTCGAAAGAGGACAGCTGCTCGTCGTCGTCGTCGTCGTCGTCGTTGCCGCGTAATAATCTCTTCGCCCGGAGGGCCCTCTCGTTCTGTTACGCAAAACTGCCCCCGCTTGGGCCCAGGTGGCACACGCTAATACTATTACAAAGCGTGGTGGTGGATCATCATCATCATCATCATCGTCAATTTCATTTTTTGAACAAGTCATCGGCGATCTCGAAGAGCACCTTCTTCGCAAATCTCATGTCCTCCTCGTTGGTGAGCGGCGAGCCGATGCAGAGACGGAGGAAGAAGACGCCGTGCACCGACGACGGAATCAGATGGATGCGGCGGTCGCGGTTGATTGCCGTGCACAGACGCTCGTTGTCCGAGTTCGAGTGCTGCAATACGAGAGATTCCAGAGTTTCCGAGGTGCTCACGCTCTCACATTCTTCAGACGGAAAGTGCACAATCCGAGGTGGGGCGTCACGAAAAGCTCGAACTTCCCCTCCTCGACGATGATTTTCGAGAAGAAGAGCGCCAGTCGAACAGTCTGAAACTCGCACTTTTTGATAATTTCCCTTTTGAGGCCCACCGTTCTCTGATACTCTCGGATCTTGTCGACTCCCAGGTTTCGGAGAGTGAACCACACTTTCAGAGATCGGAAACGACGACCCAACGGCACTTCCAAGTGCTGTAAAAAGAATGAATCTGGATGAGATCTTTCCGTTTCTCGTACTCTGTAATCAGTGCTCGTCGACTGGTACTCGTGAGCCAAGTAGACGGGATCCACGTTGAAGTAGCGAGACGCGTATGTGCCGTTCTTGAACCACATCGGCGAGCAGTCAAAGTTGATCATGCCCGCCTTGTGCAGATTCAGATTGTACGAGTCGGCGTATTTGAGGCCGAGTGTCAAGTATTTGTACTCCTCGCAGAAGGCGAACGATCCTGAACAACAAAACTACAGTAACCCCATGTGCGACTCCTTACCGGCATAGGCGGCGTCCACGTGGAGCCAGAGTCCCTCTTCTTCGCAAATCGGTCCTAGTTTGTCGACCTCATCGACTCCGGCCGTCGAAGTCGTTCCGACGGTCGCCGCAAGCATGAAAGGCACGTATCCGCGAGCCTTGTCCTCCCGAATCGCCTTCCGAAGCACGTCGGGATCGAGTCCGTAGTTGTCGAGGTACCCTTTCGTGGCCTTCAATTTGCGGTATCTGATGCCAGCCAACATGCCGCCCTTCTCGATCGACGAGTGTCCTTGATCGCAGAGGTAGAGTACAAAGTTCTGGAAGACGGTCGGATCGTGGTAGTAGGAGGTGATGACGTCCGTCGACTCGTAGCTCTCTTCGCTCGGCGAGCCACTCTTCCGATAGAACAGTTTGCTGAGCGTCTTTCCCACCGGCGAGTCGCGGATCCATTGGAACGCCTTCGGCTCCTTCTTGATCTGCTCCACTTTGGCGGCTCTCGCTGCGAGAATCGCGATGAGCACCGAATCCGAGGCCGAACTTTGGATGATTCCGCACCCGGGGCCTTTGTGCGAGTTCTTGAAGTGCTCAGGTAATCCCATGAGCTCGACGAGCCAGTCCAGCGTTGACTTTTCGAGCTCCGTCATCGACGGACACGCAATCCAGGTGAAGCCGACGGAAGAAAGCCCGCTACTGAGCATGTCGGCGAGAATCGAGTGATAGGCGATGCCGGTGGGGAAGTAGGCGAAGAAGTGCGGATGGTTCCAGTGCGAGCTGCCGTTCCAGATCACCTTCTCCAGATCGCCGAAGATCTTGTCCCACTCTTCGGGCACCGGCGGCGGCTTCGACGGCACCAGCTCGTTGATGTAGCCCGGTTTGACGTCGGGCAGCGGCTTGCGCGTGCGGATCGTGTCCCAGTAGTCGGCGATCATGTCCACCATCCGCTTGCCTTCGATTCGAAGTTTTGCCGAGTCCATCTTGTCAGGATACTCGAAATCTCAAAACGACAACCGATCGATCACTCACTTCCAGAAATGCTCCGAATTGAACGAGTCCTGGTGCTGCGACCTCCGGGGACAGCACGCCGAACGAATCAGAAATGAGCCGGGGGGGGGGGGGGGGGGGGGAAGTTTACTTGAAAATGCGAAACGCTGCAAACTTTCAGCGATAATCATGTTTACGCAGCAAACATTATCAACGAGATGCTGCAAATTTGGGGGGTGCACTTGGCAAAAGTCCAAATTTTCTGCGCCATCGGCGCAATGTTACACATTTGTAGATTTTGTAGAGAGGCTCTTTGGTGCCAAAGTGCAGACTTTTGCACGGGAGTTGTGCTCTCCGGAGATGACTTTCGTGTTGCGCAACGAATCGGATAATGAGTGTGGCCTGTGATCGTCTAATTGACATCTCGATTGCACAATGAGCTCGATGACACCTGTCTGACTCGCATTCAATTCAATTAGCCGGATAAGCTCATCGTTTATTAGCTAACAGAGTCTGGAAAAGGTCAGAAAGCATTTGAGAGGCGAAAGCGGGGGGATAAAGACGTTTCAGCATTCAGAAGCAAAGTATTCAGAAGAGCCGGTCGGCGAGCTCGTAGATGACGTCACGAGCGAGGATGACGTCATCAAGAGTGGTCAGCTGGCTGCAGACGACCATGCGGAGGAAGTAGGTGCCGTGCACTGTCGATGGAACCAGATGGATGCGGCGATCCTCGTTGATCGCGTTGCACAGCTTCTCGTTCTCCTCGTTCGTCGACTGAAATCATACTTCGTCGGGACACGCTACGCGACCGCTTCACACTCACATTCTTGAGTCGGAAGCAGGTGAGCCCGAGGTGCTGCGGCACAAAATGCTCGAATCGGCCGTCCTCAAGAATCAGTTTGGAGAACTCGGCGGCGAGAAGTTCGGTGCGTCGCAGGTACTCTCGGATCTTGTCGACACCCATGTTTCGGAGCACAAACCAGATCTTCAGGGATCGGAATCGACGTCCCAGTGCCACTTGAAGATGCTGAAAGCCTGACACATACTCTTCTCGAGCACATTCCACAAGTCACCCTGTAATCGGAAGCCGTCGACTGGTACTCGTGGGCCAGGTAGAGCGCGTCGACGTTGAAGTAGCGCGAGACGTGCGTGCCATTCTTGAACCACATCGGCGAGCAGTCGAAGTTCACCATTCCCGCTTTGTGCAGATTGAAGTTGAACGAGTCGACGTGCTCCATGCCACGTGTCAGGTACTTGAACTCGTCGCACAGCGCGAAAGTGCCCGCGTAGGCGGCGTCCACATGCACGTACAGTCCCTCTTCGACACAAATCGGACCGAGCTCGTCGACTTGATCCACACCGCACGAGCACGTCGTCCCCACCGTGGCGAGCAGCATGAACGGGATGTAGCCGCGGGCACGATCCTCGCGGATCGCGTTGCGAAGCGTCTCCGCCGAGACGCCGTAGTTGCCGAGGAATCCACGTGTCGCCTTGAGCTTCCGAAGACGGACCGCCGAAAGCATCGCGCCTTTCTCGACGGAAGAGTGCGCCTGGTCGGAGCAGTACATGACGAAGCGCTCGAAGACCGACGGATCGTGGAAGTAGGGGGAGATGATACCGGACGCCTCGTCATCCACCTGAAGACAGCACGGGTACGCATTTCAGAAGGCACTTCACGCCCATCTCCACCAACCACAATCACAATAAGGTCAACTTACGACCGAAGAGGTTTGAGAGACCACCGTCTGCAACCCGAAACATGCCGCCTTTTCTTCCTTTCTCCCGCTCACCTTGTTCTGTTTGACTCTGTCGAAGATGCTCTTGAGCGTCTTGCCGACTCCCGTCTCGGCGACCCACTTCATGAACGTCG
Organism: Caenorhabditis sulstoni; assembly: GCA_963966605.1. NCBI lineage: Eukaryota > Metazoa > Nematoda > Chromadorea > Rhabditida > Rhabditidae > Caenorhabditis > Caenorhabditis sulstoni. Next base: position 4,036,030 of record OZ016477.1, read on the forward strand.
GCTCCTTCTTGATCCTCTCCACGTGCGACGCTCTCGCCGCCATGATCGCCACCATCGTGCTGTCCGACGCGGTGCTTTGAATGATTCCGCATCCAGGACCGTCGTGCGAGTTCTTGAAGTGCTCGGGAAGACCCATCAGATCGACGACCCAATCCAGCGAGGACATCTCGAGCTCCGTCATCGACGGACACGACTTCCACGTGAATCCAATGCCGGCGATGCCGCCCGAAAGTATGTCGGCGAGGATCGATTGGTAGCTGAGAGCGGTGGGGAAATAGGCGAAGAAGTGCGGGTGGTGCCAGTGCGTCGCCCCATTCACGACCACGTTCTCGAGGTCGTCGAAGATCTTCGACCAGTCTTCCGGACTCGTCGGCGCTTTTGAAGGCACCTGCAAGTACACTCAATCCGACTGTATCGCTCCTTTAAATTTATTAGAGATACACAGAAGCCGAATTCACTTTTGTTGTGCTGACACGTAGAAAAATGGTTTTGAGAATGGAGCAGAGGGCGCAACTTCCTTTTGGATTGAGTTATTCCAAGTTTTATGAGCACAACTTTGTGAATATGTTTTTTTGAACTTGAGTTTCACATGGTACTTCACCATTTCTCAGCTCTTCGTAGCCGAAAAGCCATACTGTATTTAGAGAAAATAAAATACAAATAAGTGCATACCGTAGCCCAACAAGTTCAAAGGCGCATACCTTAATTGTTTGTTTCGTTACGAGACCAGCAGCCGCTTTTCTGCGAGCTGACACGGTTTCGCGCGCATTTCATCAGATATCTCTGCGTCTCTCCGGCTACTTTTCTATATAAAGTGAGAATTTTTCCTTGTTTTTCGATTTCTACCCAGCTCAACTTCTTTCATAGACTCGCTTTTTTCTCGCACTCACGGAGACAACAACCGATGAGCAGGATAATGAAAATGGAGGATCTCACTCAGCAGATCGCCGCGCTTGTGACGGTCTTCAACAAGATGGCTCAATCCGGAGTTCGAATCGTCAATCCGAATAGCGGATTACCCGGTGAGCTGACTCCCGACGTCGCCAGAGTCATCGATTCTCTCGTGACGCGTGTCCCCACGTTCACGTACGACCCGGAGGCTGGCAAGACCTTCGAGTGGTGGTACGAACGCTACAAGGACATCATCAACAACGAAGGAGGCAGACTCGATGACGCGACACGCTGCAGACTGATCATCTTGAAGCTCGATAGCAAGGAATACAGTCTGTTTTCGAATCGCATCCTTCCTTTGAAGCCGCATGATCTCGGATTCGACGACCTCATCAGCAAACTGAAGGAGACATTCAAAACCACAAGCTCCGTCTTCAGACGATGCCACGATTTTCTGCGCATGGAGTACGCAGGTAACAATCTTCAGGAGTACACCGGCTCGATCCTTCGCAACTTTGTGACCTCCGAGTTCAAAAAGTTGACCGATGATCAAATGGTCTGTATGGTCTGGATCTGTGGACTTCGCGACCCAGCATTGAGATCGAAAGCGCTTCAGGTGATGGAAAACAATCCGTCCATCACTCTTCTCGAGCTGGAAGCGGAAATCATCCGATTTCTGGACACTAAGACCGATTCTAAAGCGATTGAAGCATCATCGAAACCCGAGATCAAAAAATCCGCGAGGACAAACTCGAGCTCGCCGTCATCACCATGCTACCGCTGTGGAGGTTCACATTGGTCCCGCGACTGCAAAGTCAAGAGTGTGCTCTGTGACTACTGCGGATCGGATAGACACATCGAGGACTACTGCAAGCGGAAGGAGCGTTTCAACAGCAACCAGATCCTGAGCCGCCTGACATCTACAGTCCTTCAGCCACAGTGTACTCGTGCATCCCGTTCAACCCGTTACTTCACGATCAACCCACCAGAGAAGACATAAATTCTCTCCCGCATTTGTCCTTTCTCACGTAATAGTAGACACAGATTGTTCCAGAACTTCTAGCCGCGCCTCTCCTTTGTTTCTTTTCCCTCTCTTCTCTCTCACTTTAGATATCTCTGCGTCTCTTTTCTCTCGCCGCCGAGCAGAAACTTCTAGAAACTGATTACTTTTATATATTTATACGACGAAACTTTCTATTGTCCCCGAGTTGTACTCAGCTCAACTTCTTCAATAAATTTGGTTCTTCTTCTCACAGTCTCCAACACTTATCCAATAATACGGCCGCGAAATAATTGGAAATGAAGAGATTTTGGAAGTTCTTCACTCCATTCGGAATACCTGTGACTGGTCCCTCATTTTAAGTGTCAGCACAAAGAAGTTGGGTCCACTTCGGTGCAGGTGTGTCCCGTGACTCACCAGATCCGTGATGTATCCGGGTTTCACGTCGGGCAACGGCTTCCTCTCGCGTATTCCGTCCCAGTAGTCGGCGACGAAGTCGAGCATCTTCTTCCCTTCGCTTCGCAACTTTTCCGAATCCATCGTCAGAGGAGTTGTGAGTAGTGGTTGAAGCGGGAGTTTCTGGAAGAGAATTGAGAGTATGCTCTCACGGGCCACGAAGAAGAAAACAAGAAAGGAGGGGGGAGATTCGTCATGGGAACCATGGGAAGTGAGCTCTCTCGGGGGGCTCGCGGAGCACAGAGCACATTTCCGATACCTATCCATCTGAGACGGAGCCCCCGGAAATGGGCGTCGCAAAGAGAAGGAGAGAGCTATTTGATGGATTCGGGAAGAAGATTGGGTGCGGAATGAGAAAAGAGATGGGGGAATGAAGAGGATTGATGGACGGGAGGAGGAGGGACTAGAAAATGAGGGGGAAGGGAACTGCGTTTCCTAGTCCCTCCGTCTAGTCATATGATGTGGAAAGTGTCGCGATTCCTCGCAACGCTTATCGCCATTTCTTATCAGTTTTTCGGTCAGAGAAGGTGGTTGACATTGATCTTGTTTGCTTGCAAAACAGTACGATTCGTCGCTTCTTCGCATCTATTCTTCTGCAGAAGATGATGATGATGATGAAGACGTCGGCGGCGAATGACGTGAAAAGTAATCGAATCTCTGCGCCGACGACGACGGGCAGCATAATAAATGAGGCTCCGCCCACTTTTCTTTAATTGAATGCAAACAGACTGGTTTCTTGGCGGAGAGAAGAAATTTATCGAGTGGGCTCTTTTTCCAGAGAGGGCTCCGCGAGCACAAACGGCAGAGAGCACACTTCGATAAAGCACAAAGAGAAGGCAGTTATCAGTCAACTATTTAGGCATAGTCAGTCGAGAGATAAGGAACTCCTATTCGGCCGGTTTCTGCTCTCCCGTCACATTCAACTTCTCCCTTTTTGCCAATGTTCTGGCTCTTTTTCGCCGGCGTTGCCGGCTATTTTCTCTTCCAGTTCTTGATTAAACCGGAGCCGGTGAAGCTTTTGAACATTTACGGACAGGCCGGAAAATGGTTGGTTTGTGCAGTGGGGCGCACTTGTACACGTTTCTTTTCGACAGGTACTTTCTGAAATTCAATCTGATGAAGTTCATCATTGATCGCCGTCAGAAGAAATCGAAGAAAGCTGGGAATGCGGCGACTGCGGAGTCGGAGAATCTGATGAATTCGCAATGGGGAGGCGACGGCGGCGAGCGAGACATCCGTGAGATGGAGAAGAAGCACGAGTTGACCGGAGTGCGGCAGAAGACGTCGGCACGATGATAGAGTGCTCTTTGCAGGAGTGGTCGGCCGACGCCGTCTTCTTCGACGCTTCGAACCGCGACGGCTGGTTTTTCACACTCGGCACCGCGCAGCGAAGCGGTGACGTCATCAACCTCTTCTTCATTCTTCGCGTTCCGAACGTCGGCACTTTTGTGAACGAGGAGCTTCTCACGGATACAAATGTCAAGGCGAGTTCGCGATGGAGCGCACTTTCTCGGACAAACTGCGCGTGTTTTCAGAGTCTGAAATGCGGCGATTTGGAGTGGAAAACTGAGAGCGGTTTCATTGTTTCGTGCGTCGAACCGATGAAGAAGTGGAGAATCCGGTTCGACGGAAAACTGGCCGCGTCGCCCGGAAAAACCAATTTCATTGTGAGAAACGGCGTGCAGTTTTGTCTGAAACCGCTCTTGTTTCCAGAAGAATGGGCCGGAAGAAGCGAGAGAAAACACGGAGACGTTCGAAGCGAGTTTCGACTTGACGTGGACAAACTTCGGTGAGAATCCAGAAGTCGTCCGAAGAGAGGGGGAGAATGCTTGCTTCCAGGCGGTCAGTTCGACTTTGACAAGATGTGCTCGCCGACGGCAATCGCCCATTCGTTGGCCATCGAGCCGTGGAGCCGCGGACTTTTCGACAAAATGCGCGCCTCCCATCAGACGCACTACGAGCAGTTCGGTCATTTGCAAGGCGACTACCGTATCGGAAGCCACGTGGCGAAGGGGATTCGGATGACGAGCATGCGCGATCACACAATCGCCGGATTCCGTCGCTGGTCCGACATCCGACGGTATGGGGGGGGTCTCGAAGCGAATACCGTAATCCGGTTTGCAGCTACATCATGATGATCTACCATCTGGAGGACGGCACGTGCATCCACACGTCGGTCATTTCGATGCCCGAGACGGTGTTCAGTCACCTCGAGTTCGGCTACATCGTCACTCCGAGCGGCGAGACGCGACCCGTCGACCGTGTCCACTTCTCGCTTCCCAATCACGGAGAGGACCGCCACTTCCCCGACGACTTCCACTATTCGTTCGACGTCGCCGGCCGCACCTACCACGCCGAGTGCCACATCAAAGAAGCCGTCTCTTTCAAAATGGGACTCGAGCTGGCGTGTCAGGTCAACGAGGGAATGGCCGAGTTCGTGGTGGACGGGAAGCGCGGCTGGGGGTTCGCGGAGGTCGAGTACCGCATTCAACCCTACTAAACCAGATATTTTGTGAAAGCGAGCATTTCGTGCTTTGTTTCGATAAAAATGAAAATTGGGTCCAGTCCATTTGTGAAAACGAAAGTGCTTAGCGAATCAGAAGAAGCTGGAAAGAGGATTCTGAAACTTTTTGAAATCGAAGAGACTAGATCTATGAGGGAATTTGCAGAAGTTCAGAAATAGAATCGCGATCAGTCCTTCTAGAAAGGATCAAGGCGGCGCGGCGAATAAAACATTTATTCTGCACACACACACAAAATGGGCGAAATCGCAAATGATTTCAAAATTTCGAGCATACCAATAAAGAGAATTGAATGTGTACTACTACTCATTTTAATACAAATAAAACTATGGGAAGGGGGAATAGGTTGAGAAGAACAAGGAAGATGTCATCTGAATGACCAATACAGATGGAGAAATGAGGAATTACAGGGTTTTGCTGAGGGCATACCAAAATGGGAATGAAATGAAAGAGTTATGGATGTCTGGCAGAGACCTTGGCAATGAGATCCTCGACCGTCTGCTTCACGTCCAAGTCGATCTGTTCGCTCTTTTTGCTCGCTGATCGGAGACGGCGCGAATAGATTCGTCGCTCTTCCTCTTCCGGACGCTCCTTTCGTGGGCGCCCACGTCGACGGGGTGGCAGATCTTCCTTCGAATGCTTCTGATCCTTATTGTCGTTGGACTGATTCTTCAGTGTATCTTTTCTATCGGGAAGTCGGACTACTGGAATCACGGCGGTCTTCGGCAACGGGTACGGAGGTTTCGAGGTGCGTAGAATGCGCGGAGTCTGGATAGCCGACCAACGGAGTACAGTTTTCTTGAGAGCTGGGAGTGGGGGAGGGGTGCGGCCCATCGGCGGGTGATTGTAGTTAGAGAATGGATGATGTCTGAAATGTGATTAATGTTGGTCGGGACTCAGAGACTCTCTACTTTTTTTCCTCGGCTTCTCGCTCTTTCTTCTTTTCCTCAGACTCTCCCTCCTCTTCGGGCTTGATCGAAGTGCTTGGCTGCTTTGCAGCATCAGAAATCGCTTGGTTCTGCGCTTTTACAGAGAAGTACTGGCTGAGTACGTGAGGAGTTCTCATCGCTTGCCCACAGAACTTCTCGTTCCCGAAGGCGGTTTTCAAAATGGCAAGTTCGTTCTTCTGCAAACGTCACTTCTTAGTTTTTCTCCAAAATTTTCCCAAACAAACCGAGACACCGATCCGATCGGCGCACTTCGGAATGATCGACAAGTTAGCAATGTCTATGCATCTGCGAACGGTAGCACTGCAGAATCCGGTCATCTGAGCTGTCACCTCATCGGGTCTCTGCCACATCGTTCCGCTAGCGCGGTCTCCGAGTCGACGAGCGTACTCCCGATTCCACATGGCTGTGCGAGCGATCATGACGCGCGTCTGGTCACAGAGATGCGCGCGCACCGCTACAACATTCGTTTCTTCGACGAATTTAAATGCGGACATGTCTACAGGCGGTCTGTCTCGGCAACGGATGCAAATTCCACGGGCGTCACGAGGAAAAGCGACCGGTGGTGGCTTCTGAAATGCGAATCACGAATCAAAAGGAAAAAGTTCTACAAGCTGTTACGTTTTGTTTAGAGTAGAGAGTGATGGACGATTTGTCGGTGTACGCAGGGACCTGAACGCTTTTGGGTGCCACAGCAAACATTTTTGTCTGGTTTTTCGGTGGCGGCACTTTTTTGATGATCGCATTCTTTGTCATCTCTATTGCAGCCTTTTTTCTCTCCATTATTGACTTCGAGAGAGGCAGCATAGGGATAGCACTTGTCGAAATCTTCGTTTTGAGCATCTGCGACGGATCGTGACCCGGAAGTCCCAGTCGTTTTTCCAATTCCTCAGTTTCCCCTACGATTTCCTCGTGATCCGGCTCTCCCATATCGACTGATAACATATCGTCGAGATGCGGTTCGAGACAAGGAGGCATTCTAGTAGTCTCGTCATCCGAATCGTATCCACGACGATTGTAGTAATCTTTCCTGTGGCGCTGCATCTCGAAACGCGATCCGAGAGGTCTCTGTGGAGGAAGATCCGGAGGCAGACCGGCCCCCATTACTCTTCTACTAAACGCCGCCTCTTCCTCGTCGATTCCGACGACGTCGACGAACGCGTCTTCGTCTGTGTCCGAGCTTTCCTCCACTTTTATTAGCGGCTTCTTATCAGTTTTTTTACGATTCGCGACGAGCGGATTCACTTGATATGGCTTTCCGTTTTCGCAATTTCGGGAGCGAACAACGTAGATTTCTGGAATCAAACGAGAGGATCGTAGCGAACAAAAATCAAGAAAACTCACTTCTCTTCGACAGTCCGTTCTTCTTGTACGGAACTTTTATAGACTCTCCAAACGAAGCCCATCCAAGATGAGCTTTCGGCTCGTAGTTGCCACCGGGAGCGGCAGAAGGTCCTTCTTCGTCGTCGACTATCAAGAGATCTTTCACATCGAGCGTCTTTTTGGACGAGGACAGAGATGAAGTGGACGACGTGGAAGATGTGCTAGCCCCGGAAACGTTCTGAAACAGATTTCTAGAAACGCGACAGATTTCAGTCCACCTCTGCAGATTCTTCATTTCCTTTTCCAGTTGAACTGGTGGGATGCGGGGAGAGCGGAATGGTGAAATTGAACTGCTCCCTTTGTTCGGCAGTCATGAATGCGAACGAGAGCGGAGAAATGGGTGGTCCGAGAGCATTCGGAGACGTCTCTTGCTGCTTGGTCCACCACGACGTCGTTTCGTCTATATTCAGTGGACCGCTTCTGTCGAGCGGTTGCAGTGTGTTCGTTTCCGAACGATCCGTGAGATCTTCCATTCTGGATACGCAAAAATAAGACATTCAATTTTCCGATCAAATAATTTTTTAAAAACTTTGTTTGGTTAAAGACGAACCTTCGAACAAATTAGCAACGGACGAATATTATTTTGGTTCTCAATTCAAAACATTCTGAAAAACTTTCTGAGATTACTGTAGATTGTCGTGGTCTCGCAACGATTTATGTCCGCAGTCTGCAAGCACACTATCGTCGTTGTCTACAGTAATCTTCATAATTTGTTAGGTTTATTTGTAATAATTTGTAAATTTTAAATAGGTTTCAATCCATATCTGTGCTAATTTTTGCTTTCTTGCGAAAGAGAAAAATCAATTTTACTGTCATTGAAGCCATCTATCATTATCTTCGCTTAACCCTCCGTTAAAATTGTTCAGAACTCCTGTCAGATTAGGGGAAATCCGATTCTCCGCAGTAATTGCAGCATTTCGTGTTTCACCTCCAAATGTTATCGATTTAAATGCCTCTCAATGCCATTCGCCCGTCCTTGGCTACTTTTCGACCCTCAATTCTTTCTCAATCCCTATGTCGCTCTCACATAAACCGGACTGTGAATTCGGATTCTCTTCCATATTCATTCCTTATTTTCCTTACCGTTTATCTGCTACAGACGCAGAGAAACGAGACATTAAAGGCGCACACATTGAGTGGCGGCCTAGGTCTCACCACGACCGCCTTCCGCCGGCCACTCTATCGATGTTTGTGTGTGTGTGTGTGTCTTCCCCCTCCTCGCGAGGCGCTTGCGCCATTCAAATCTTTCTCCTTCCCTCCTTTCCCCCGACCGCTTCGCATGCCTGTTCCGTTGCGGTTGCGGTTTCTGAAGCGTTTCGGTTGCGTCGCGGTCCGTCGGCCACGCCCACTTTTCGAGTCTCGGTCTCTTTTCTATCACCTGTGCCTACACATACACACTGTTTCCCGTTGTTTCTGTGTGACTTCTGTGTTGAAACAATGACTCATGGAATGGTAGGTGAAAGGAGAAAAGGAAGGAGAATCGATAATATAATGGGCAGGACGCAACCGAAACACATTCAGGAAAAATCGATATCGACAGGAAAATGAGAAATGAAGCACGCAGAGATTTTATTTCAGAAATTCTTCAAAGAAGACTTGTCTCGGAAATGTCGGATGGTCGACGTCACGGCTCCGATGATTTTCAGCTCAGTGTACTCAAAAGCGCAATGTCAGGTACGAATCGGACTGCGAAAAATGGAGATTCGGCTGCAAATGGAAAAATCGTCGATTCCAGGCTCTTCTTCGAGTTCACAAAACGCTTCACGGGTTGGAGACGTGCTCTCATCGCAATACTCGAGGGACGAGGCGGCTCAGAAGGAGACGCAACTGACGTTGGTGAGTTTCGCCCCTTACCGAGCAGATTTTCGATCGATTTTCTCTGCAGCTGCAACTGGCTTCGATGGTTCGAGAGAAGCGGATTCTGTACGATGAGGATTTGCAAGCATCGCTTCCAGAAGCACAGCTGAAACAGGAGAAACGAGATGCGTGGAACGAAATTCGAAAAGAGATGATGTGGCAGGACATCTCGGCGGTACAGGACGTGTGGTCGGAGCTGTTGGAGCAGTACGCATCTCGAAAGCCTCATGAGATGCCCGACTCGATAATCGAAGCATTGCGATGGACCGAAGCGTTCCAGAAGAACAGAAAAGTCGATTCGCGACCGCCTTCTCAACTAAACAACTTGGCTTCCGTTCTCGAGAAAGATTTCTTCGGTGACACATCGCTGAACTCTGAAGATGTGCTCGTTCCCGGCCACAACATCGAGAGCCCGTCGTCGCTTAATATGATCAGAGACTACGTTGTGATTCAACCGCAGCAGCGAAGACATTTGGAATTGGAAGGTCATCCACCGATTCAGTCGAACACGACGCAGTACTCGAGAAGGAAGTCGCCGTCGCCACGGGAAACCGAAGCTATCGTGCGAACGTATCCTCTGGGAACAAAGCGAAGATCGATTAATGTGAGTTTCGGGGTGATTCGTGAGCGTGCGCTCAAATAGGTCTCTGAAGTAATTGAATGGTGATGCATGCGTGGCCTAGTGGCTAGCTGTGTTGACTTTCGTTCTGTGGTCCACGGGTTCGAATCAACCCGCTCTCTACCGCTTTGTGGTGCACTACACTTTACTGACTGTATTGTGTGCGCATTTCGCGAAGCCATATCAATATCTGCAGTATCTGCTCGCCCGCCGTGTTCTAGTTGACGAGCTCGTAGTCCGATAACATTTTTGTATTTTCAGGCACGGCCGCAAGAATTGGGAGAACAAAAGCCAAAGAACTCGCTGCATCACAGCAATAAAAAGGATAGCGGCCAACAGCAGATGAACTATGGTCGACCGGGAGTTCTTGTCGAAGTGGAGCCCGGATATCCGACGGTGGCTACCCCGAAGATGTACAAAATGATAAGGAGGAACACACCACCGCCGACGCCGCAACAAGCAGCGACCGCTTCTGTAGCAACGGCTAGAAGGATTTACCCTTTGGTGCAGAGAGCTAACTCGCTCAGTTACGATTCAATGCCACCGGAGCCTTTGATTGAACCGTAAGTGCTTGTTATTCGAATGATAGAAAACATATCACTCATTCCCAGCCTTTCCCGTTCGGCAAGTCCGACCAGGGAGCCACCCAAGAAGAAGCCCGATATGCACAGAGAAAGTCGACATCGTCGTGTTAATCTCGTCGGTCCGTCCACGCCGAAGACCATCCGCTCCGAAGTTCCGATCGCTGACGATGAGATCATTCTGGAGCCGGACGGAGAGTGCAAGCCACTCGTGGACGATCCCACCGATCATCCGTCCACCTCTTCCGACATCCACCACTATCATCATCAGGAAATTGGTGAGTAATCAAAGCTACTTCAGCTGCATAGTCTGTTGAGGTATAATTTTAGAAGTGGATACAGTCGTTGAAGATATCGGAGACGAAGTCGTCGTCGGGGGTCCTCCGGATCCGCTCACGATGCAGTACGACGAGGATCTCGCTTTCCAGCAGCACATCAATAGTGTTCTCAATCGATTGAGCGAAGATGAGGTTGTACTTAAAAACAGCATTTCCGTAATCTCTCATCTCTGATTTCAGAAGCTAATAATGAAGTTCAACATGCAAAAGATCATAGTAGACGTAAGATTCGGCGGCGGGACCGCACGTAATATGCTCAAAGACGACGAGCATCTTCTGGAAGTCGCGACGCACGTCGACATCGACGATTCCGGACCCAGCGACTCGAGGATCTAACAAAGTTCTAGCTATGAAAATATTGAAGACGGGTCTTTCTGATCCTCAAATCGAGCATATCACCAACGAAACTTGCACGCTACCTCGAATGTTCAGTAATAAACAGTCAATCCACTCTCTTCTACATGCTGTGAACAAATAGTACCAGAATCTATTGCTTACCTGATTCAAAAGCTTCCGACCTTTCTGAGAACTAATCGATTCCAGAGGGTCAATGCCATCAGAAACAGTGAAGGACGAGAAAGAAAAGTCGATGCGGTCGCGGCGAGGCACCGTGGACACCGAGTTGAGTGCTCTGCAGAGCTCCCTCGACGTGGACGATGCTCCGTACCGAGCCCGTCTCTACCAGCTTTTCGGGCTCATCGAGAAGGAGTTCGACTCGTTGTATTCGGAAAATTGTGCCTGTCAGTGCCCAGAGCATCTTCTTTTTTCTTATTTTTATCCCCAGTTTCAGTGCGCGCTCGCATAGTCCAACTCACTCAAACTGAGGGAGAAGCCAGCGCTCCGCAGGAAGTCTTCGGAACCCAAGAACCGGGAAAATCGAGCCGGAAAGCGATTCAAATGGGTCAGAAGCTGCGAACGGCTCTCCGTGGACCGCCCGTTTTCCGCGACGGGTCCAAATTCCGGCTCAGTCGGCTTCTTGAAGGGCACAAAGACGGCGTGTGGCACGTGGCGGCGGCCGGCGAGCGGAACGTCTGCGCCAGCGCGTCCGCCGATCAAACCGCCCGTGTGTGGTCGCTCGAGAACGGCACCTGCCTTGCCACGTATCTTGGACATGCTGGCAGTGTGAATTGCGTCGCAGTGTCCATGAACTGCCCCGTTGACACTTCGGAAGGCGCCGGACCCGCCGCTGGACTTCTTCTCGCGACGGCCAGCGGAGACGAGTCGACGCACATCTGGCGGGTGCCGAGCAACAATGCGCCGCTGGAGCACAGCTCGGAAGAGGAAGACGAGCATCCCGGAGATCCGAACAACCTGATCGGAACCGAACGGGCGACGTCGACGAACGAAAAGTCGGACGGGCATCGAGTGCGGTTGCCCGTGATGCGGCTGACGGGACATCGGGCGCCGGTGAGTTGCTGCGAGTGGCTGGCCGGCGGACAGCAGATGGTCACAGCCTCGTGGGACAGGACGGCCAACGTTTGGGACGTCGAGAAGGGAGAGGTGCTCAACATTCTCAGTGGTAAGTGCCTTCGTGGCAAGAAGTGATAGCGGAGGTGTGACTCGTTTCCAGGTCACGAGTGCGAACTGAATCACTGCGCGGCACACTCGAACCATAAACTGATTCTGACTTCGTCGAAAGATTCGACGTTTCGACTCTGGGACTTCCGCGAATCCATACAATCGGTGGCCGTTTTCCAAGGGCACCAGGACTCGGTGACCTCGGTCAGTTTCAACACCGACTACCGCATCGTCTCTTCTTCGGACGACGCCACCGTAAAGATCTGGGATCTGCGAAACATGCGCACGCCGCTCGCCACGATCCGCCTCTCGTCGGCCGCCAACCGGGTCGCCGTTTCGAGAGCCCAACCCGTCATCGCCGTTCCAATGGACAATCGACACGTCCGAGTGTACGATCTGAATGGAAACCGTCTGCCGCGCATGCCGAATCGGCGTTGCCACGAGAGAATGGTGACGTGCTGCGCGTGGCTCGACGAGCATCCGACCAACAACCTGCTCACTTCGGGCTTCGATCGAATGGTCGCCGCGTGGAAAGTGAACACGTCGACCTCGTAGTTCTAGTCAACTGCCCCTTCTCGCTTTGCCATTTTTCTTACCAAACTCATTCCATTTTTGTGTCAGTCAGTGGATGTTTGTATATATTTCGTTGTACATTAGAAACAGTTCAAAATTTGTATAAAACACAGTTTATAGTGAAAAATAGCTGCAAATAAGAACTTTATCATAGAATCACAAAATTTATGGTGAGTAGTTTCTTTGAAAAAGGGAAATGCTACACGAATCGAAATCAGAATGCGGAAAAACAAGGCAAGCCTTCCATGGTACAAGAAAACATTAAATTGACAAGCGGGTGAAATTTGAGTTAGGGACTACTGTTTAAGATTCATCACTTTGGGATTGAGTCGGTCCGACGGCGTTCCGTAGTCGGATTCTCCTTCGATGCCGCCCAGATCGCCCGTCTGCAGATTGCCGAACTCGAAAGATCCGGAACTCATCGCCGCCAGTTTCTTCTCCACTTCCGAGATCATCGCATCGTACTCGGCTGCCGTTTTGCGAAGAGGGCCGGAAGAAGATGCGGAAGCTTCGGGCGGCGGGAGCTGGGCGATGGCTTCGGAAGCGAGGAGAGCGGCTGCCGCCGACGGAGGCTTATCGCCGTTTTGGCTCAGATTCGGCAGGAAGTCTGCACCAAAGGGATCTGAAAACGGGATCGAATCCGCTGGAGCTCGGATTCAATGACTCACTGTACTCCGGCTGCTGCTGCTGCTCCATCTTTTTTTCGTGGGCTCTAGGGTCGAAGGAGTCATCGAAGACGTCGCTCGCAACCGGCTTTTTCGACTCGCCGAGGTCCAAACCGGCCAACGAGGTCTTCGGCGAAGTGACGGAAGGATTACGACGAGGAGCCACTGGGGGAGGCGGAGCGAGAGCCGGCGGACGAGGAGGCGGGAGCGAAGGAGCCGGTCCAGACGGGGAAGTGGACGAAGGACTCGAGTTGGGCGAGCCCTTTGTCGAAATAGGAGGAAGCCGGGGAGCTTGCTCGGCAGGAGGAGTCGACAGATCGAGAGGGCCACGTGGCATCGAGTAAATGGACGAGGCTGAGTTCATGTTCGGAGGAGGGGCTGCCGGCATTGGAGACAACGGAAGAGCCGGAGCGGCGATGTCGGGAACGCTCTGTAAGTCGACGGAATTCGAGAGACTCTCTCGCAGCTCACTCACGTGATGGTCGCCTCCGTTGACTTTCGAATTTCCGCGAAGCGCTGCCGCCAATCTCTCGATGAGAACCTGATTCTCCGCCTCCAGCTCCGCGATTTTCTTTCTCAAAATGAAAACTTGCTTTTGATTTTCGAGCGACGTCCGATTCTTGTCCAAAAACCGCTTGTAGGCCAAGTCGAACGCCTCTCCGATAGTCAGAGTGATGTCTTCGGCGAGTTTTTCGGAGGTGAATGCGTAGCACGAGTGTTTCGCCTCGGACCCCTCGGCTCGCGCGATGAACGAGAACATTCGCTTGTCCTGAAAAGAAAAGGCTTCGAGTGAGAACCGCGCTCTGTTGAAGATGCTTTCTTACGTCTTTATCATCGGCACAAAACGATATTCTTCCGAGCGGGAACGTGTACAGCACATCTTTCGTCTTCGTGTCCGAAATCGTCACACTATCGATCGAGATCGCAATGTCCACTTTCTGGAGCTTCGCCGTCTCCCTCGTCTGCTCTGATCTCTTCAGATCCCGCTGAAAGCGAATCGCATGGATCGCCTCTCGGGCGACGTCACTTCCGTGCGGCTTCGCCGTTTCGACAGTTCCCATGAATCGGGCCACATACTCGACGCGTCCGTTTATCAGATAGTCTGGCGGATGGATCCAAGTGCGGCCCGATCCTCCGCGATATTTGGCGTGCGACGAGCTGCCAGAAGTCGACGGCCCCGACGAGCTCTCGCCGTTCAAATTGCTTGTATTGCCGCCGGCGATGCCGGATATGGATCGTTTGAACGTTTTGTAGATGTCTTTGGCCATCTGGAACAGACTCGCGATGACCAGAAAGTGCGGCGAATCAATCGAAGAAAGCGGAGAAACGGGGCGAGGACGAAAACTGTTGTGTAAACAGGAAACGAGAGAGAGATGGGAGAAGAAGAAATCGGAAAAGAGGCGGACGTTTGATAAAGCAGGGGGATGAGTCATTGATCGATTGAGATCCGCGTCGAGCGAGAGAAAAAGGGGGTCGGTGAGTCAGGGTCCGTTCGAGGGCCCATTATAAACAATCCGACGGACGCGCACACACTTTCGGTAATGAAGAAGTTGAGGGGAACAAACAGAAGGATGCGGGAGGCACAGAGAGACGCAGATGCGAAGAAGAAGAATGCCTACCGAGACAGGGTCACGAGAACTGAAGCCCGAACTATAGGGTCCGTCCGTTTGAGGCCTGCAGACTCTCTCAAGCAGGCCGAGGTGGGAATTGTTTGGTGCGGTTCAACAGAAAGCGGATAGCCCCTTCTAAGTGTGCCGAACGTGGTCAAGGCCGATCAACAATAGGAAGAGAGAAGAGAGAGAGAGGCGCGCGAATCCGCTCCAGTCATGTTTTTTTGCGGTCGCCCACCTCTCCGGTACAGTCTAGGGCGCCTCGCTTTGATTTGGAGGTCTTGTGGTATTGATTGAGGGGGCCGACACAGATAGGTGAGTTGAGAGAAATCGACTATATTTCCGGTCCCGGCGCCCCTAACACGCATGCGCGCGCGCGAATCGTCAATTCATTCATTTCGATCCCAACCGAACGTGCAAACAAACAATTCTACACTAAATTAAAATAGAAAAAGAGATGTGGATAAAAGACAAAAAAGGTCTTCTTCTAAAATGTTTCTTCGAATGAAAATAATAGAGAAGCGAAGACGTGGCGACGACAATTAAGAGCGAGAATTAGCTGTAACGTCTCCTTCCTGCTTACAATCTCCACCAGGACATGCCGGCGCGAACATGAGCGTAGTTCGGGAACGCTTCCGTGCGGCCAACTCCGACGGCGGCAAGATCACGATCGTAGACGTGTCTGGACACAGCCTCGCGGACGGCTCCGGCGTTGACCTTCTGAATTTGGGCCTCGAGGTCGGAGAGCTGTCTCAGGTTTCCGGTGTAGAGAAGCTCCTTAGCGTTAAATCCGGCCTTTTGGGTGTTGGTCTCAAGGTTTTGGTACAAGTTGGTTCTCAGCTGGTTCTTGGCCATCGAGATCTCCTCCTCGGTGGCGGCAGACGCGAGGTGCTTCCACTCATGGGCGACCGACTTCATAATGCCATGGGTGTCGTTGAGATCATGACCATCAGCCACGTAGTAGATTCCGAACAATCCAGTGTCCTTGTAGTTGATGTTGAAGTGTTGGAGGTTCTGGAGTCCGTGGTCGTGTCCGATCTTCTGAACAAGGCGAGACGCGGCGGTTCTCGAGGTGGCGTGAGTTACATCCCACTGTCCTACAAGAAACGAGAAATAGGCGATATGAGCTTAAGAAAAAGACGAACCGATGAACTGGCTGGCGATCTGAAGGGCAAGAGCGTCCTTGTGGGCGTATCCGACTCCTTCAACGGCGAAAGCGGCGTACATGTGCGGCACATTGTCGTTGCGGTATCTATACTCGGATCCGGTGAATCTGACTCCGTCAGCTTGCGGCACCTTTCTCGGGTACTCGTTGCTCAAGTCTCCGAAATACTTTTCGGCGAGGCTTGGAACGTTCGAAACTCCTCCTCCGACGGCGGAAAGAACCATACGAACTGGTCTGTAATGGTCCTCCTGCCACTCTTTGAGCTGTTGAGCAGTAATGCTCTGAAATTTGGGAGTTCGAGGATCAGAAAAAAACGCTTTAAAACTTACTGGGATGCTTTCGCTAGTTCCAAGAACGCTGAGAGCGAGCGGAGTTCCTTGATAAGCTGCGGCATGAAGCATATCGAAAAGAACAAGTTGATGATAGTCATCGGAAGCTTCGAGCTCCTTCAAAAGAGTAGCCTTGGTGGAGTCGATGACGGACGATTCGAGCTTGCTGTTGCGGAGAACATCGGCCAGAATGTCGACGACTAAAACGAAAAATGGAGACGTTGAAGCAAGCTTCAAAGCACCCACCCTTCTCGACATCTTGAGCTCCAGTCTGGACGAAAACGGCGGTCTGGTCTCGCTCAGTGAAAGAGTTGAGCTTGGCTCCGATGGCGTTGAGCTCGGACTCAAGAGCAGCGGTAGCTCTCTTTCCGGTTCCCTTATGGATAAGTCTCTCGAGGAAGTTAGCAACTCCATTGTTCTTCTCGTTTTCGAAACGAGATCCGGTCTCAATCCAGACTCCAACAGTAGCAGTTGCGGTTCCGTTGTCTTCGGTGACAACTCGGAATCCGTTTTTCAAAGTAGTAACTTCGGCTTGTGGAGCGTTCGCAAGCACGTCCTTGACGGAAACCGCAGAAGAAGCATTACGAACCTGAAAAAAACTGTTTCTCATTCTCTTTTTTCAACCGTTTTTTCAGAAGTATGTTGTTTTTCAGTTCAATCGAACTCTTATAATGGAAAACCGTTTCTGCTAGATGTTTCCGTTGTCGTCTTCATTTTTTCCAGTTTAAATTGAAATCTAACCTGGCTGTTGAGCGCCGGGCGCAAAGCAGAGCTGACAACAAGTCGAAGAGCCATTTCCCTCAAGTTTTCCCTTGTTCTCTGTAATCACATAATGATGAACATGGTGTCAATCGATAGATAATTTTTTAGTGAATATTAATTGTTTTAAAAAATTTAAAAATTTCCAATCCAAATCAGTGCAAAGTTTGAAAAACAGTTGATTTCATGAAGCCGCCCAGCATAGACAAGACGCAGACAACGAAATCGTTTCGAGACCCGCCGCTTCGTTTAAAGGCGCAGCCGTAAATCGTACTTCGCACTAATTCGAAAGAATCCCACTTTTCCACTATTTTCGTTGGTTTTCAAAACTAACCTGCTTCCAACATTCGTCATCAAATTAAATTTACTCATCTTCTTGATTTCGTTTCGAATCATTTCGAAAACCAATCGTATAAAAGATCCTTCAGAGAATTCTGGGCATGTCTTCAAGGCACCGATTGGACTTGGACGGTAGTGGTCGAGGAGATCGTCGGAGGTTTGTGAGTTCCTTCAATCTTACGCCTTCATTCTCTTCTTCAAGATCCCGCTCGCCCAACAACAGACGTTCCCGTTCTCGTTCTCCACGGAAACACTCCTCCCCGGACAGAGGACCACGACAAGTCGGAGCCGTTGGAAACATGAAAGTAAGCAGAGAAGTACCATTCCCAGCGAATCAAACTGATAAAATTCAGGTCCAAATAAATCCTTACAACTCTCAACCCTACTCTAATCGCTACTGGGCGATCTGGGAGAAAAGAAGTCAACTGCCGGTGTGGGAGTACAAGGATAAGTTCATGGAGTTGCTACGCAACAATCAGTGCATCACACTTGTCGGAGAGACCGGATCCGGAAAGACGACTCAGATTCCGCAGTGGGCCGTCGAGTTCATGAAGTCGCAGCAGCAAGGACCGCCAACAGGAAATCAACCAAGACTCGTGGCTTGTACGCAACCGAGACGAGTAGCTGCGATGAGCGTGGCGACAAGAGTTGCCGAGGAAATGGATGTTGTGCTCGGACAGGAAGTCGGTTACAGTATTCGTTTTGAAGACTGCATCAGCGAACGAACCGTTCTCAAGTACTGTACCGACGGTATGCTGCTCAGAGAGGCCATGAACAGCCCTCTTCTGGACAAGTACAAAGTTCTGATTCTCGATGAGGCTCACGAAAGGACTCTGGCCACCGATATTCTGATGGGACTCATCAAGGAAATCGTCAAAAACCGCGCTGATATCAAAGTTGTTATCATGTCTGCCACGCTAGACGCTGGCAAGTTCCAGAAGTACTTCGAAGACTGCCCACTGCTCAGTGTACCCGGAAGAACTTTCCCTGTGGAAATTTTCTTCACTCCGGAAGCCGAGAAGGACTACCTGGAGGCCGCTATTCGAACAGTCATCCAGATCCATTTGTGCGAAGAAACCGAGGGAGACATTCTTCTTTTCTTAACTGGTCAAGACGAAATCGAAGAGGCTTGTAAGCGGATAGACCGCGAAGTCCAGAACCTCGGAGGAGACATCGGAATGCTCAACTGCATTCCGCTCTACTCGACACTCCCACCGGCTGCTCAACAACGGATCTTTGAGCCGGCCCCACCGAATCGTGCCGGTGGCGGAGCCGGATGCATTGGGCGCAAATGCGTTATCTCCACTAACATCGCCGAAACCTCGTTGACCATTGACGGCGTCGTCTTTGTCATCGATCCGGGATTCTCGAAGCAGAAAGTTTACAATCCGAGGATTCGCGTTGAGTCGCTTCTCGTTTGTCCCATTTCGAAGGCTTCTGCTATGCAAAGAGCTGGTCGTGCCGGACGTACGAAACCAGGAAAATGCTTCCGATTGTACACGGAAACCGCCTATCGCGCTGAGATGCAGGACCAAACGTACCCCGAAATCTTGCGATCGAACCTTGGATCAGTCGTTCTTCAGCTGAAAAAACTTGGAACTGAGGATTTGGTTCATTTCGATTTCATGGATCCTCCGGCGCCAGAGACGCTCATGAGAGCCCTCGAGCTGCTCAACTACCTGCAAGCCATCAACGACGACGGAGAACTAACTGAGTTGGGCAGCCTAATGGCAGAGTTCCCCCTCGATCCGCAGCTGGCCAAGATGCTAATCACCTCCACAGAACTGATCTGCTCCAACGAGATCCTGTCGATCACTGCGATGCTTTCCGTCCCACAATGTTTCGTGCGTCCGAATGAGATGAAGAAGGAGGCCGACGAGGCAAAAGCCCGGTTTGCGCACATCGACGGAGATCATTTGACCCTTCTCAACGTCTACCATGCATTCAAGCAGAACCAAGAGGATCCTCAATGGTGCTATCAGAACTTCATCAACTACCGAACAATGAAGACCGCTGACACAGTACGCACTCAGCTTGCACGTGTCATGGACAAGTTCAATTTGCGTCGCGTCTCGACCGACTTCAAGTCCCGTGACTACTACCTGAACATCCGGAAGGCCCTCGTAGCTGGCTTCTTCATGCAAGTGGCTCATTTGGAGCGCAGTGGCCACTACGTAACTGTCAAAGACAACCAGCTCGTCAACCTCCATCCCTCCACCGTTCTCGATCACAAACCGGAATGGGCGTTGTACAACGAGTTTGTGCTCACCACGAAGAACTTCATTCGAACAGTCACGGACGTTCGCCCCGAATGGTTTGTCGATGTTTCGCCCAACTTTAGAAAAAATTGTTCATTTTCAGGCTTCTTCAAATCGCTCCACAGTACTATGATCTCGCCAACTTCCCCGATGGAGACACGAAGCGGAAACTGCTAACTGTGATGCAGACTCTGCAGCGGAACTCTGGCAAAGGCTATTAATTCAGAAATTGATCTCTCATCTATTTTTAATCCCTATCTTCACTACTGTTCCTATTTATTTTTGTTGTCTATTACCTCGTACCCATCTATACCACTTTTCTGTTTAATAGATGATTACAAATGACTTTTGTTTCACATATCAGTTTGGAATCCGATCGTCTCGAACTCTCGGTGAAACGTTGTTTGCCCGGAACGAGCACCCCGTGACTCTTCTCTGATAATTCCCTTCCCTTTTACGTTGTTGTTCCCGAATTGAAGTTATTCTAATGTTTGGTCGGAGAGGCGAAAGTAATTATGGGGAGGAGAGGGAAGAAGAATAAGAACACTTATCGGTCGACAGTCGTCAAAACCACGTGTGACACGATCAAAAACAGGTTGATTTGTGACGCGGCGGATTGTTATTGCGGTACGACGGAGAGATTGGAAAATGAGCCGGATTGATAAGAGCAAAGGAGAGATTGCTCCGAGGAAACTGGTTGTTTGGACTCGACTACACTCCGTTTCATACCGAGAACTGCCGAGAAAACTGTCTTCTGGCCTTGATCGGTGCGAAATTGAAGAAGAGGAAGTGGATTCTGAATCGGACGACAAAGATCGGAAGCGGCTCGGCGAATGATCCGACGTTCTCTGATTCTTTCCGATCGGTGTCTGATCGTTCTCTGCTTCTTATCGTATCGCGACACGCCGCTTCTCACATCGATTCCGACACCATCAGGTTCAGAAAGCACACAAAGTACGAGTAGTGGTGTCTGCGTCTCGCGGCGATGCGCAGTCTCTCGCCGACGCCCCGACCGCCTCGTGGTTCTCGGCGTCTCTTCACTACCGTCCTCGACGCTCCGCCCATCTGTGCCCCTCCTTTTCCCTGTTTTTTTCGGTCGAGAATAAGAAGCGAGGAGACGGCAAATCTCGGCCTCGCGTCGGCTCATTCTCCCATTCCTTCGTCTTCTTCCCTCCACGCATCCTTTCGTTTTTCAGAAACAATCATCTTCATCATGTGCGACGAAGCCGCCCGTCTTGCCAAAATCGGTCGTCAAGAGTACGACCTGATCCGTCTCCACGACGCTCCGAACTGCGACGAGCAGACAAAGTTCGAGTGCGATCTCGAGTTGGCACGCTTTCAGGTCATCCGCAGTCAGATCGCTCTCGTGAGTTCACACTTCCGCGAAGCCCTCCCGAGTTGCCCGTTTTTCAGAAGAACGTCTACAACGAAGAGTTTGTGACTCCCGCCAAACTGCGATACCTTCGCGACGATCTGGAAGCGGCCGAGGAGCATCTGAAAAAGCTCGAGAGCTCGCTTTGAGTGACATCATCGAGCCGTTTGTGTACATACCTTCTTGTTTTTTGTTCGATTTCACTAATAAAAAAATGGTATTTTTTACAGTCTTTTGGTCTTTTAGAGGGGAAATCGAAAACAAAAAAGAATCATGGCACTGGAATGTGGACTAGAAATGGACGGAATTTCGCGTTTCCTAGCGGATCGCCTCAGAATCGGGTCACGATCAGCTCGTCGTCGTCGTCTTCCGATTCGAGAACGTCGTCTCCGAGCGACGTCTTCTCTTCGCTCTGAAACCGAAACTCGTCCTCTTTCCCACATTTCTTCCCGTCATTTGTCACGTTGTTTGCCTTCTTCTCCTCGAAAACGTCTCGTGATCTGATCTCTTCCCGTCAGCAACAAAATGAGTAAGAGATCAATGGCTTTCCGAAGGCAAACAATGCACTATCAGAATGGAACCGCGCTCTATTGGAGAGGACGCTGCGCACTTGGCATCGTGCCAATTTTCAACTCCCGACAAAGCTAATTTGCTATGGTTCGGCAAAATTTGAGAAGATTCGCGAACAAACTGTATAGAACTTCCGCCCCATCGTACCAAGCTGGCACTGCGCCAACTCACTTTTTCTTCCGGGAGATCCTCTTCAGCTGCTCGTTTTACTCCTTCTACTTTCTCTTCCTCTTGTTCGTATTGTGTCTGCGTCTCGTCCATCTTGGCCCTCTCGATCACTTCAAACTCTTCTCCGATCGTTTTCATCTCTTCTCTCTCTTCGATCAATGGTTCCGCCGAGATCTGCAATTGCCTCTCTTCTTCTCTTTCTCTCTCTTTCGCATTCCGATCTTCTCACCGATTTCTTCGTCCTTGGCTTCGGAATCGGAATCTCTTCGATCTCCTGACACCTCGCCAGCTCCTTCTCTTCCTCGCCCATCGTCGAGAGCATCTCGTTCGAGAAGGCGTCCGAGCGAGAAGACGTCGTGGAGACGTCGGTGAAACCGGAAGACGTCGTCTTCCGCCCGATCGAGAGAGGCATCGTCGACGACTTGAACCTCTTGTCGGCCAAGAATCGATCGAGCGTCGAGGTGTCATCCGAAGATCGCAGATCCAGAGCGTTCTGCTTTGTGAGAGCTCTCCCGTTGAGCAACACACTCGCCGGCTCGTAGACCGGCGCGTCGAAGCTCGGAGCATCGTAGGATGGCGGCGGACGGTTGGGAGGCATGCTGACTGGCCGCGTCGAGAACGGCGGGATCAGCGCGTCGACGGGGAGCCGCGGAGCCGGAGCCTTCTTGTGGCGGAGCCTTACGGTCTCGGGCTCCACGCCCAGCTCGTACTTCTCGACGAGATGCTTCATGAAGGCGCGATCCTTCTCGAGCGCAAGCGTCGGATATCCGCTCTCGTCCGTACTGATCGTCGACAGCTTCTCACGATCGTCATCGTCGAGATCGTCGAGCCAGTTGTCCAAGTCCTCGAGAATCTGCTTTCCTTGCGCCGAAGTGCTTCGGATCGTCGACAGGTAGTCCGGATAGCTCGGCGGGCTTGAGGCGGAAAGGATCGGAGTCTCTTCGCGATCTTTCGGAATCGCGAGTGGACGATGGATCGGAGAAAGCGTTTTGAGAGGTGACGTGGACTTTGTGATCGGGATGCAGTCGTCGAGTCCGAAGTTGAAGGAGCCCAGCTCGCCGGGTCGCTCGATGATCACCGAGTTCAGTTTCGGCGGCTCGATTCGTTCGGGTGTGTAGATCTTTGGAGAGGGCGGAACCGAAGATCCATCGGACAGATGGGAGCCTTTCGAGATGGATCTGAAAACGACGGGCGGATCCGACTCGTACGACAACAGACTCGGCTTCGTGTCCCTGAAACTCGTATTACTAGAATCAGACGACGTCAAGAAGCCGTACTGTGATGGCGGCGGGGGCGGAGCCTTGTACTTCTTCGTGCTCTTCTTCGGAAAAGCCGGTGCGACATTGACGTACTGATGCGAAGTCGGCTGATTCTCGTAGTCCCTCACGACTTCTGAATTGAGCGACGTCTTCTGCGGCGCCGGAAAGACATCGTCGAGACGGACTCTCTGAAAAAAGGCCTGTTTTTTTCTCTCCACTTCCCCAAATACCTCTTTGCGAACGGAGCTCAGTGTGTTACTTGAGGAGGACGGTTTGATGTAGTAGCTCCTGAAAGGAGCAATAATGACAATGAGATGGCCCAGAAGACACGAGTGGTTACACTTCATTGACAGCTTCGATCACGTTGTCGCTGTTTTGAATGTTCTCGATTTCCGTCGGCGTCTTCGGGCCCACGTGTGCGAGGTGTCTGAAAGAAGAGCAGATGCGCCCCACCGAACAGGAGTTTCTTACTGAAAGTTCGACGGAAGCGAGATCATCGTCTTGTCCAAGTGTTTCTGCTGGTTTTTCGGCGGCAACAACGTCAGATCGTTGGGCATTCTGGAGCCGCCGCCACCTGAAAAGTGGCACTGTTTCAGAAAAATCGATGGCGGTGGTCAAGAGGAGGAAACTGAATTGTTGCAAACTTGGCGAGCGAGAGAGCGAGAACACGGAGATGATAAGCGCGAGGAAACGTGTAAATTGATAAGGGAAGCGAGAGAAGAGGGACGGTGACTCACGACGAGCGGTTTCCACTTCTGAACGCATGCAAATTCGACTGGAAAAACGATTGGGAGACCCAGTCGACTAGATGACGACATGTGTCGAGTGATGACTAATGCAGCGGCAGCCAGCGACGGCGGCAAACAACAGCAGCAGAAACCGAAAAGTTTGTGTGAAGCAAGAGGAAGAACGTTTTTGACTTCGAAAGTAAAAAAGGAAGAGCCGATCGCTCCTCGGCCAGTGTTCCCTGAACGACTCGCA
Source organism: Caenorhabditis sulstoni (assembly GCA_963966605.1). NCBI lineage: Eukaryota > Metazoa > Nematoda > Chromadorea > Rhabditida > Rhabditidae > Caenorhabditis > Caenorhabditis sulstoni. The sequence continues at coordinate 4,060,190 of OZ016477.1, forward strand.
GTGGTTCCATCTGCGAAAACATTCTACAAAAGCTGAAAAGTCGAGGCGATCGTTCAGATACACTGAACATGATCCTAGTCTCTTTCCTTCAATTTCAGCTGATTTCCATCTGTTCGTGATCTGAGTAATGCAGCTAACGGGAGAACAGAATACCGAGAAAAATCGCACAAGTTTTTATCTAGTTGGAATCCTTTTCGGATCAAAACGAACGGGAAGAACAATTGACTTCATAGTAAATACACGCGAGAATTATATTCCATCGCCTTCTTCTGCATCAGATGCCGCTCATCAGTCCTTCGAGGATCGCCTTCATCTCCGTCTTTTCCTGTTCCTCTCGTTCTTCTGCCTGAGCTAGTCGCTCCTGCCGCTCTTCGATATCAATCAAAAGAGACAATCTCTCCTCTCGCAGCGCGATCAGTGTTTCCTGAGCGGCTCGCAGAGCTTCCATCTGCATCTCGAACGCCTCCCTCTTCGCCGTCTTCCATTCCGCACGAGTTCGTTCGTAGTCGGCGTGCGTCGGACGGTTCCGCAACTCCTCGATCTCCTCTTTCAGCGCCTCCATTTGTTCCACGTCTCTCAATTGTTCAGCCATTCTCGCATTCTCTGTTTCGAGACATTGAACTTGCTCCTCGTATTTCCGACGTGTCTGAGCGGCGAACTCACGTCGCAACTCGAGAAATCTGATCTCGGCCTCTTCCCTCGCGATCAAAACGACTTCCTTTTCATCGTTACTCAACTTCGACGAGACTTTACCCCCGCTCACGACTTTCTTCGGGTCGAGCTTCCTGTCGAGCAACGTCATCCGAACCTCTTCTTCTGCCTTCAACTTCTCCATTGCAATCAGACGGGCGAATTCAGCCGCTTCTGGAGGCGCGACGTCTTCATGCTCATCTGGAGTTAGCCAAACAATGTTCGTGACGGCTCGATCGAAGTTCGGCATCTGGAAGCTCGGCGGTGATTCTGGAGCAATATGAATCAAGGAGACGTTGTCAGACGGCGTTCCCATAGGCTTTGGAGATCGGATGGAAGTGTTCAGTGCAAAAATGTCTCTTCCGGCTGACATGTTCGCGATGGATTCGTTCAGATTCGTCAGCTCCTTCTGACTCTGATTCATCTGAATCGACTTGCGACGACGATGCTCAACGAGAGCCGTCATGTTTCCCACATTCATCGAGATCATCGAGTTCTCGAGAGCGACACGGCGCGGCGACTCGAGCACTGCAGCACGGCTAGAGCACTCTCGGATCAGCGATCGACGACGATTTGACATCGGGAGCGTTGTGTTTCGAATCGAAGACGAGTTCATCGTGATCGATATGTCCTTGGTGAATGTGTTTTCTTGGAACGTCTTTTGATTCTCCATCGTCTCTTCGAAGACTTCCGGCATTGGAGTGATCGTCGCATCTTTCTCGATCTGCATCGTCTTCTGTTGTGGCGAGGATGCTTGCATCGATTCTTCCAGAGTCTCCTGAACCGATTTTTCTGTGAGCGTCTCCTCGGTCTCCTGCGAGCTCTTCTGCATCGACTGATCGACCAGGGACTCCCGAACACTCGAGATATCCATCATCATCGAGCTCTGCACCTGGGCTCTTTCCTCTTCAGCCACCAGGGGACTTTGCTCCGAAACTTGTTCCACCATCGGAACAGAATCATCGATCGGAATCGCAGTTTCTTCATTCATTTCCACGCTTTCGTTGAATAGTTCTATTGGAATCGTCCTGTTTCTCGCCGGACTTTCGAACATTTTCAGTGTCTCATTGACTGCGGGAGCAACAGAAATATCCATTGATTGATTCATTATCGACTGATTGATAGCTCGTGGCGATTCTTCTGGTTGCTCTACTTGAGTGATCTCCATCTCGACGTCATTCGGATCGTCCTCGAAAACTCGCTGCGTTCTCTCTAGGATCATCGTCGAATGTTCATTTCGACGCACCGACGCCGGACTCTGGAACAAGGCGAGCGTCTCGTTGTTAGCGGTCGGGGCTAACACTTCGCGCGCCGGGGCTACAACTTCGCGCGCCGGGCTCTTCTGCTCCGGAGCCATCGAGATGTCCATTGACTCGTTGATCAGGGCTCCGCGAGCCGGACTTTGGAACATTGCCAGTGTCTCGTTGACGCCTCCCACAGCTGCTCCTGGAGCGATCGAAATGTCCATCGACTGATTCATTGTCGATTGGTTCATGACACGTGACGTTGCTTCTTCTGGTTGCTCCACCTGTGTCAGCTCCATATCAACATCTTCCAGTTTCGGAGCGTTCGTCGAGTTTTGAGCGTTTGAAATGTCCATTTCATGGACGGAAGCAGTAGAGACGTTGAACATGTTCATCTGAAAACTGTCGTCTTTTCAATTTTCTTCTGAAATAGTCGTTTACCGTTTCATTACTCTGCGGAACTTGCGATTCGTCGAGATCCATTCGCACCGTCTGATTAGAAGTGGCATTCGGATTCGGCTGAAAATTGATTTTGCAGCAGTTCGATGATGAAAACCGTGGTTGATTTTCCGTGGGGACTGAATGCGAACTACTTACCAGACGGGGAACAGCAAAAATAGCGCTTTCGTCGATCGTCATTTCCTTCTCTTCGTTGTTCGTCGTGTTGAAGAGAACCATCGTGTCGTCGGCGGCCGTGTTCTGCTTCGGAATTCCGACGACGTGCCTCTCGACGATGCGCTCCGTGACCGTCGTGATCGTCTTCTCGTGCGTCGTCACTTCGAACATCTTCATCGTGTCGTTTCCTCCGTTTTCCGTTTCCAACGACATGTCCATCGTGCCATTCTGCTTCCCGAACACGTTGATCGTCGCGTTCTCTCCGGTTTCCGATGCGTCGAGATTCCTGCCACGAGGCCTAAAGGTCAAAAAACCTGATAACTCATGATTGAAAAGCAATTCTCACGTCAGAATCCCATCTGAATCCATTGTATCCGTGATTTTCTCTCTCAACGGACTCGCATCGATGAGATTTCCGTGGTCTCTGTGATATTGCCTGGAAATCGAATGATCTTCATTTTTGCCTTTTTCAGACTTTAAAAGATCTACCTGACATGTTTCACATTGTGAAAACTGACACGTCGATCGCGTGTCGTCGTTGTGACGGACTCCCCTGGTGCTCCTTGCCCGAGTGCATTCGTTTCATCAAGAGTCTCAAGTGGTTGACGAACTTTTAGAATCGATAGTCTCTTTTTTTGATGCTCCATCTAATTTCCTGCAATTTCACAGTGAAAACCTTGGAATCATCACAAAACCATTCATTCGAATTCAAAAAGAAATAACAAATGATGTTGCCGCGCACATGAAATTTGAAATTGTGCGATAGAGCGCGCTTGCATTGGACAGTGTGAGAACGAGAAACTGAGAATTCGTGAGCGACGAAGAAGATGATTCGAGAATTGGAGGTCGCGAGTTTTGCAGAATCAGTACAAATTCGAAATCTGAGCATCTGAAGTTGATTATTGCACGTGTCATTTCGGCGTGAGCTTCATTAATACGTGAAATCCAGAGGACTTTCTATTCTGAAAATTCGAGTTAAAGTTTCAGGTCAACCCAGATGATCTTTGTAAGTTTTCTGTAAATCTTGCGAGGTTTTCTTCATTTTTCGGGCCCGCGTGCATTCAGATCCACCTGTTTGTCGTCAATCTCAAAGGTCATGGGGATTGGTGATCATTCAAGAGAAAGAGGTGTGCTCACCGAGCCCCCGTGCTCACGAACCACCGTGCTCGGTGAGCCGTGAGTTGCTCCCTGTTTCCCACGAGACGAGTAGAGCGACAATCAGAAAACATGTCACGGACAGCGGAAGAATTCATGCAAAAACAAACGAGGGGGGCGCCACTCATTTGCCCGCCCGTTTCTTTCTCTTCAGCCCTTCAGCTCTTCCGCGTTTTGGCATGTAGGCACGAACCGCGAGGAGTAATCCGGAAGCAGTGTAGTAACCACTCCTCCTCGTCTCCCTAATCCCGGCGACACATTCTTCATTTTCGGACCCCGCCAAGGATCACAGTCCCGTTGTTTTGCTTCTTCTTCCTCTTTCCTCTCGGCCGATAATCCCGAGAGCGACCCATTTCTCATCCAGAACACACACCATTCTCTCCATCTCATTCTCCTCCATTCTCGCACATTTTGCGCCCGCCGAAAAGAAATGCGAATGCGGCTTGATGAGATGCCGATCGAGCACTCTTTTCACATCCCAACTCCCCTATTCACGGAGCACATTTTTACAGATAACTGCTCAAAACTTGCACAAGAAAAAAGGAATCGACGCTCACAAAAACATCCGAACACTTTTGAGTTTTTCTTTGATCAGATGTCCGAATGGCACAACTTGAACGAGAACAACGTGCCCAGAAGACTTGAGCACATGTTCTCCCAAATTGTTTCTACTAGGCCCTATCGAGATATTCCGAACACAGAAAGTGTTCGAGGTCTTACGAATGACGCGATGAACGTCTGAAAATCTTCATTTTGAAGTGAATTAGTTCGTTTTCAATCTCTTTCACATAATAAAACTAGAAAAACCTTCTGCAATATCGAGTTTTTCAGACGCCCTTTGCTCCATTCAAAACACCTTTAAAACTTCTTCACTTCCTGTCTTCAGACCTTTTCTGTCAGGTCGAGCACGCAAGTTTTAGTGTCACTTCTAGAAAATATCTCTCTTTTCAGTGGGGAATTCTTTGAGAGACTTTGCTCCCCCCGTTAACTTTTATTACGGTAATAACACAAACTCGACGAAGGAATGCAAGCCTCTCGCTTTCTTTTTGCCGTCTCTCCCTCTCCACTTCCCCCCATTCATTTCGTTGTAAAAACATTTGAACTTGGTTATATTGTCTCGAGAAAGAAAAAAGAGGGGCAGGTGTGTTTTCGACGCGAAACGAGGGGCGGGCTCCCGAGAGCCACGTGCCTCTCGCTCCGTCCTTTCCTCCACTTTTTCTTCTTCTCCTTCTTCTTCACCTCCACGACGTCTTCTGCTTCTTCTTCTTGCTTCGTCGGAAAGTGCACCGGGATCTCTTGTCTCCACTTGTCAGCCATTCTTTCCGCCTCCCGCCCGCCACACTTGACAGGGGCCCCTGCTAATTTTCTCTTTCTCTCTCTCTCTCTCTCTCTCTCTCTCTCACTCTCTTTCTCCCTTTGTGCTCTTGCTCCCGTGCTCATTTTTCGAAAGAGAGAAGATCCCCCCTCTTCGCTCGGCATTTCCAGTTGTAACAATTCGCTCTCTCCTCCTCCTCTACCCGAGAGCATCCTTTCAAAATAACCCTATATCATATCATTTCCCCCGTTTTCACAGATGCTCCCTCTACTCCTGCTCCTCCTCTACCGTAACCCCGTCGTCTCCCCCTCCCAATGGACGTCTTCTCAATTTCCGGACCTTCGCGGTCCCACTGTCAACCAGTGCGTCGCCGTTTTGCCACGTAACAAGCAGCAGCTCTACGTGTGCGATCCCGATCACATGCTCAACAATACACAAGGTACAAACCACTTCCGTCCGCTGGCGGCTCTTCAGAAAAGAATGCGTCGTCGTCTTCTCGAGAGCAATAAAAGATAGAAAGAGAGGAGCAGAACATGTGGCACTTGAAAAGAGCAATTCGTGCGTGTTTTCAGCGATGCAACTGAACATCCAGCTGCAGGAGCTCGCCGTCGGCACCCCCTGCCACTGCCAACGCCGCTCGCAGTGCACGACGGGAATCGAGGGGTCCGGCGGCAAGGAGGGCCTCCACGGCTTCATCGTCTCCATCGCCATCGTCAAGAACCTCTACATGCACATGCACTCGCCCAGCGACACGTGAGTCTTCCATCTGAAAATGAAACCGCCACCGGCGCCGCGGGGCGTGTGTTTTCTCGTGTCCTCTCCGAAAATACCAAGCAGCCACCCTCTCGAGTAACTCTTCCGCGAATCAAACATCACCGGTTGCAACCGCGCTCCACTGTTCATTAATCAAGACGCTTCTCGTTTCGCGCTGTCCGACGTCGAACTGTGTGTCACATCGCGGAAGTTGTCCTCCCAATCGTAGGCGGCACTCATCGATTTGCCGCCCGTCATGCCGAACAGAAGCGATTGAAGCGAGGCGTGATCCGGCTCGTCCTCCGAGTGCAGACTGAAAACGGCGCCCGCGAACACCGAGTAGTGGGGGCCGGTCATTTGAAGGAACGGCGAGTTGGGCAGGTGCTGAAAGTGCGCTCTACTGCACAGACTGTTGGAAGATCTCACGCACAAAGTCCATTTTGACTTGCCGTATCTCGTCGATCTCGCTGCGTTTCCACGGAAGGTTCAGAAGCAATAGTTCGGCTCCCGAGTAGGCCATCGAGACGATGTCGTCGGCGGGAGCCTGCTCGCGACGGTCGTGAACCCGGACAGAAGCGTAGCGGAGAGTCCCTCGGAATCCGGGTCGCGACCTCGCTTTCCGACGGGTTCCGTCCTCGTTCTTGTACCGCCTGACGAGCCCGTAGTCCACGAGTTTCAACACGTGCCGATTCTAAAACTGTACAGTTTCTCGGCAAATGCAGGCAAAGGACAGACGTTCTGGGTGATTCCGAAGCACATGTTCGCCGGTTTGACGTCTCGATGAATGTATCCGAGAGTGTGCACGTCACGAAGAGCCGCTATTCCCTGGATGATGATTCTGGAGACAGTTGACGGGCTGAGTCGCCTGACGGGACTCCGCTTCTTGAGGTCTCCGATGTTGGGGCCGAGGAGCTGCATGACTGCAACAGCTCTCACGAGTTCTCGCTCCGACTCTCTGGACCCACCGATGAAGTTGAGGTGATCAGTGTGCCCGGAAGCGCACATGATCGGCACGTGCGGTCTCCCTTGCAGTCGGTACAGGATCTTCTGCTCGAGGAGCATCCGCTTGCTCGTGCTCCCCTTCCTGTTCACCGGCTCGATTTTGATCACCACCTCCTCCACGAACGAATCGTCGGACGCGTAGTAGATCTGACCGTAGCCGCCTCTTCCGATCAGTCCTTTCACTCGGAACTTGCCGCGGAAGTTCTCCTCCCGCTGCAGAAGCTCTGATCCGTTGCGATCTTTCAGCTGCGGGGTGTACTTCTTGACCGCCGGCACTGTGACGCCTCCGGCAAGTCTTCTGAAGTCGGAAGATGCTTCTCAGAGTTCAGAATGCGCTCACTTACACAAACTCCTCATGTGACTCTGAAATTTCCATTCGAGTTAAGAATCGAGTTGAGATTTTTGAAAATAAGGGATTTGTTTCTTTTCGAAAACTAGAAATAACTGCTGAAACTGGGAATTGCTTTCACGCGAGAGTTTCCAGACAACTCACCGAGCGAGCCGAGGCGTTCTGCCGAGCTCTCGAGGGAAGATGGGCTCTCGGAGACTGCGGCAACTCGGTCATCGTCTTCGTCTGGCAACACTACAAAAAAGTGAGTTGTCCGAGTGTAGCAATCGACCCGAAATCTCGAATTCAGATGGTGATCTGGCCGGCGAGACTCGCCGAGAAGTACATAACAGCTGAGGAGAGGAAGGCGATTCTGACGAAGGTGAACGACTTCGCGCAAACGGACGACTGGTTCCCCGCACTCTCCACCATCATCAGTGAGTCGCCACTGAATCCTAAAAGGCAAAGAGAAGTCGTCGTTTCAGGAGAGATCTCGAACGAGTTGAACGGAGAGCCCGAGCCGCGATTCGACACCGGGACTCTATCGCTTTTGCTCTCGGTGGGCCTGGCAGTCGGTCTGACTCTCTTCATCACTTGTAAGCGATGATTCTCTTGCCAAGAGGCAGTGTCTGAACAACTGATTCTGCAGGCTGCGTGTGCGCGTTCCGATGTTGCGGCAACGTGAAGACGCGAGAGCGGCGGAAGAGCGTCGAGCGGGCGATGGACAATCTGCGGAACAGCGTCATCCGGAGAGGCAGTCAGTTTCGCAGGTTTGATTGTCAGTGGTTCTCATGTGCAGTGTCACCGCCCGACCACTCTTAACATGGAGAACCGCCTCACAATCACTGTCTCTTTCTCTCTTCCGATTCCACCCGATGTCACTCGCAACCACGTGTTTTGCAGATCCATAAGCCGTTCGCCGCGAATCATCAACGACGAGAAAGACGTGTTCTTCGGCGACGCGACGCGTGTCTAGTTTCTCTCTCTCTCTCTCTCTCTCTCTCTCTCTCTCTCTCTCTCTCTCTCTCTCAAATCGCTACGGGCCTCCCAATTCACCTCCCTTCATAATCTTGTTTCCTCTTGCTCACCGACGTCTCCCAGGGATTCCCACTCTCTCTCTCCCGTTATATTCTGTTTTTTTTTTCACATTCACTTATATTTTGGCTCTTGTCATTCCCATTTTCTCCCGCCGGATTAGTTTGTCTTTAACATAAAAAACATGTGTTTTCGAAGAAACCAAGTGGATTTGTTTAAAAACAGAGAAAGACAAGGAAGAAGAACACGAATAAAATATGACAGTCGGGAAGTGAATTCAGCAGAACTCTTTGCGTCCAAAACAACAACTCGGCGCAGTCAGCGGGAGAAACCGGCCATTGGCGGGAGAAACCGGCCATTGGCGGGTGAAACTGCCCATTAATGAGAACCTCAGAAATTTCTGAGATTTCTCGAAATTTCGAAAGCCAATTCTCGTTCTTCTGGCGGTATTTGGAAGAGCAACGTGATCTTTATCGGTGAAATAAATAATATATTTACAGTAAAATGGGGAGGGGCGAACTGAGCAGTTGAGCAAACGAAAAGCTGAAAATGGCTTGAGACGAGCTCGAATGGGCTCGTGGAGCAGTCAGATAGCTTCTCGTTTCTGAAGGGTTTTTGAGTTTTGAGGGGGGGGGGGGGGGGGGGGGATCGAAAGAGAAAAGAACATTGGGAAAGACATTGGGCAGTTGAGACGAAACGATAGTTGAGAGAGAGAGAGAAAGGGGATCGGGGATGAAACGGACTAGAACTCGACGGTCTTCCCGTCCTCGGAGACTCGGATCTGGCGAGCCTCGACGACGGCCTGCGTCTGCTGCGAACGGTTGATCACTTCTTGCTGCGAAGGCATCGGCGGGCTCGCGAGCGGCGACGGAGCACTGAAGAAGAGCCGTCGGATGGATGGCGATGCCGTTTCAGAGTGACTCACCCGCCGTCCGAAGAGTCGTTGATGGCGTTCAGCTCGGCCTTCACCGATTCCGGAGCCTTGAGCATCAGTTTGTCGAGCTTCTCCTGCTTCTTCTCCACACTCATCTTGCCGTTTTCCATGATCTTCTTCGCCTCCTTCTCGAGCTTTTTCGCCTGTTTCGAGAGCTCGGGAGCCGGAGAAACCGTCGAGGATGCGGCCATTTTGTTGTTTTTCATGATCAATCTCTTGTGAAGATCGGCGAACTTCGACTGAAACCCGCGAGATTGGGAGCTTGAAGTCAAAACGGAACTCACTCGGATTTCAGCTCCCTCGTTGGCGAGCACTCTTCTGATTTGCATGTGCTTGTGCTCCATGTCCATCCGCTTCTCGCCGATGATCTTCTTGATTCGGTCCATCGTCTCCAGTTTATTTTGTCTCCAGAAGCCCGGCTTTGCCTTCTCCATCGCACGCTCTCGATCGGTTTTCTCGCCGAGATTCGCCTCTCCCATGGCCATTCTGCAAAAGAGCATTCGGAAATTTCAGGTCATTGGCCGCAGAGCCCGGTGCTCACACTACACTCTAGTCGTCTCTTCAGCTCACCTGTGCCCGAAAGGCCCGAAATCGAACGGATGCTCTCTTCTGAAGTAGGCCTGTGGTGGGTAGAGATTGAAAGAAGGCCGACGACGTGGCGGCTCCATGGGCGGCGCCGACGGGAATCCGTAGTAGGCGTTGACGTAGTCCGCACCGGCGACCCCTCCTTCGTTCGCGTCTCCGTACATGGTACGCTTGTAGTAGAAGGCGTTCGCCGAGACGAAAGCGCAAAAGTAGAGCAGAATGCGTTGCATCTTGCTGCGAAGAAAGAGTGGGAAGCTGCTAAAGAGCCGCGAGTGAGATGAGCGAGTGGAGCTATAAGCGAACGGACTGCAGCGCGCGTACTATTTGGGCGCGGTAAACAGAGACCGTCCGGCCGATCGGAGGGGCGGGTTCACACGACTTTTGTTGCTCCGCGAGCCCTCGCGCTCAACCTAACCTTTCCATTTCCGGCTTTTTACGTCCGACTCCGCACCAACTCACGCAGCACGAAAAGTGCAGAGATATCAGAGAGCGCTGACAAGAAACGATTTGTTTTTGCAGGGAGCGAGAGTGACGTGGCACTCACGATTCGACCTCGATGTACGCAGAAGACACAACTGTGTTTCAGATTTTCAGCACTGTGTTTCAGAGAAGGCACGAGCGGCTCTTCTAAGAAAACGGAACTTTTTTGGAGCATTAAAGAATTGCACGGCTGAAATTTTCCCCGCTTATTTATTTAGCCAATTTTAGCTTTTTCCAACAGCAAACGTAGTATTCGTTCATCGAAAATCGTTTACATTCAATTCTTGAGAAACTTTAAAAGTACCACTGAAATTCGAACTTCGCGCCATTCTTCCTTTCCATTGTAGCGCGTTTGATCGTCTCTGACGTCACACCGAAACATTTTTCGTATTTTTTTTAAAGACTTTTCGCAATTCATAGTTTTGTAGGGTTTATCACATTGATTACGAAATTTTGCGAAATTTCACAAAATTCGAATTAATTAGCCGCTCGAATTTTCAAGTTTCAGATGTCCGATGAAGAACGAGAGGCACAAATCTATGAACTGGAGGCGTTAGAGAGCGTTCTTCGCGAGAACAAGGTAACAAAAATCAGCGATTGGACAGACGCCGGCGCTGAAATCGAGGGATTCGTTGAAGTGAATCACTTTTTCGCTGAAATTCAGAGAAATTCTTATTCAGATCGGTTTCGATTCGGTTTCCGATCCAACAGTGCTCGTGGAGGGATGCTTGGAATCGGGAGAGAATTTCTCCTTCCAACTGGACATCCTGCCTCCTATTCGGCTGAAATTTCGACTCCCCCTCGACTATCCCTCTGTTTCTTCGCCTCATTTGGAAGTCGAAAGCGATTGGATGAGTTTGGAGCAGAAGACGTCGACCGAATCAGAACTGTCGTCGATTTGTTCCGATAATCAGACGATGCCAGTCCTCTACTTCTGTTATCAGGCTATTATTGATCGATGGGATCAGGTGGCCAGCAAGAAGATCGACTTGAACGAGGCGTATGCTTTGAAACAGAACGGAGAATCGGTGAAATCGCTGAAGCAGAAGATTATGGGGAAAGGAGAGGAGGCCGTTGCTGAGCACTTTGCGAACTCGCTCTTTGAGTGCGAAGTGTGCTACGACAGTCTCGTCGGAAGCCACTGCATCAGATTCCAGCCGTGTGGACACGTCTTCTGCAAAGCATGTACTCATGACTACTATCGATCTGTCGCCAAGGGAATTGTGGTGAGCCCAAGAAGAGAACCTCACTGTCTGACTTATAGTCATGATTTGATCATAAGTATTCAAAGTCCGATCGACACTCGAATTGTTTTCAGTCCCGAGCGATGCAATGTCTGGCGGAAGGATGCAGTAGTGAGGCGCCCCAGAATGTGGTCAAAGAAGCTCTTGGCGAGGAGCTCTTCACAAAGTATCTCTTTTCTTATGTGAATCTGCCCCAAAAACTGATTTTCAGATATGAAAACGAAATGCTCGACAAGGTGATTCGCGAGATGGACGACACTGTCGACTGTCCGAGAGAGCACTGCCAGAAGGTCGCCTACGTCACTGATAGGACTCGGAACCTCGCCGAATGCTCGTATTGTCAGTACTCATTCTGTAACCTTTGCAAACAGACGTTCCACGGGGTCTCCGGATGCAAATGGAAGAAGGGCGACAAGATGCGGATCGTGAAGCAGTGGCAGGAAGGATCCGAAGAGCAACGCGCCGATCTTTCAAGGCAGTTCGGAGGCGAGAAGAACACCGCGGCGCTCGTGGAACGCTTCTTGAACGAAGAGTGGCTCGAGGAGAACAGCAAGCCGTGTCCGAAGTGCGCAGTGAGCATAGAGAAGAACGAGGGATGCCACAAGATGCACTGCACCAAGTGCGACACCTACTTCTGCTGGCTGTGCTCGCAGATACTCAGCAAAGAGGATCCCTACAGGCACTTTCAAGGAGACGGCACGTGTTCCGGAAGACTTTTCGAGGGGGTCCATCAAATTCACGACGATGTAGACGATCCATGGGATATAGCATTTGATGACGCGTTCGACGACGGGAGCGACTACGAGAGCGACGAATCGGAGCAGGATTTGGGACTGGAGCTAGAAGATCAGATGAGCAGCGATGAAGATTTAAACCAACAAGCCTGACTGACACATTCAGTAGATGCCTAACTCCTTATTTTGTATTATAATCTCTAAATTTGATTTTTTTGAATATCATCGTCCCCTTTAATTCTTCCGTTGTTCCTTAATAGTTCGGTTAGTGTTTTTATCCCAAAATGTATTTTCCAAGAAAAGTTCTGAATTTTGAGATGGGGAATACATGAACTGAATTCCCAGCAGACCATCAACAACACTTTCTTGTAGACAGAAAAAAGAAGAAAGAAGAGGCAATAGATAAATCAGACAAGTTATCACGCAGTTGTTGCTGCGACTGAAAGAGGTACACGGATGTTGCCGAGACGGATGAGCTCTGCTCCGTACTTCTCGTAGAGCTCTCCGCCTTCCTGGAACTCCTTGGCCGCCTCTCGCATTGTGAGCGCTATTCTGCGACCGCGGATGTGAGGGGCGAGCACTCCGTGTTTCCACTCATAACGGCACTCGTCGGCCATGCAGATGAGGGAGCGGTGAGGCATGTAGACGTAGCAGAGGAAGCTCTTCTCGTCGTTAGAAAGAGTCATCACTGATCCGTTGATCAAGTTTATGCTGAAAAAAGAAACCGGAATGAAAGTCAGGTTGATTTGTTTGACACCTTATGAGCCGGTTTCCCCAGATCCACATGTCGTCTTGGTGCATTTCGATGGCGCTCTTCTTAACCTCCTCGTACTCCAGATTGCACATTTCGAACGGCTGATAGTTGCCGAGCTTCTTCTCGTCGTACTCGCTCATCTTCTTCAGAAGCATGTCCGCGTACTCGGGCATGCCGACGAACGAGTCCGTCTTCACTTTCTTGTGCTTGAAGTTCACTTTCGGTCCATAGTCCTGCTTTCTTCGACCGCTTTGCGACTGCACCCACTCGACGGTGTCTATCATCTCCAGAATTTTATTTTCCTCGGCTTCCGAAAGAAAACTGTGAATCAGAGTGAGACCGTCGATTTCGATGGAGCCGTCAGTCGACGCAGTGTGGCATGCTTCGGACTCTGCAAGTCTTGCGAACAAATACAATTCTGCTCATTCTGATGAAATACCGTTGATGATGTCCTCTAACGACGACTGCGAGTTCAGATTGCCCGTCGGAATGGCGATTCTGCGGAGATGATCGAACACGAATACCTGAAACACTGGAATGTTTCCCATCTTTCCATTTTCAGAAATTTACTTGATATCTGGTGTACTTGTCTTCTTCGATTCTCAGCTTTTTGACTCGTTCTGTCGTTTCGCAAAGACCACAAAATCGGACGCCTTTGCAACCACATTCCTGCGTGAAAGCTCCCATTGTTGAGAAGTTGTCTGAAATTTCGAAATATTGTATTTACGTTTGTGGTGGTTTTCGACATTTTTTGAAAAAGTGCGAGAACTTGAAAAACAGTAAATCATGCATAAAGTCGATGAGTTTGAAAATTCCATTTTTCAAAAAATGTTATTTAATAATGAGTGAAATCATGGCCATTCATGTGAAAACCAGAAAAAATGAGAAGGAAAAAGTGTGCCGCAGTCTTGCTAAACTGCGCGCGAGGGTTGCGTTTTTTAGAATAGGCCTCGCCCACTTGATTTTTCCGCGAAAAAACCTATTTTTGTTTCAAATCCTTCTTTTTTTAAGTTCCGCATTATTTAGTTTTGGAGTTTTTGAACCATTTTTTTATTCCATTTTATCTGTCAAAAAAGTATTGTCATCTGTAATCTCTGTAAAGTCAGAAAGTTTATCGCGGTGAAAACTTGCCTTTTCACAGAAAACCCTGTTTTCCAATTGTGCAACTTCTGTTTCAAACATTTTCATGCAAAATACAAATTTTATGTTCATAGGTGGTTCGAATGCCCATAGCGCAAAGTTCCGTCGTTGATCATTGATGTTATGTGTTCTCCGATAAAAACCGACAAAACAACAATTTTCCTTCATTTTCTCGATTGCCGTCTGCTTCCCAACCATATCGATTAATCTAATTTGCAGACATGACGAGCTCTGTCCGAAACTTGCCCGCACTTTTCCGCGGATTCCATGCAAAGGTTTATATTTTCATAAAATTTCTCTAACGGCTAACATTTCTCTTCCATTTCAGATATGTAATTCAAACCAGATTTTCAGGACCTCTGTCAAAAGATGTCCTTCTCGGTGAGCGCTGCTTTGAAGTCGGAAGTGCTTGTCGATTGTCATGGCTCGAAAAAAGTCGTCACTCTGAATCGGCCCAAAGCGCTCAACGCTCTCAATCTGAATATGGTCCGCGAGTTCTACCCACAGCTGAATGAATGGAACTCTTCTTCTAACGTGGATCTCGTGATTCTGAAAGGATCCGGCGAAAAAGCGTTCTGTGCCGGAGGAGACGTTCTGGCCGTCGTGCGTTCGTTCAAAGACGCGCAGAGTGGGAAGGAATGCACGATGCACAAAGACTTTTTCCGGGAAGAGTACATTCTCAACCATCTCATCGGAACTTTCAACAAGCAATACGTCTGTCTGATCGACGGAATCGTTATGGGCGGAGGATGCGGTTTGTCCGTGAACGGGCGGTTCCGTGTGGCCACTGAGAAGACGATGCTCGCGATGCCAGAAACTGCTCTCGGACTGTTCCCAGACGTTGGGGGATCTTACTTTCTTTCCCGACTGAAGGGCAACCTTGGAATGTACCTGGCCCTCACCGGATACCGTCTGCTTGGCGCGGACGCCTTCCACGCTGGTCTCGCCACCCACTTCGTGCCTTCTTCTGAGCTCGTGAACCTTGAGAAAAGGTTGCTGGCTTTGAAGGATGTTAACGAGAACTCGGTCGACGAAGTGATTCGGTCCTTCGAGCCGGAGAAGATTCCGGAGTTCAGTCTGTCGAAAAACCTTGCTCAGATCAAAGATGCTTTTGGAGCGAGAAGCGTCGAGGATATTCTGTCGCATTTGGAAAAGGACGGGTCGGAATGGGCCCAGAAGCAGACGAAGACGCTCGGAAAGATGAGTCCGACGTCTCTCAAAGTGACTCATCGGCAGATTACTGAGGGAAGCAAGATGAGTTACGCGAAAATCTTCACGATGGAGTACCGTTTGACGCAGAGATTCCTCGCTGCAAAGGACTTCCACGAGGGATGCCGAGCCAGTAAGTAACAGTATCTATGGCTTGCGAAACCTTTTTCTGTTTCAGTTCTCATCGACAAGGATCGCAACCCGAAATGGAATCCGTCGACGTTGTCTGAAGTCACGGATTATGACGTAGATCAGTACTTTTTGCCGCTTCCCAACAACACCGACTTGAAGCTCTAAATATAAATAATTAGTTGTCTACTTGCTTAGAATTTAAAATATGTATGTAATGATTCCCCTTGGTGTACAATTCATCGTGCCTTTTCCCCCAAACTTCACTGTGTGAATGTAGTCGAATGAACAGTTTCTGGAAAAAAACCCCTACAGGAGGAAATATTCCACAAGCATTGTGCCTTTGCTTCATACCTATGTCCAACTTCCCTTTCTCATTCCCAATTATGTATTTCAGATGACAGTAGGCCATGCGAATGGCCGCACCCGAATCAAATCGGAGTGCGGCGATCAGAAAGTGCAGAAAGTTCTTCCTCTCGAAGAGAAATGGTTGCTGGTTCCCGCTTTCCTCAAGGTTTGGAGCACACCGACCAATAAGATCAATTTCAACCGACTTTCAGGTCCGCGGTCTCGTGAAGCAGCATCTCGTGAGTTTCGATCATTTCGTGAGCGAAGAGATTCGCAACATCATGCTCTCGAACCAGAAGATCACTTCCGACGCCAATCCGAACTTTTACTTGAAATACCTCGACATTAGAGTAGGAAAACCGTCGAGCGAAGAGGGGTTGAACATGACGCACGACAAGATCACTCCGCAAGAGTGTCGTCTCCGAGACATGACTTATTCGGCTCCGATCTCTGTCGACATCGAGTACACTCGCGGAAACCAACGCGTGTTCAAAAAGGATCTGATCATCGGTCGGATGCCGATCATGCTTCGGTCCTCCAAATGCATTCTCCGTGACCTGGCGGAAGAAGAGCTCGCACGAGTCCAAGAGTGTCCGTACGATCCGGGAGGCTACTTTGTCGTCAAGGGCAGCGAGAAGGTGATTTTGATTCAAGAACAGCTCTCAAAGAACCGTATCATGGTCGGTCGGAACTCGAGCAAAGAGCTTCAGTGCGAGGTGCTTTCATCAACATCGGAAAGGAAGAGTAAGACGTACGTGACGGTGAAGAAGGGAAAGTACTCGGTCCGACACAACCAGCTCACCGACGATGTTCCCGTTTCGATCATCTTCAAGGCGATGGGCATCGAGTCGGACTACGACATCGTCAGTTCGATCGGACACGAGGAGAAATACGTGTCGGCATTCGCGCAGACGCTCGAAGAATGTATCAATGCTGGAGTCTACACGCAGCAACAGGCGCTCGCCTATGTCACTTCGAAGGTGAAGGCTCGCAAATACACTCCATTCGGATCACTTCCGGGAACTTCTGTGAGCATTTTGACGCCTCCTAAAGAGCACGAAGCTGTGGATTTTCTCTCGAAGTAAGTTTTCCCCTAAGTATTCATAAAACAGATCAGAAACTTGCATTTTTCAGCTCGATGATCACACATATCGCTTGTCCAGACGGAAATTTCAAAATGAAAGCCATCTATCTGGGTCTGATGACCCGCCGATTGATTCAAACGGAGCTCGGAGAGAATGAGCTGGACGATCGTGACTTCTACGGAAACAAGCGGCTTGAACTGGCTGGATCGCTTCTCGCATTGCTGTTCGAAGATGTTTTCAAGCGGTTCAACACAGAGCTGAAGCGAATAGCTGACAACGCGCTGATGAAAACGATGGCCGCCCCGCTGGACATCGTGAAGCACATGCGACAAGACATGATCACGAACACGATAGTGAATGCGATGTCGACGGGAAACTGGATCATCAAGAGATTCCGAATGGAACGACTCGGTGTCACCCAGGTTCTCAGTCGTCTCTCGTATATTTCGGCACTCGGAATGATGACCCGTATCAATTCGACTTTCGAGAAGACCAGAAAAGTGTCCGGACCGCGTTCTCTGCAGCCTTCGCAGTGGGGAATGCTGTGTCCAAGTGACACTCCAGAAGGAGAAGCCTGTGGTCTTGTCAAGAATCTCGCGCTAATCAGTCACATTACCACCGACTCCGACGAGAAGCCGGTGCTCCGTTTGTTGCTGAACTCCGGAGTCGAAGACCTACACAATGTGCATTTTTCACACGTCAACAAACCGGAGAACACGCTCGTCTTCCTGAACGGAGTACTTATCGGAACCGCTGTGGATCCGGAGAGAGTCGTGAAAGCAGTGAGAGATCTTAGAAGATCGGGTCTCCTCTCGGAGTTCGTCTCTGTCTCCCGTTCTATCACTAACCGATCCGTCTTCATTTCGTCGGATGGTGGTCGTCTGTGCCGTCCATACATCATTGTGCAGAACGGACGGCCCCGTCTCACTCAGACCCACGTCCAGGAGCTGAAAGAGGGTAAGCGCATTTTCGAGGACTTTGTTGACGACGGAATCGTCGAGTATCTGGATGTGAATGAGATGAACGACGCGCTGATTGCGGTCTACGAGAAGGAGATCGTGAGCGACACGACGCATCTAGAGATCGAGCCGTTCACGCTTCTCGGAGTTTGCGCCGGCCTCATTCCATACCCGCATCACAATCAGTCGCCACGTAACACCTACCAATGCGCTATGGGAAAACAAGCGATGGGAACGATCGCCTACAACCAGCAGAAAAGAATCGACTCGATCATGTATCTCCTCTGTTATCCGCAACGTCCTCTGGTCAAGTCGAAGACCATCGAACTCACAAACTTCGAAAAGCTCCCTGCCGGAGCGAATGGTATCATCGCAGTCATGTCATACAGTGGATACGATATCGAAGACGCGCTCGTCCTGAACAAGGCCTCTTTGGACCGAGGTTACGGTCGTTGTCTCGTCTACAAACATGTCAAGGGAACGGCGAAGAAGTATCCGAACCAGACTTTCGATCGACTTCTCGGTCCGGCTCTCGACCCGAACACCCGAAAACCGATTCATAAGCACAAGAATCTCGATCAGGAGGGAATCGTGTTCGCCGGAGCACGCATCCTTCCCAAGCAGACGATCATCAACAAGCACATGCCAGTCGTCAGCGGTGAAAGTGGCCCAGGTGCCTCGGCTTCTGCCAACACAAGTAAGTATTACACTTTACATCAAAATGTTCTTACTTTGTTCATTTTCAAATCTATTTTTTATCTACATCTTCCGTATAGCTTCTCGTTATTTTCAGTCGGAATCGCTGGACGCCAAGTCGACTACAAGGACGTCTCGATCACATACAAAACGCCAACCCCATCATACGCAGAACGCGTCCTGCTGACATACAATGAAGACGAGGCGCATCTGTTCAAAGTACTGCTTCGCCAGACTCGTCGTCCAGAGCTCGGCGACAAATTCTCCTCTCGTCACGGACAGAAAGGAGTGTGCGGACTGATTGCTCAGCAAGAGGACATGCCGTTCAATGATCTAGGAATGGTGCCGGACATGATCATGAATCCGCACGGATACCCGTCTCGAATGACAGTCGGAAAATTAATGGAGCTACTCTCCGGAAAAGCGGGCGTCATGAATGGAACCTATCACTACGGAACCGCGTTTGGAGGAGATCAGGTGGCGGATGTGTGCGAGGAATTGGCCGCCCGAGGCTACAACTACATGGGAAAGGACATGCTGACGAGTGGAATCACCGGACAGCCGCTTTCTGCCTACATCTACTTCGGTCCAATCTATTACCAGAAACTGAAGCACATGGTCCTTGATAAGATGCATGCCCGCGCTCGTGGTCCTCGTGCCGCCTTGACACGTCAGCCAACGGAGGGAAGATCGCGCGAAGGAGGTCTTCGTCTCGGAGAAATGGAAAGAGACTGTCTGATTGCGTACGGAGCTTCGATGCTTCTCATCGAGAGGTTGATGGTGTCGTCCGACGAGTTCAAGGTACTTTCCTGTTAATCTTTTGCCGCTTTTGCGACTCCTTCGCCGCCGCGTTTTTTCTGTGTGCGCAATTTTTGCTCATCATTACACTGAGTCGGCTGGCGCGTAACACTCAAGTGGATTTAGAAAAGAGAGGAGCGAAACTGTTGCGCGCGCAAGAGCTTTCCCATATCCTCGCACACAGAGAAAAAGAGGGTAGTGCGTGGGAAGCGCGCTTTTCTTAGAATCGCAGTGTCCGATCGAGGGGGAGTCCCTTTTGTGACGTTGAAAAGAAAATACCGGAGAGCCAATGAAGAGGATTACTTCTGTATCTATCAAAATATTCCATCTCCATCATCGTAGTTAGTGATTCTTCGAGCCTTCAGAAGTTTTCTAAGATCATCGTTACTGATAGAATAACCACCAATACCGAAGGATAACCCCCAGGGCGTGAAGAGAGATATCTGCAGCCTTCTCGAAGCAGATCCCCCGCCGCTTCCTCCTCTCCTATCTTCTTCTTCTTCCTACTTTTTTGCTCTACCCACATCGAGCAGAGCAGAAAGGTTGGCGAATAGCTTACGAGAAAGAGAGATAGAAAGCACTGATCCCGCTGAGACGCCTGACGGCTCGCCGATCGCTTCTTGATTGCCATTTCGCTCGTGTATATCTGACGGCAAGCCGCTCGGCGTCTCCACTGATCGCCATACTATTTCTCGTCTAGCTTTCCCAAGTAACGGGGAGAAGAGAAAAACGCGAGGAGGAGGAAAAAGAAGAAGAGAAGCAGCGGTGGCAGTGCGCTTTTTGTGCTCATAGGAGTGGAATGCCGAGAAAATGTGCGATTGAAGTGGCACGCGGCGGTGGGAGAAGAAGAAGCAGAGAAACGGAGGAGTTGGGGGAGGAAGTTTACAACGAATTAATCTCTGAATAGAAGCGAACTAGTGAACTGTTCTGGAACGACTTCTAAAGCAGAATTTTTGTTTTCAGGTTGACGTCTGCACTGGATGCGGAGTGATTGGATCGAAAGGCTGGTGCCAAAAGTGTCGTTCGAGCAAGTCGATGGCGAACATCAAGATCCCATATGCGTGCAAACTGCTCTTCCAAGAACTTCAATCCATGAACATCGTGCCACGACTCGATTTGGCTCGCTACACCGAGTAGACTATCTGTATCACTGTTTCTCCCCCTTCTTTTTGTTGTTTATGTTGTTGTGCCCTCGTTCTGTTAGACATTTTCATCTTTATCCGCTTCTCGGACTGTTATCCGAACCGTTTATCCATTTTCTTCTTTTCAATTTGTTTTTCAATCTGACCTCGTCCAATAAATTATCAGTAAAAGTTAAAAGAAGTCAGAGTTGGCGACAAAAAACTGGAATTGAATGAGTGTTTGCAAAGGACGGGGAAACAGTTACTCGCTCGGCCGCCCTCTTCCCTCCCATTGAACCTACCGTACCCTCGGCTCTCCGCGCCTTCAACGCTCTCTCCCCGCCGCGGCTTTACATCCCTCTCTCGAGATCGCGGCTCCCGCGCAGAGAGCGTGCTCCGCGAGGAGAGCCCGTCCGCCCTCCCCTTCTTCCCCGCCCCCGAGAGCTGAGTGTACACTCGCGGGTGCCCGTCGTCTCCGGCCTTTTCACTCTTTCACCGAGCCACACAGCCACCAGCACAAGATGCCAGCTCCATCCCAAGGTGAGTTGCTCCCGTCTCGAAACCCTCGCTTATGCGGCACGGTTTCAGACGCTCTCAAGGAGATCTTCAACCTCTACGACGAGGAACTCGACGGCAAGATCGACGGCACCCAAATCGGAGATGTCGCCCGCGCCGCCGGCCTCAAGCCGACTCAGGCGATGGTTGTGAAGGCGTCCGGACAGGAGTTCAAGCGTAAGGGCGAGAAGAGAATCACTTTCGAGGAGTGGCTCCCGATCTACGAGCAGCTCTCCAAGGAGAAGGTGAGCCAAACAGATAACGGAGCCGCGCGGGATATTAGATAAATAGAGATTGTGGTGACGCAACTGGCGCGAACCTTTCGCGCTTCGACCCGTTTCCTAGTCTTTAGTCCCCCCCACTAGGTCATGCTCTCCTGAAAACTGCGTTAGTCTCGACTTTTCCATAATCGTCTCGTGCCACGTGGCACCGACTCCTGATGACACGCTGTTTTTTTGTCTCGGAACATGCTCTCTCGATTCCTCCGCTCTCACCTGCCATCCGCGATCTTCTCGCAGATCAATAATCTCGAGAGATAGAAGTCGGCAAGCGCGCGCATGTGTGGGAGCTCCTCGCGGCAGCTTCCCGGGATCCTCGGCACACACACACAGTGTAACAATCCTCTCTCTCTCTCTCTTGCGTATCGCGGGCGCTCTCAACTCTTCTCATCATCTCTTCTCAACAAGAAATTGTTTGGTTTGCAGGAGCAGGGAACCTACGCCGACTTCTTCGAGGGACTCAAGGTGTTCGACAAGGAGGAGTCGGGCAAGATCCTGTGCGCAGAGCTCAGACACATCCTGCTGGCTCTCGGAGAGAGACTCACCGCCGACGAGGTCGACGAGCTCCTCAAGGGAGTCGAGGACGGCGAGGGAATGGTCAAGTACGACGACTTCATCAAGAAGGTGCTCGCCGGTCCGTTCCCAGACTCGGACTAGACGCGCTCTCCCTCTCTCTCTCTCCGATTCTTGTTCCGCCTTTCATCCCACCACCCACCCACCAAGACCATCTACAACTGAAACAACACTCGACAGCACACGCCCTTTCGCTTCGTTTTCTCTCTCTCTCTCTCTCTGTGCTTGCTCTTGTGTTTTGATATAATTTTCTCTTTTCTTTTCTATCCGATCCCTTCTTTTTTCTAACAAAATGTTGTATAAACCAATCGTCTAGTCGTTTTTCTCTATTTTTCTAAGGAGAAGACGTGCGCGCGCGCGCGTGTGCTTGTTTTCCGCCGCTTCGGAGAACACGTCGCACTGGCCCGCGCCGATGTCGCCGACGTCGTCTCGCTCCTTTTCGCACATTCAAACCCTGATTTCGCTGATCGGAATGTCTCTCCGTTTTAAATACAATCTATCGCTTCTTACTCTCAATAAATCGTTTCCGGAAAATCGTGGGCGAAACAATGGGAAAGTCTGAAAAGTGTTTCCACAGAGCGCACTTTCTTCGTCAACAAGTTTATTGCGGATCAGCAAACTTCGTCTCAAATCGGCACGATGTCCTCGAGAATCCCCTTGGCTCTGCTCAGAATCTCGTCGGCCTTCTTCTCGCGTTCCGCGGCCGAATCCTTCAAATCCAACGTCTCCTCCTTGTACATTTTGTAGTAGTAGGTCAAACTGAACAGTGACGTGGCGTTCACAAAGTTGAAATGAGCCGAGTACGACTCGCGGAGCTGTTCGAACGAGAACGGAATCGCGTCGGAATGGGATCGGAAGCAGTCGAAGTAGTGACGGAGGTAGCTGCAATGACCGAACTTTCGCCTGGGCGTCGCTTTCTAGTCCCTACCGTTCGGTGTTGCTCCTTCGTTGCTCGCAGCTCAGTCCGAGGCACAAAATGCGAATGATATCGAAGGTGACGGGTCCCTTCGAGACGTGCTGGAAATCGATGACCGCCTGCATGTTCCCCGTCTCTCTGTTCCACAAAACGTTCGACGCATTCAAATCGTTGTGGCACAAAATGACCGGGAGACCCAGTTTCCGGTCGGTCTCGTTCGAATTCTCGACTCCGTTCTCGTCGAAAATGTACTTGATCGCCTGGATTCTTCCCGAAAGTTCCGGACACATCTCCTCGAATTGCAGAGTGTCGTTGTACTGAAAACAAAGAAAGTGCGCTCCGATCGCTCGTCGGCCGACTCACGAGCATCTGAATGTAACTCGCATCGTACAGCTCGTTCTCGAACTTCTCCCACCGAATCTGCCCGCTGATTTCGATGGTTTTCGAGTGAAATCCGGCGAGAGCCGCCAACAATTGCAGAATTTGCGACTCGCTGAAGCCGGGAACGAAGTCGATCGACGCGGCGACGGCCGAGAAATCCTCACACACGAGGCCGGCCATCGCCGCGTTTTCCAGCGATTCGCCGTAGAAAAAGCGGGGAATCGGGAACGAGGGGAACTGAATTCTGTGCAATTCTTTGTAGAAAGTGATCTCTTGCTGAAAGCGAAACCAAATCGAAATTCGGAAACTTTTCGGAATTACCGCAGTGAGAGCCCGCAGAATCGCGAAATTCTCGTCGTCGTTTTCGGGGTCCAGTGCCGCGTTGATGGCCGAAATGCGCGGAATCTGAAGAGCGAAGGAGGGACTAGAAATGTCAGCGGTGGCCGAAGTTTCCTCTCACCTTCACGAAAAGCGGAGAGATCACACTCTTCTCGAACTTTTCCGAGTTCGAAGTGACCAGAATTCGATAGCATTCCGACCAGAAACTTCTCGCGTTTTCCAGCGGCTCTATCACGATATTCAGCTGAAATTCCTCAATCACTGAAACTGAAACTGCTTCCGAATCCTACTTCTTTGAACGGATTCGGCACATCCGAAAATATTTTCTCGACGATTTTGGGGACCGCTTCGGAGATTTCAGTCATTTTAAGCCTGGAACGAAACGAGAATCCAGCGAGGAATGCGAAAAGTTGACAGAATGGCGAAGAGAAATTCAATTCGGCAGCCACAAAAAGGGAACTGAACCGAACGAAAAATCGTGTGGTATCAGTGCGAGCGACGACCGACAGACATGAAAGTGAAAACGGAAATAACCTTCGCTGTCTGGTTCGCCGCACTGCGAACAATCGTAGTTTGTGTAGTTTCGGCTCTTTTTTATGCGTTCTTGCCGTATCTAATCAGGTCTTATTTACTGGCTCTTTGTAAATAATCAGTCTCGTATTCATTTATTTAAATACTGATTATCTAATACAGTAAGAAGAGTAATAGACTTAAAAATTTAAAAGTCGTGGTGAGACCTTAACTTTGACAATGGTGTGCGCCTTTAAAATAAAAGTACGGTAGTGTAAACATTTATTTTTTACGAGTTTCGGCATTTTTTGTTCGTTTTGCAACACAGAGAAGCCGTAAAGTCGCTGGCGTTTCAACAAAATAATGGTTCCTCCGGTGAGTTTATCGTTTCTTTTTTCAAAACTGTAAAACATCGGCAAAGTTCCAAAAAGAGAAAAGTCACACCCAAAACGATCGCTTTCCCACATCTAAACTGGTCCGCTCAACAGTCGGTGTTAGTGCACAAATCAAATATTCTTTGTAGAGAGTCTCATACCGCCCGTCTTATGCACGCGTTTTATGACGCCTTCGTCAAAAGGCCTTCTACTCACGAGTGTGACCGGTGTGTCTCCCGCTGTGTTGTGGCATTTCCCTCCGTCTGCTGTTCACTTTCTCCCCCTCACGAGCCCTTTTCCTTCTCTATTTCTCTCTTTCCTATCGATCTTTTTCGAGCGACATTCATGCTTATTTTTGATCCGGTTGCTTCAAACCAATCACGCTCAAATTTGGAATATGTTTTCATGAGCCCATAATCAGTCGGCAGACAAGTTCTGAGCCGAATCGAGTCACTCAGGACAACGTTGCACTTGATAATCTCTGGCAGAAGGTTTTCGACAAACTGTCACTGATTTCTTTTCATGAGTACCTTTCCCTGCCCACTTTTCTTATCGCGAGTTTCTGTCGGAAGTGTGACTTTTTCCTCTCTCGGCAGCATCGTTAATTGTTTTCAGTCCGGAAGCGGCGAAAAGCGATAGATTCTACTCACGAGAAAACAGCATGCTTTTTCTTCTTTTTCCATTTACCCTCCTACCAACACATGTGACTCAACGGACAAGACGACCCTTCGGCCTCTAGTTCGACTTCTTTTTTTCTGTTTGCCTGCGCAGAATCTCTTTTCTTCGCACACTTTCTTCGATCCGACCACTTCGTCTTCATTCTTTCCGTAATGAAAATCAGGTTCCTAATAACTCTTTTTTTTTGAGTTGACTTTCTCTTCATTTTAGGGTTAGAATAGTATACACACGTCACAGAATGCCAAGAATGCGGCGTAGAAGACTCGGTAGAGAAAAGGTATTTACATTTTTGGAAAGTTGAAATGAAAAGCCAGGTTAAATATGCCCAAACGAACGAAAAAACGGATGTTCTACTGTTTTCGCACGCTTTTCCGTAGCTAAACGGCAAGATTTCACAACCAAAACCCATGGCTTTCCGAGTCGACAAATGGGAATTCTATTAATTTCAGACATTCGACGGAAATGAATCGGATCTGTTCGAGGGTCTCGACACAATCTCGTTTCCAGCTTTAGAACGTGAGCTTTCTCTTCGAATCGCCAAAAATAAACAATTTGTTTTCAGACCGGCCACCGCCAAAAACCTACAAACAGCAGAAGCTCGAAGAAGAGCGGGAGCGGACTCGGCTGATACAATGGCACGAGAGGCGGTTCGAGGAGAACTCGACGGGCGACGGAAAGTACGTTACGGACGATCAGTTCATGGTCCGGGAACCTGGCGAAGGACCGGCGGTCGATTCGGAGCTCCGAACCAAACCGATCAATATATTCAAAGAAGACATGGACTCGTATAAGGAGATGCCGAACTATCCGGTGCCACCGCGCTCCGTGCTGGACGAGGAAGAACCTCTTTCGGCCTACGAATATTTGAATCAGCCCCGTGCTGAAGTCTCGTGGTCGAAGCGGACGATTGATAACTTTGCTATTTGTGGGAAGGTGCTCGAGAAGTTTATGGATGACAATGATATTAAACGGGCAGCGAACGCGATGAAACGAATGGCAAAAGCAGAGAAAATGGACGTGCGGATGAAGAGATTCACGGCGAATCAAATTAAGAGACGGATGGAGGAGGGAATAGAGGATCTGTTCGGATTCCACTGTCTGATTCCGCACGCACTGACCAAATCAGATGAGGATGGCACAGAGTAAGTCATCTACATTTGATAAGAACAGAAACATCCCTGTCGATAGTTCCAGAAGAAAAAAGAAGTTGTTGCATCGATTCAAAGATCAGATGTTCGATTTCGACTATCTGAACAGGCCGCATGCACGAGAAAGAGCCGAAGGACTTGCTGATTTCCGGAGAAAAAAGGCAGAGTACGAGCAGCTCGAAAAGGAGATCAAGAGAAATGAAGCGAGAAAGACTGTTCTGCAGAAGAAGATCGCAGAACAGAGAGCTCAGGAAGCGATGGAGGTGGATGCAGATGTCCTTCGTGACGAGCCTGTTAGCAATACCATTGCTCTTATGGAGACGACAACAAGGCGATCAGTAGAAGACTCTATCGAGCAAAACGCGCGACAAATCGTCAAGGAAACAGATGCGGATCGGCAAGAGATGAAAAGACGACAACTGGAAAAGGAGTTGGAAGAGAGAAAAAAGAACGATGAGTTGAGAAAAAGAAGAGAAGCAGTGGCGAAAAGAGAGGAAGAGCGAGCACAGATAGCTGCGAAGATCGCGGAAGAGGCAAGAAAGAGAAAGGAAGCGGAGCAGGAAGAGCAGAATCGTAGGAGGGAGGAACGGTTGCGAGAAGAAGAGGAAGAGCGGAGAGAGGAAGAAAGGAAAGAGAAAGAACGAAGATATCAGGAGGAAATCGAAAGAGCCATCGATGCGGAGAAAAAAAAGAAAGAAGTGGAGAAGTTGAACGCTGAAGAGCTCGAGAAGATGAAGAAGGACATCGAAGAGAAAAGGAAAGATTTAGATCAAGACGCCGAGGCAGCGATGATTGTTTCAAACTCGGTGTCGTCTCCCGACATCTCGGAGGCCAACGCTTCTCTTCTGTAAGTGATGGTGTGATAGTCAAAGAGAGGGGAAGGTACAGTATAACGAATCAGCAACGAATAACTTCGGAAAACACTTTCATTTTCAGCTGTTCTCGTATTCTAATTTTTCAGCTCTCCCAGAATCTTTCAACGGTCTTGGAACTTCCACAAAATCGCGAAACTTGCCCATTGGAAAGCACGACAAGCTGGTGCACTCGATTCCGCTGTAACTTTACCTCAATTCTACATTTTCAGAGAAATTCCGCCAGCATTTCAAGTTACCTTGCTTCTCCGACTTCGAACTTGAGAAATCAGAAGCGATGGCCGAGTTCATGCTGAGAGGAACTATCGTCATTCCGCAGGAGAACAATGCGAACACGTCCATCTTTCCCGTCTGCCTCCCCAGCAAAAAGCTCCCTCCGCCGC
The DNA here is from genome assembly GCA_963966605.1 of Caenorhabditis sulstoni. Classification (NCBI taxonomy): domain Eukaryota; kingdom Metazoa; phylum Nematoda; class Chromadorea; order Rhabditida; family Rhabditidae; genus Caenorhabditis; species Caenorhabditis sulstoni. The sequence goes on from OZ016477.1 coordinate 4,087,550, forward strand.
CGCCTCCTAAGCCGAGTTCTCCAGCCGATGTTGCCGCTAACGAACAGGAGACGATGACAGCGGTCAAAAAATTGAAGAAAATGCTGACCAAAACGACGACCAAGATTGTCGATTTGTGGAAAGACGAGGTAGACTACGAGCAGACGCGCCTGAATCACCTCAAACCCCGCTTCATTTACCCGTTTCGACCGGCTGACGGTCTCTACTGGCCACTTTTCTTCGTGTGCGACTCCGATTCAATCGGCGAACCAAGTACTTATAATCACGTGGAAGCGCTTGCCGTGTGCAACTCGTTTTCTGGAAAGTACGCGTCGCACCTACTCCTGACAACGCACCTATCCGAAGATGAGCCTCCAGAGAAAAAGTTCGAAGATGCGTACGCCGACTCGGACGGCGATTTTGCGACCTATTCGCAGAAGCCTGGTCGATTCGAGAAGCGTTTCGGATACAGAGCACACATGAGCAAGTGTTCGGACTCTTTCGAAGTGCAGAAGCAGAGAGCACGCGAGACAATGAGGCAGCAGTACGCCGAAGAGAGCCGGCGAGACCAGGAGTTCAAGACGACCAGCGCCCAGTACAAAAACGATAAGACGGCATACGGTAAGTGCAGAGATAATGATTAGATACAGAAACATCGGCCTCTCGGATTTCAGATGAGACTGTTAAAATCCATCTTCGCCATCTCGTCGAAGAAGCCCGTATCGACGTTTACTCGATGAAGGAAGACTACGCCGGTCATCCGGGAACTCGCCGAACCCATATAGATCCCTCTTGGCATACACACGGCTACAACTTGTATGCTTCTCAGCGCAACGAGTTCTTTGCCTCTTACATGAGTAGCATTTGCCAGGAGTACGAGAATGAGTGTCCTCCGCCGCACTTCGACAACACATCAGAATTCGAAGAGTGGTGCTTCGCTCCAATGCTCGCTTCTCTTTATTACCAGATAACACACGATCCTTTCCACGTGTTCCCGAAAGAAAAGATGAAAATTCTGGAGGAGAGACGTCGGAAGTACTCGACCTTGTTGCTGAAAGAAACGCGGTTCTCGCTTAAGGATGTACAGGAAGTGTGCCAGATGGACGAGAGCGACAACGAGCAGTGGACCTTCCTTCTTGATCAGCTCGCCAGCCACTTCAAAGCCTTCCGTGAGTTTCCAAAAAAACGAGAAAACTCCGTGACGAACAAGAAAAATATCATCCCTTTTGCTATATATCTTTCGACATTATTTCAGTTTTCGAAGTTTCGATTGAGCCCGGTCCGTGGCATCTGTGGAAAACTGATTCTTTCTCTGAACCACTCTTTCTCTTGCAGCTACTGTTTCGGCGATGATTTACAAGCAAGGATTCGATCTGTACGCTGCGGTTTTGGAATCGGCCGCAGCAGTCATGTCGGGAGCCAAAAAAGATGTTGCCAATAATTGGGGGCGATTTGCCCACTAATATGTTATCTCTTCACCCGTTGTTGCTTAACGTATTTGTTAATTTCCCCATCCAATTGCCCCCCCCCCCCCCGTTTTGTGCCTTTTCAATTACAGGTGCCCAAATCCCAATGTGCCTTTCTGACCCCGAAAGATAATGAGAGAGTTTTTTACGGTTTTATTTTTACAGTTTTATGTATAAAAAACAAATAAAACGTTGGTATCCCGTCAGTAGGCGAACGCTCTAGTCACAAAATATTAAAAGAGGGAGAGTAAAATAGAAAAAAAAACAGAAGAAGAAGAAAGAGGGAGGAGGTTGAAAGGCAATATCCAGGCGAAGTGGAACAGAAAGAAATTGCGGGGGGAAGAGACTTATTAAGGGGAATTGTATTGGAATGGCTTTGTGTGCTTATAATCTGACGCATTCGATCAGAGTGGATTCGGACGTGGACTTCTGAAGAATCGGAAGAAAAGATTACGGGGGTGGAAAAGAGAGAGAGAGAGAGAGAAGATGAGCATTGGAGTTGAGTGTGTCACAAAGAGAAAAGAGAGAGAGCAGCTGGCTGGAGGATTAGTTGGAAGAGCACTCGGTGGTGGAAGAGAAGAAGAAGAAGAAGAAGAAGACTGATTAATAGTGCCCTGCGTACGTGTACCGCTGAAATCACACACACACTGTTGAGTGGCCGGGGGGAATTCTAGTCCCTCCTCCGGGAGTGGTAACACACCGTCTGATTAGTATACCCGTTGTTAACGAAACTCGGCGGCGAAGATTGTCGTTCTTGTGTGGAGAGACGCGCCGGCGAATGGTTCGAGAGCGGCTGCAGGTTCCAGTAGCTGCCGTACAACGACACTTTTCCCGCCTACAAAGACACACCGCACACATTAGAAAGTGAGAAAGAGAGAGAGCGTTAGAACCGGAGAGACACAGACAAAGAGAGGGAAGAGTGGATGGGACCGACCTGTTGTCCGGAGAGAGCCGGCTGACCGCCGAGTCGAGCCGCGCGATCCAGGTGATCCTCGTACGTCGACTCCTTGCGCTTCGACTCGTAGCCGGTCGGACGGACGCCGTACGCGGCTCCGTACATTGCACGCAGCTGCGAAGCCTCTCGAGACTGTCTTCGTCGACAGCACACGACCATCGCGATGCACAGAAGGATCACCAGCCACGCGAGAATTATCATGACGGGCAGGAGGATGGCGAGTTCTGAAAGAGGGGAATGCGCTCTACCGCACTCGAGAGAGGGACTCACTTGGCGACTGCTCTTCGGCGTGCCCCGCGTTCACCGTCTGCTCGTTTCGCTGCTTCGGCGGAGCCGTCAGAATAACATTCGACGGCTGTTGCTGGATGATTTTGCGAGCCGTCGTTGTGGTTGGAGCAGACGGACGAGGTCGTGTTGTGGTGGTGAAGACGAAGATCGAGGGCGGCGTGTCTGTGGAAGTCGTCGTCGTGGTTGACGTTGTCGTAGTGGGTACTGTAGTGGAAGCAGAAGAAGACGTCGTCGTCGTCGTCGTCTCCTCCTCTTCTTCCGTCGTTTCTTCCGTCTCTTCTGATGCCTCGACGACGTGCGCATTTCCGACGAGGTCTTCTGGAGTAGTCGTCGTCGTCTCCGTCTTCTTCTTCTTCGTCGTCTGGAATGCCTTGTCGATGGCGTCCAATTCATCGGTGAGTCTGACGGTGTCTCCGTCGAAGGATCCTCCGGCCGCCGCTTCGAACGGCGACTCCTCGTTCTCCGACATTTCCTCTTCAATCGGACGGACTGTGGCTCGAGAAGAGCTGGGTCTAGTCGGCTCTTGAGTCGTCGAAGAGCTCGGAGATACCGTTTCCTCTTTGAGCGGCGTTTTGATCGAAAAGTCCGGCAGAGGTCGCTGTGTCGGTTTCTGGCCTGGCGTCGACTTGCTGTTCTTCTGCTGATTCGGACGGAACAGCTCCGGCTGCACTGTGACGAACGGCGGGAAAGTGACTTCGAAGGCGTCGGGGCCGAGTTCGAAGTCTTCGTCGGATAGCGAGACGATCGGACGGTGCGGCGTGCTGGAGAAGTTCGGACGAGGGCGCGTCGTACGGGTCGTCGGTCTTTGCGGCGAAGCGATCGGTGAGCTCGTCACGGCGAGCACATTTCGGCCTCTCGTCACAGTTCCGCCGCCTCGCACAAGCGTCGGGACGATCGTTTCGGCTGGCTGATCGATGAGGAAGGCGCCTGGCGACGGAAGCGTCAGATCTTCTTTCTTCTCCTCCGGAATCTTTGACGGAAGACGTGGAGAGGTGCTGAGAAGACGATCGCAGTACGGAGGCACTTGGATCGGCTGAGCGCACGGCGTGAGCTGCGGCTTGTCGATGCGATAGAGCCACGTACCCGGCTGCTTGATGTTGCTGTTTTTGGCGAGTTGCGAGATGGCCTCCGTCCCGGAAGCTGGCAGGAGAATCGAGGAGGAGGCATCCGAGGAGAGGATCCCCGCTTCCGCCCCACTGGCCCAAGGAAGATCCCGGTACATGAGCTCGACGAACGTCATCTTCTCGGTTCTCGCGCCGGTGCCGTCGATGAGAAGCGCCTGGAAAGTGTTGCCTTTCGGCTGTCGTCCGTCGGTGACATTCGAGAAAGTGACGACGAGCGCGCTCTTCGCTTCGAAACTCGGGTCATTGTAGTTCTCCGCGATGGTCCGAGTGACTCTTCGGAGCACCTCGACGTCGTCGACCTCTTCCACACTGACGGCTCCGTTTCTCGAGAGATCGATGGGTCCGAAGAAGGGCGCGATTCCGACGAGTTGCATGTCCTCGAGACGGCCGCCATCCCTGTTCAGTTCGTTGACAGCGATGAGTCCGGTGGAGGTGACGGTGAGCTTCTCGGTGCTCTCGCCGAAGATCTTCAGAGGTCTCTTGAGACTCCACTCCATCTTCGAGTTCTTCTTTCGCGGCAGCTGTTTGTGCGTGTCGTACTGGAAGAGGAACGACTGGGAGCAGTCGTTCTGCCCGTCTCCCGAGAATCCCTCCTTGCACAGACAGAAGTAGCGTCCCGGAGTGTTTGTGCACACCGCGTTCCGGTGGCAGATCGTCGAGTTCGTCGCGCACTCGTCCACGTCTTCGCAGTTCGAGTAGCCGTCGCCCTTGTAGCCGTTGAGACACTGACACCGCTGAATCGGCTCGCCGCACCGGTCGTAGTCGTTGAAGGAGAGCGCGTTCGAGGCGCACTGCGTCTTCGTCGCGCACTTCTCCTGCCTCGTTTGACACGCGACACCGTCCCAGCAAGTGGCACATCCACGTGGACAGTCTCCACTGATCGGATGGCACGTGCCTTCGGAGCAGTGACAGCAGTACGCGCAGTCAGGTCCCCACTCGCCGTTCGAGCATTCTGAAAGACACGACGTCTCCGAGTCCGGGACCTCCTCGCTCACCTTGATCACAAGTGTCCCCCTTGATCCCGGACTTGCAGCTGATCACTCGCAGCTCCGAGAGCTCGAACATCCACTCTCCGGGGATGCCGGTGTTACCGTACTCCTCCAGGTACATGATGTTCGGAGTGCCGGAAGTGGGCAGTTTGAAGTGATTCGTCGCGTCGCCCGCATTGAATCCCGCCTGCAAAACACACATTCCCATCCATAAATCATCATTATTTTCTGTGTGTGGAACCGATGAAAGACTTCTCAGTGCCCCTCAATTCAGGTTATACGGAGATGAAAATCGGTCGAAAGACACCAAGATTCGATCTGTCTAATCTCGATTTATCCGCACCGCCCGCCCGTTCTTCTTCATAACTTCGACAAACTTATCGCCACGATCTTAATTATAACTGTCCAACAAGTTGAGTACCTCGGCGCCTTGCGTCCAGCCGATGTTGCTGTAGATGAAGTTGGCGAAAGTTCCGTTCGCCGTGATGAAGATGGCCGCTTGGAACGTGTTTGTGTTCTGGAACGAAAACAACGCGTCACTCGGAGACGGAAGACGACGAACCTCTTCTGGAAGAGCCGCCGTGTTCAACGGCTGCATCTTGTCCCACGTGATGATCAGCGCCGACTTCACCTTCACATTCTTGTCGTACTGATACCGAATCTCGGATTGACCTCGTTCCAGAACTCGTCCCTCTGCAATTCCGGACTCTGTTTCAGAGCTGATTCCTGATTTCAACTCACTTGTCACTTCGCGATAGAACACTTTTCCGCCGCTTCTCAAGTCATTTCTGTTCCAGAACGGCGCCAAAAGTCTCGTCGATCCGGGAAGAACGGCCGATTTGTAGGATCGAGAGGCCGCTTCGAAACCGACGGCTCCATTCGAGAGAACCTGAAAAAATAGGAACTCAGCTTCACTTTCCAGCTCTAGCCGCTCGTTACATAGATGGTCCTGTAATCGGAGCCGAAGAAAGAGATCGGATTGACGAGGTCGAGCTTCTTCCCCACATCGAGCGCCTGCGGAAGCTCTTGATCTCCCGCAGTCGTACCGTAATCGAAGAGGCGGCTCGAGAACAACGGGGCCGTCACCTGAAACACACGCGCGTTCGTTCAAACTCCCGTCATGCAGGTGTCGTCGTCTGTTATGACGAGGGGGGTAATTGATGAAAGCGAGGGCATCTGTGCAAACACGCCGAAACGAGTCAACACGATGGACCTAGTTGTCGAGTGCAAACCCACCTGAATACTGATCTCTTTCGGCTGAATCTGCCGTCCTTTTCGCGATTTGACTGATTGGAACGCTTCGAGCTGATCCCATTTCTCGTCGATTCGCAGACGGGCCGCTATTCGTTCCGGATCGAATTTCATGCATTCGACTGCCAACAGCACGAGACTTATCAGGAATGTCCCCCCGAAGAGGGCATGCCTGCGCATCGGGACCGACTGAAAATCGGAAAGAATCACAAAAAGAAGCAGGAGGAGAAGAAGAAGATGTTGAAAACGAGGGGATGCGAGTGAAGGGGAGAAAACGAAAGGCGGCTAGGAGACGTCGGACGGGAGATCCTTCCCGAGGATAACTCTCGGACCGATCCGACGGAACTGATACAGGCAACGAAAGTGACTGCTTCCCCCCCTCCACTCTTTTCTCTCAAAAACAACTGACAGTAGACGACGGGAGAGTATTTAGTAGATAAACAAACGGTTTTTGGGCGACGACAAAACGAAGAAAACGACCAAAAAAGGGAAAGCGCTTCTAAACAAGGCAAGGGTTGGAAGTTTCCGGAGAAAGCTGGAACCGGATTGTGAAGGAAGACGACAATTGGAGAAAGGAAGAGATGAATAACACCTGGGAGAGGGCGAAGGAGAAGACGAAGCGAGCGACAGAGAGGGCTCACGGATTCGACCCGATTTCAGACGGAAAACAAGACATGGAGGAGGGGGGAAAGATGTGATCCGAATGAGTGAAAACACGAAAGACCGAGGTTTTTGCAGTTGGGAGGGCTCACTTTGTTTCCAGTTTCTCACCTAACTATTAGGTTCTCACTTGAAATTTGGAGAGAAAGAGTTTCGAAAGTTGCTCACACTGAGCACATTTCGAGAGAATGCGACGAGCCTCTCCCACAGGTAACTCGTATGAATTCGCGATCGGTTCGCATTCATTGTGCATTACAATGCGCCGTCCGGATGGCAGCAGACGGCGACACAAAGAGCCGTGACCGGTGGAATGAAGGTCATTCTTCGGAGTGCCCTCGCATGCCCTCGCGGACACACACCGCAATTATCGATTGCATGAGCCCTTTGGGCCTCTTTCGAGGTGGGGTCCCGCCGGTTTGTACCTGTGTTTGCACTCAAATTGGCAACGAGGGGGGAGGAACGAACCGACCTTCTTCAAGTCTTTGTTTCTTTCGAAAGAAGGTGCTAAACGGAGAGACGGCAGAGAGCGTCTAGTATGTGTACTCCCGAGAGAGAGAGAGAGGGAAAGAGGATACCGTAACGAGATGAAGAAGAAGAAGAAGAAAGAGTGGAAGGGTACTAAGTGCCTGGGAGAGAAGGAAGAAGGCGACACTAGGCTTGCAATCACGAACATGCAAAAAGGCGGGGGGATAATGAAGTAGGAGGGAAGAAGAAGAAGAAGAATAACAAGATTATGATTGGACTGCCGCCGTTCGGATGGCTTCTGCCACAGACTGTCTCTCTCTCTCTCTCTTCACAAACACCTCATTGTATAGACAAGATTACCATTTGGGGGGAGGAGGAGGGGAGACCTGATTGTGATGACGAAGACTTGGGAATCCCCGACGACTACTTATGGGAGGCCGGACTTGATCTACCCAAGGGTTCCAGTGAAAGTGATTGAGGTACAGCGTGTGTGATAAGGCTGATAACAGATCCTTTCGTTCGCGAAAGAAGCGGCAAAAAAACCATTTGGCAAGTGAGGTGAGACCGAAAAAGGGTAAACGAAAGTGACGGAGGGAGGGCAATTACGGGGGAACGCAACTGTTTCTTTTTCGATTTCTGGAAACATACACGGTGTTTCCGAGAGTGTTTTGTGAGAACGCGACCGAAAGTGTTGGATATGGTGAATAAACACACAAATCAACACTCGAGACACAGCCGGATCCGACGGAAGAGCTCTCGGATTACAAGGAGGCGGCCGCTGTAGTCCCCCGGAAACCGAGAGAGAGAGGATGAAAGAGTACGGTTCGGACGACGTGGCACCGGGAAGAAAGGACGAAGAAGAAAGAAGACGGAATGTAAGAAGAAGAGGAAGAAGAATGTTATGACGAGAGAAGAGATCGGAAGGCGTGATAGGCAAATCGGTGTCGAGCTTCGCAGGGATATCCATCTGACGCGCCCTCTCTTTCCGATTCTTTCGCATAGGAACTGGAATATTTGGAATTCGACTCTGTGATGGCAGAGAATGTTTTTCATCTCGAAATGAATTATGAGCGGGGGCGGGCAACTTCGTGGCGAGGGAAGAGCCGTTCGGGGAGAACGTGAAGCGAGAAAAGAAGTTGGGCAAACAGTCGGACCAGAGGGACTAGGTTTGCGAGACGAGAGAGTTAGGCCACGGGATCATCCCTGATTCAAGATGATCTGGCAGGGAAAGCAACGGCTATCAGTCCGAGACTAGCTGTGGGAACTTCCGTTAGTGGCAAACGCGTCTTCTGAATCAGACACTGAAGGGCCGAATCTTGACGGACAAGAAGCGGTGAGGAAGAATTGGAATTGAATTGGAATGTGTTTCTCTCTCGGGAGAGAGGCAAGCAAAACAATGATGAAGAGGGGGCGAGCGAGGGGGAACGGACATGAAACCGAACCATAACGAGGCAAAACCGCCAATCAAATCGCTTCTTCTTCTTCTTCTCGAAGGCGGCTAACAGACACACAATGATGAGGACTCTCAATGACTAATCCACTCAAAAATCAATGTTCGTGAGGCGAAACTTGCGTCGAGTCGAGTCGAGTCGAGTCGATTCGACCGTCTCGGCGACCCTTCGAACGACGAAGGAGAAGGCCAATTATAATTCGGAGAGGGAGGAGTGAAGAAGCATTTCGAGAGAGAGAGACAGAGCGAGGGAGGGAAGGTCATGCCATGTGTACATACTTATACCATCGCAAGGATCTCTCAACCATTATTACTTTACATTTTGCGACAACTGACCGTCAAATCGGAGGAAATTGAGAGAAAAAACGCGGTGTGAGATGAACGGAAGGAAACGAACTTGACGGTCAGACAGTACCCGGACATGCTCGGAGAGACTCGGAGAGACTCGACCCAGCAGATCTATTCTACCGGATGCGAAGATCGGAAGATCCTCTCCGATCTGCCTGTCCGAAAGGACTCTGGACTCGGGACGATAGTTCGGATCCGTTTGTGCCCTTGCCTTTCGGAAATCGACCGTCAAACCTAACCGCAAATCGACGGTGAAAAAGGTTGCAAGGGCGCGCGAGGGGAGAGTCTTCGAAAGAAAGTGCGAGCGGAATAAGGAAAGTCTGGCGTCTTTGGGCGTTTCCCCTCCACGTACACGAAGCTGTAACGCGGAAAGTAAACGTGCCGTATGTGTATAATGATAGGTTACTGTACTGCTTCGTCTTGAATTCGTTGGCTTCTTCCCAGCCGTCGTCGTCGTCGTCGTCGTCGTTGCGCTTTGGCAAGCAATTCGTCTTTTGCGAATGCGCTTTCACGCGGAAGCGCCGAACGAACAAAACCGTCTGAGATTCGGCGGATTCCAGAAGGGATCGACATCATCAGAAGAAGTCAAGAAGGCGTGCTTCCGAATTCAGAATCATCTGTGTGTGTGTGTGAGTGTGGCAAACTTGTACGAACCAACAAACACAAAAACATGTGTTGTGCGAGGAGTGGGACGACGACGGTTTTGTAGCAGCCACTCGCGAAAACCGAACGAACGACAGGCTAATCGACTCGAAAAGTCGCGGCGAGAGAGTGTGCGAGACGAAGAGACGCAGACAGTCGACCAGTTGTCAGAAGGAGAAGCACTTCTGGGAGGGAGAAAACGAAGGAAGCCGCTAGACAGAGATGAGGAAGAAGGCGGCGGCGGAGGCGGCAGTGGCTGGGGGCGCGAATTAGAATAATGACTCAATCGATGGGATGACCGAACTAATTGCGAAACCGCTGTGTTGCAATACGCTTCTTTGGGTAATTCGTCTGAGAAAGTCGACTTGTTGACCTCTTGACAGCTACCGTAAGCCTTCGAATGGAAGGATCCCCCCATGAAGTCCAACTTTGACAGAGTATGGCTCCACAAATAGAATAGTTCTGAAAAAGTTGTCAACTACAAAAACATGGGAAACGTCACGCTGATCATGTTTGTAGTTGACAACTTTTTTGTGGCTCTGCTAGTTTCAGAGATAGTTTGGTTCGAAGTCACCACTACGTGGAGAGTCTAGGTTTACGGTGGATGGAGAAGATTTCAGTTTGAAGCTCAAAGTGCTTCTGACCTATTCGGGAAATTCGATGGAGCGCAAGTGCATCTTCAACGCACTGCGAAGAAATGGAAGGGGGGGATTCGGACATAAAAGAGGTGTGTGGGTGGTGGAATTATGAGTCCTTGATGTGAGGCCGCAAAATAGGTTGAGTGGAGGAGGAGGAGGTTATAAGCAAAACGAAGGAGGATCGGAGTGAGTCGAGTAAAAACAACACGCACGGCGAAGGTCAGGAAGGAGGAGACGAGAGAGAGAGAGGGGGGAGTTGTTCGGATCCGAAGAGGAGGCCTACTTATTCGTGTCGAGGACGATGATCCTCCTCATTCTCGAAAGTACACACACACACACAACTGTGATGAGACCCATTCAATTGCCGCTTCAAAAACGGTTTTTAACGCACGAGACTGTGGGAAGCGACGTTTTATTAATCGGCGAGGGAGGGGTGTGTGTCACGGTGCGGTGGAAATACTCAGCGGGAGACAGAGATTCGGCCGATTCCACGGATTGCCGAACCTCGAAACGCGAAGCAGCCGAGGAGCGAAACGTGTGGCAGGTGTTGGAAAAACGAGGAGAGGAAGAGAGTCGTTCGAGGACACACGACCTTTTCGAATTGGATCCAGGTGTGGAACGCCCGAATTACCGTCTTTTTTGGCACTTTGAAACATTGAAATGTGAAATGGGGGAGAGTGTCTGCCACGTCATTATGTACCAGTGAAAAGGGTAGTACATATAATGACGTGGCATGAAATGGCACTACACTCGAGTAATAATGGCATGTCTCGAAAGTTCAAAATACTGCTCCTGACGTCGAAACTTCTGAAAAACAGCGATCGATCATCCGAAGCGGAATGCGCGTCAATTCGAAAACTTTCCGATGTTCGATGCCCAAAACCTTCCCGTATTTCTATTTTCGACCCTTTTCGCCGTCGAAATTTGCGTCAATCGGTCCGAGCCCAACCTTCCGAAGGCCGCCATTTTCCCGCGAGAATGCGTCAGTCGGTCCGTCTCATTTCATTACTCGCCGATTTTCTCCATTTCCCCCCGTATATAATTTCAGCTGCCCTCTTTTTTCTCCGGCTCGCCGAGCAGCAACTGCAGGGGTTTTTGCTCTTTTCTCGCGCGTGTTGTCACGGGAGATGCGTGCTCTTTCTCTCCGTGCTCTCTCTCACTTTCTCTTTCTCTCGCTTTCTTTCCTTCGTCCGCTCTCGCCACGTCTTCTTCTCCGCGCTTCTATCGATTGTTGGTTTCAGAAAAGATGAGGAGATGACGTCGGAACGAGAAGCGGATCATCCGTTGCTCCGGTCTCTCGAGCTCTTCCGGCTCGGCGATGCGGCTTTCGCGAGAGCCGAATGCGAACTGCTCGCCCGATTCTTGTAAGCTCCTCTCCCCGCCGAACCCCTGAGCTCTGCAGACATTTTCAGAGAAGAGCAGCAAGAGACCACCCTGGACAGTCTGGAATTGCACGAACTGTGCACAAACCTGATCCGGAACCGCATTTGCAGCCGCGAGTTCATCGAGAGCCGTCCCGCCAAAAAGTGGCTCTTTCTGATATTCCGAGTGGCTCGCGCTCTTCTCCGCGACAAATCTCGCGTCGCCACCTTCCATTCGGCCGATTTACACGCGAATTTCGTTCAGGTGAGCCGCCCTCGAAGTGCTCTTTTGTATTCCAGTCCCTGTCGTTTTTCAGATTTTCGACTTTATCGCACTCCGCTTTTTGGGTAACGAACACGATTGGAACGTGGCAGTTGTGAACTGTTTGAGTAGGTTTCCGAGATTTTGCAGGAAATGAAGGCGTCCTCTTTCAGACGTGACACAGAAACTGATCGATAGCGGCGAGAACGCGGCGAGATTCGTGGAGTGCAAACTGGAAGTTCCCGTCCTCCGGCTGCTCGGCACGAGACAAATGACCGTCTTGCAGCACTCTCTCGAGGTCCGTCCCTCCTTTTCAGATCCCCTTTCACTCTGATTTTCAGATCCTCGGCAGACTTTCCGATTGGTCGCCAAAGTGTCGTCAGAATCTGTGCGAGACGAACACGATCGACGTGTGTCTGCAGTTGATTCCCGATGGCGACATTCTCACCCAGAAGTCGGTCATCTCCTCCCTATTTCCAGCCTCTATTTGCTTTTTCAGACTGTGTGTGAGTCTTCTGCGGATCCTCTCCGCCGAAGAGCAGGCGCGCGAGCAGATCCGAGTCTATGACGGCGTGCCCACCCTGCTCGGTCTTCTCTCCATCAAAAACTCGCGGCTCCAGTGGCACGTGGCGTGGACTCTGGCGCGGCTCGCCGAGCAAATCGAAGTGTCTCTCGAGATCGCCCAACTCGGCGGAGTCAGTCTGATCATTGCGGCGATCGCGAACCCGAAGCCGCCCGGCAAAGCGATCGGCGACTGGGTGGCCATGCTCACCGGACTCACTGCTCTGCTGGCTCAGTTGGCGCAGGCGAGCAGCAACCAGCAGATGATGTCGAATGCGAACGGCGTCTACATTCTCGGCAAACTTCTGGCGATTCGGAAGCAAGTGAACACGGAGGAGCCCATCGATTCGTGGCACTTGCTCCAATGCTCCATCTTCCGGGTGCTCAGGCTCATGTACACTTACGACAGAGCCCGTCAGCATCTGAAGAAAGTGCTGCCGACCGAGATATTCGAGAAGTTCGTCGACGTCGGAAATTATAACAACCTGCTGACCGACTATGAAGAGATTTCCACGATGTACGACAGCCTGATAGTGAGTCGGAAACGCGCTCCACCGCACTTTCAAGTGAGAAACTTTGCAGGAAGCGAACATAGAAATCATGAAAGACTGGGAAAGTGTGAATGAGAGACGGCAGGCGGTCGGCGAGGTCGGAGAGTTCGAGCTGCTCGACCAGCTCGGAGCCGGCGCCTTTGGATGCGTGTACACTGTGCGGAAGAAGACGCAGAGCCACACGGAGAGCCCCGCCAAGCTGCTCGCTTTGAAAGAGATCTTCATGACGAATCTGAACAACGATCGGGACTCGGAGAAGAGTTTCGGCGACATGATCAGCGAAGTGAAGATCATCAAGCAGCAGTTGCGTCATCCGAACATCGTCAGATATCGGAGGATCTTTGTCGAAAATCACCGACTCTATATTGTGATGGATCTGATTCAGGGGTGCTCTTTGCGGGAGCACATTCAGACGATGAAGGAGAAGAAGTCGGTCTTCGAGGAGGACAAGATATGGGCGATGGTCGTGCAGGTGAGTGCTCCATGCCATCCAGGTTACGGTAGAACTCGTCGGTTTCCAGATGATGTTGGCGCTTCGGTACCTTCACAAAGAGAAACAAATCGTCCATCGCGATCTGAAACCCAACAACATCATGATAACAACGGACGAACGCGTCGTCATCACCGACTTTGGGCTCGCCAAACAAAAGGGTCCCGAGTACATGAAATCGGCGGCCGGCACCATCATCTACAGCTGTCCCGAGATCGTCCAGAACCTGCCCTACGGCGAAAAAGCGGATATCTGGTCGTTCGGGTGCTGTGTCTACGAGATGTGCCAGTTGAAACCGGCGTTCCACTCGACCAACATGCTCACCCTCGCCATGCAAATTGTCGAGGCGAAATACGAGCCGCTCGACGAATCTTGGAGTGATGACCTGAAGGGTTTGGTCGTCGCGAGTCTCTCTCCGGACTCGTCCGAACGTCCCGACATTCTGAGGATATCCGGAATGTGTGGAGCACGTCTTCTGGAGTATCTGGACGGCGTGGCACGACAGCAGGCGAGCACCACTTCTTCCGACTCGACGAGCTCTTTCTCCAGTTATAACAACAAGTTCGACGAGTCGCCGAGCTCACTGAACTCGTCGTCGAGCTCGTATCGGAGACCCAGCAAACCGAAGACGACCTTCTTGCCTCCGATCAATCCGGCGCCCCGTGAGACAAAAAAAAAACAAAGAACAAGAGGGATAGTTCCGATTTCAGGTCGAAATCACTCGATGTCTGCAGGAGAGACTCCCCGCGCGTGCTCCATCAGTGGTTTGAGTGTGCCCCGAATCGCCGACAAGTACGGATCGTCGTTCCCTCCAATCCCTTCGGCGCTCGCCAATCGTCGTCGTGTGCAAACGTGCTCCACCGAACACCCGACACGAAGCTCCTCGTCGACAGATCTCAAGGTGCCAAAGTCTTCCGACGGGCTCGGTCTCTCGGTCAGCAGCAATGCTCTCCGCCAGATTCAGGATCCGGTGCTGATGATTCTGGGTCAGATTCATCGGATTCTGCTCGTCACCGACAAGGAAACGATCTCGACTTCGATGAACCATCAGAGACGGCTCGTCGACATGTTCCGCAAGAATGTGCTCGGAAGAGACAGCGACACGCTTCAGATGAAGACGCATTTGAGGAAACTGGCGGCCGAGTCGCCCGAAGAGATCAACATGAATCTCGGTTTTTCGGATTTCCGGCCAGTCCTCGTGCAGGCTCATCTGAATGGATACCAGAAAGGTGAGGGAACCCGAAGGGACTAGAAACCGCAAGTGGCTGAGATTTCAGATCAGAAAGTGACGAGAATCACGTACGAGCAACTGTCGAGCTGCATCCAGTGTCTCAGCTCAGAGAACGCCCCGGTGAACAAGTAGGAACCTCCTCCCGCTCTGCGTGCAACACAGACATGGGAAGAAGGGGGGAAACTCGGGAGCAATCGGGAGCAGGTGACCAAACAAGGGAGCTCCGATGCTCGCCAAAAAGTCGAATGCTCGCGCACTGTTGGCACAAACCGCTTCTCTTTTTGAGGCCTCCCGAATCATGATTCTTCTCTTTTTCCTCATCGGAATCGGTTAGTTCTTCTCCGAATTCCGGGAGTGAATCGGGATTTCAGTGTGCTCGCAATGCCCTCCGGGACTGACTCCTCTCTACTCGAACAACAACTTCAACACTCCGATGGTTCGGCCCGACGTCTTCTGACACCGCACTTTCAGATATTTTCAGACGTGCACTCCGCAGGACTCGTGCAGTTGCTACTCGGGATCGTCTCGTTCTGGAGCACTCTGCCAGTATGCCAGTCAGTACTCGAACTACATCTGCTGCTACTCAACTAACACTCGTGAGACTCTCTCTCCCTCTTCACTAGACTTCCTTCTTCGTCTTGTCAGAGTGCGGATCCAACTCTTCGCCTCAAATCTCTGCATCGGGCCAAGTCGTTTCTTGCTCCACAAGCACCCAATGCGCCTCCGGATACTCCTGCAACTACGGAGTCTGCTGTCCTTCCACCAGTAACACCTCCCGAATCCTCTCCCCCTTCCCGTCTTCTTCCAGCCTCCTGCAGCTCTTCCGGCAACAATGGCCAGTGTCTGACGGGCCAGGTGCTCGTCAACGGCCAGTGCTACAACTCGGTGCCCATCGGCTCCGCGTGCCAGAGCTCACAGCAGTGCACGGGCGGCTCCACGTGTCTCTCCTCGATGTGTCAGTGCCAGAGCGGATACGTGAACGTCAACAATCAGTGCGTGATCAGCAATGGGCTCAACTGTCAGCTCGGCACCGTCTCGTTCAACTCGCAGTGCATTTCGCTCGCCTCGCCCGGCCAGTCGTGCCAGACGTCTTCGCAATGCATCGACAACTCCGTGTGCAGCAATGCGGTCTGCACCTGCAACAGCAACTAGTGAGTCTCCGAGTCGTTCCTGCTCTCAAACTGTTCCTCTTCTTCAGCCAAATGGTCTACGGATACTGCGTGCCGTACACCAGCGGCAACTGCAAGAACACGCAGACGCTCGTCAACGGCCAGTGCGTCCTCTTCTCGATCGTCGGCGAGTCTTGCATCGCGAGCCAGCAGTGTGTGGGCGGAGCCTCCTGCAACTCGGGCACCTGTCAGTGTCTTTCCGGAGCCACCGCCATGTACGGCTACTGTATCTCGTCGTCGACGGGCTCTTCTTGCTCCTCGAACCAGGTATCCATCAACGGAATCTGCTACAACACCGTCCAGATCGGCGGCTCGTGCTCCTTCTCGCAGCAGTGTCTCAATCAGGCCGTCTGTACAAACAGCGTCTGCGTCTCTTCGTTCTGCTCGATTCAGTGCTCCTCGAATCAGGTGTGCATCTCAAATCAGTGCTACAACTACGTGTCCGTCGGCTCGCAATGCGTCGGCTCCCAGCAGTGTCTCTCGAGTTCGCAGTGCATCGGCAGCATTTGCCAGTGTCCGCAGGGGTATCAGCTGTCGAACGGAGTCTGCACCGCCACCAACAACAACGGAAACTGCAACTCCAATCAGGTCTACTACAATGGTCAATGCTGGAACACCGTCTCCATCGGTTCTCAGTGCTCTATCACTCAGCAATGCCTCGGAAACTCGCAGTGCCTCAACTCTTTCTGCCAGTGTCCCTCGGGAAGTTCCAATGTCAACGGCTACTGTCAGGGAGGGACAAATGGGAACTGCAATTCCAACCAAGTCTACTACAACGGTCAATGCTGGAATACTTTCTCCATCGGTTCTCAGTGCAGCATCACTCAACAATGTCTCGGAAACTCGCAGTGCCTGAACTCGTTCTGCCAGTGCTCCTCTGGATCTTCAAACGTGAACGGCTACTGTCAGGGAGGGACAAACGGAAACTGCAATTCCAACCAGATCTACTACAACGGACAGTGCTACAACACCGTCTCCATCGGCTCGCAGTGCAGCATCACTCAGCAATGCCTCGGCAACTCGCAGTGCCTCAACTCTTTCTGCCAATGCCCTTCGGGAAGTTCCAATGTCAACGGATACTGCCAAGGAGGATCAAGCGGATCTTGCAACTCGAATCAGGTCAGAAAGCATCAGAAACTGGAGCTTGAAGACCAATCATCTTCAGGTGCTCTATAACAATCAGTGCTACAACACCGTCTCCATCGGTTCTCAGTGCAGCATCACCCAGCAGTGTATCGGCAACTCTCAGTGCCTCAACTCGTTCTGTCAATGCCCGTCTGGATCTTCGAACGTGAATGGTTACTGTCAAGGAGGATCCAATGGAAACTGCAACTCCAATCAGGTAAAATCGCAATACGAGTCGGAGCAGTGCAGCACAAAGTGCCACGGGATCTCGTTTTGACGAGTCGGACTGATTGGGAACCATCGTAGAAGTGAGCACTTGTTCCCGATTCTTGCAGGTGCTCTACAATGGTCAATGCTGGAACACCGTCTCCATCGGCTCGCAGTGCAGCATCACCCAGCAGTGTCTCGGAAACTCGCAGTGCCTCAACTCGTTCTGCCAGTGTCCGACGGGCTCTTCGAACGTGAACGGCGTCTGCTCGACGTCTTCTTCGACTTCCAATCTGTGCTCTTCCGGGCAGACCGTCCAGCTGGACTCTTCAAACAATCCGATCAACTGCCTCGTCTCGGCGTGTCCCACCAATTCTTTCTGCCAGTATTCGCAGTCTGGACAACGATATGTGTGCTGTCGAAGTTCCACTTCCGGCAAGAAGAAGTGATACGCGGCAGAGAGGAAAGTAGAAGAGAACCGAGGAAAAAGAGAAAAGAGTCTGATAATAAAACGATGAAAACTTTTATCAATCTTTATTGATCTTCCACATTTTGAAATGAGGTGCTCTGTGTAGATTATAGGGTGAAATTTGACAGATTTTCGAAGAATATCTATAGAATTTGTATTAGTAATAGAAAAAAAGGTGTTTTGGGAGTGGGTGGGGGGAGGGTGGAACGGCTAGACGACAGTTTCTACCTTGTTGAACAGCATGAACAGAGATGAAAATGATAATGATCATCGGGGGAATATCTGTCGCGGACCGGCCGCTCTGAAAAAGGTGAGGGATGGATGGGAATGGGGGAAGGGGGGAAGTGAAAAGAGAAAGGGGAAGAATCTACATACGACCTCTTCGACTGGCTTGGATCTTTGCCTATGAGAAAACGAGAAGGCCAGTCTAGGAGGGAGCAGGTCGTGGATTGATAAAAGAGAAGAATTCGGATGGAAGAATGAATCAACAATGTTTTCCTTCTCTGTGATGGTCGAAACTAAGAAAAGAAGAACGTTTATAGGTGTGGTTAACACGGAGTAGGTTGAAGTGCCCGAGGGGCCGGCGAGGTGATGATATGCTCGGAGGCAGCAGAAGAGGGGGCCGGGGAAAGAGGCGATTGGTGGTGGTTGTTGATGTTGAATAGGTTGTGAAACGATTCCGAGTCGGTGTCGCTGTCCTGTCCGTCGAGATCGGCAAGCAGGTGGAACGTCGAAGGCATCGGAAGCATGTGGCGCGACCAGAGACTGGATATCTTCAGGCGGCATCGGGTGACCTCGCTCATTGGGATCTGAAAAGGAAGAAAATGATTTCATTCTCAGATTTCAGCTGCCGGTCCCTTCTCGTTTCAAGCTACATACGCGCGCGATCGCACATGAAGGGCAACTTCCTACGTAACAAGAGAAGCCGTTTTCTTCAAATCCCCGTCTAATCTTTTTTGACTCATACCTTGCAAAGCCGCGCCAATGCGTTGATCGGATACTGCCAGTGCTTGTTGGTCGCCTCGACGAGCAACGAGACGGTCGAGAGAGCGAGCACGCTCCAACGGAAGTTCGCAGTGAGGTTCGAATCGCGCAACAGGAATTCCATGTGCTTCCTGTAATTTATAAGAAGATAATCGTGAATCGAAACTTCTCAGCTACTCACGAGATCGAAGGCAGAAGGAAAGTCGCATCGAGCTCCGACAGAAGACATTCAACGAATCGGTTCAGATTGGGCAGATGGGCATCCCAACGGAGCACCTCGAGGATCTTAAGCTCCATGCGCTTGAGTTCTTGCGCACTGTACTCGAGACGGAGACGTCCGAGAAAAACAGGCGCGTCCTCCTCGTGGTCATCGCAGATCTTCTTGGCAATGCTCAAGCTGCCAACGGCGACACAGTTGACGTATTTGAACGGAATCTTGACGCTTGTCACGACACGATCGAAGATGGCGACAGCCAGCGAGACGACGTCCATCCCGAGATAGATGCGCTTCGAGGCGTTGGCAATCCACTTGCACTGCTCGTTCCGGTCCCTCCAACCAATCACGCCATCCCCCTGGGCCAGACTTAGCGGGTAGTTCTGATAAAGAAGTTTCTCTCTATGCAGAAGCATTTGGAGCAACTGCGTCGAAGAGATTCCATCTTGCATCAGCTTTCCCGCCGCAGCCGAAGAGCCGCTAGTCAACCCTGAAAAGAGAATCAAATGAAAAAGTGCTGAAGGGGAAAAAGATTTCGGGCGAAAAGAAGCAAGAAAAAAGAGAGGGGAACTGGACTGAACTCACTGAATTTTCGTCTCATGGCTGGATGCACACACGGGAGAGAAGAGGAGAGAAATGGCGAATACACTAACGCGCGCCGGCTGGCCGCTTCCTATTCGCAAGAGTTTCGAAAAAAAAAAGCGCGGAATGTTCTCGTCCACCTATCATCTGCCAGCACAAAACGTTATATTTCGAAACTACTCTTCTCACTTTTTTCGTTGCATATCTGTTTCTCTGGGAAAAGGGCGGCGGAAAGAGAGACGCAGACTCGTCAAGAGAAAGGAGAAGACATTATCAGATCGGTGTGTCATGAGGCGAAAGAATTAGACGATATCATCGGAATTTCTGGATTCTAAAGACTTTCGACTGACCGGATTTCACTAGAAGCTACGATCGATATTCGAAGAGTGCGTGGAGGGAAACTAAGTTGTTGTGCAAACAAAACATTTTCTCAAGAGCTCTCTTCCTCTTCAAAAAGTAGAACAAAAGACCGGGATTGCGAGACAGGGAATGGGTTTAGACCCGACTGACCCGAAATGTCCATTGAAATGAATGCGGGACGCTCTCTTTCGCACACACACAAACCGAAAGAGAGGCCTCGCACCACGACCAACTGGACTTGCCGTTTCTTTCCGTCTCTTCCGCCTCGCCTTCTTGTCAGCCGCCGGCCCCGCTTCTAGCCGTCTCGCTTCGTTTCTTTGACGACTCTGTCTCTCTTTCTCTCTCTTCCACCATTCTCTCTAGCTCAAGCGCGCCGATTTCAAGCGTTTTTCAACGACATCTTCGAAAGAAACAGAGTGCATAATGTGTTTGAAACAAAAGCGAGGTGTGGCCCATCGTGAGAGGAGAGGGAGTGAAACGGGCGGCCCGCTAGATGCTGAATCAAAAGACACTTGGCATATCTACCCAGAATACGACGGCTTATCGCAACTGAATGTGTCAGTCTGACTACAATCCGTGGAAGAAGCTTCTTATCAGCGAGTCAGGCGGTCATGTGCGGTCACATGTTGTGTGCGATAATCGGCGGCCAACCGACCAAAGCGACAATGAAGACACACACACACACGCAATCGATGAAAGGGCAAAAACTGGAACGTGTGCCGCCCGTACCGGGTACGCTTATTTATATATTCGAGGGAGAGGGAGGAGAAACGACCAATTTCGTCAGTTGACGACAAGGCGCGACAGGTGGTGGCGAAGAAATCTGGTGAAGAGGGACAGTATTGAGGGAGAAAACGGAATGCGACACGCAAGCTAATGGTCGGATGATTCAGAACGAAATTTTAATGAGCGAGTTTCGATAGAAAATTTTTGCGATGAGTTTCAGTTCACCACTTCGGGGAAATTTCAATTTCTGTATTCTCGAGCCACTTTCAAATTTTATCAGCGATACTTCCTTTTGTGAATGTTCTATTTCTATAGACAAAATCAGACACTTTGAAGATTTTGGCGAGATGTTGAGAATACGAAAACACGTTTGAAAGGAAAAGAGAGAGAAAGTTTTGCTTTTTTAGTCAAGGTCGGCCGATCGGAAAGCGAAAAGAACGATAAGAAAGAAGATTCGCGAAGGAACTGAGATCAAGTGTTGCAAGTGTGCTCTATTGAGAACTTCACTCTGCGTCTCTCAGTTTATCATGCTCTCTAGCTAGATTTAAAAGCGCGGGAACATCAAAAAACTGAGTGATTCACACATCTCGCGCTCTCTCAAAGACACCAGAGATGAGTGTTTTTGGTATGCGGGAAGTGCGATACGGGTGGAAAACAGAAAAAAGAAGAAAGTGCGGGACACACTCACCGTCTTCTTCTTCTTCTCCTCCTCCTCTTACTTCTTCTTTTTCGTAGCGGCAGTCGCTCATTATCTCGTCTTTCTTGTGATTACTCGCTGCTTTGCCAGAAGCCATTGATCATCAGAAGCTCATCTTCTTTCTTTTTGTTCCTTCTGAAAGTCACATCTGATTCTCGTCTCGTTGGTACTGTTTACTCGAACAATCACATGGCCTGTCACATGGCAGGCGCATGGCGAAACACGGAAACGGGAAATTGGAAGAAGAAAAAACACAAATTGGAGCTTCTTCGTTTTGATATGGGGTGACGGATTATGAAGGAGAGAGAGAGGAGGGACTGCTCATTAGACTTGCGTGCACACGAGATGTGCTCGCGGAGCAACGAAGAGGAGCTCATTAACTCGCTGAGGGAATCAGCGAAATGAAAGTGTCCGACTGAATGCGAAGAGGCAGCTCCGCCCACAGAAGGGAACAGATGGACGTGACAGACACGAGGGCAGATGCTGCGAGAAAGCGAAAGTGAGCGATATGAGGGGGGACACGAGCCGAGGGACCCGAAAAGGGCAGATTCAGCGGAGAGTACACGTGCTCTTTGGAGCAGACGTCGGCTCGAACGAGCACGGGTTCCGAACTCAGATGACGTTCTCGATTTCATTCTCAAAAGTCTCACGTCTACCGAACTCTTCGAATTTCAGAGAATCGACTGAAAATCTAGAACCTTCTGTTGTCTCTAGAAGAAAGAAAAAGGAAGGTGATCTCGAGGAGCCGGAAGACTATTTCCTTTCTTTTTCCCGCTCGGAAACGAGCTCTCGCGACATTTCGTCCGGAAATGGGGGGGGGGGGGGGGGAATCAAAGAGAGCTGTGCTGTCGACTGAAAGAGAGAATAATTGGCTTCGGGGAGGGAAATGTATTATTCGGAATACAATCCGTATAGCGAGAAAAACGAGGAAGAAGAGCCGACAGTTGTTATGCCAACTCACCTCGCAAGGGACCACCACTCTCGGCGAATAAACACACACACACGAATCGATTCGGGCCATGTGACCTCCGCGCGGAACACTCGCGGAAGAAACAATGGGCAACGCGGAAAGGACGCGGAAGAAACAATTGGCGATGCGGAAAGGACGCGGGAGAGCCTTTGGAAGGGTCATCAGAGTGAGTCAGAAGAGAGGGACGGAAAAAGGAGGGGAAAGTGGGTGCGAATTGCATCAGCCGACGAAATTATGAAATTGTTGGAGGAGTGGGCACGGAGCGAGATGTCTTCTTGATGATTTCCGTGTTTTTGTGGCCGGCTAGGAGCCTCGTCGCTCTTCTCTCCCTGCTCTCTCGCGGGGACCTGCACAAATAGGGGAGGAAGAAGAGAGGGGAGAAAGAAGACAGGATGGTCCGCTTCCGCCCTTCTCTCCTGTTTTCTTTCGAGCTTTGCGGAGGGACATGATTATCTTATTTTGTTGAATGAGCGAAGAACTGATAACAAAAAAAAACAACGAAAACCTATACTTCTACATGCGTATTATCAAGAGAAAGATTCAGAGTTCGACGGATGCTCTTCGCGACGCCTTCTTCTCGCTAGCTCGTCGCTTTTCCTGGAGACGATGCTGCGTGGCGACGGCGGCTCTCTGTAATTCGTTCAAATCTTCGGTCATTCTCGGCAGATTCTGCTCAAACCTCTCTCAATATCTTCTCGTCTTCTTCAGTCGTCTGCCGTTTCGCCTGCTCGCTCTCGATCGCGTAGATTGCCGACCGAAGCTTGTCAAAACAATCCGCCACATTGAGATGGCGCTCTCGAGTTCTGTCGCTGTCGATTATGAGCTGAAAATTTGAAATGAAGTTGTCACGTACTAAGAATAGAAACCTCTCCGGCCGAGTTGATTCGGTGTGATAGCTTCTGCCCGATCGACTCTTTCAGCGAATCCGACAGCCAGTCAGCTTCCTCGATTTTGAAACGAATCTCGACTTTTGTCGCATTCTTCTGCACATTTTGACCGCCGGGACCACTGCTCAGCGTGTATCTTTTCTCGATTTTCTCCGTTGGAATGAAGCCGTTGAAGGAAGCGGCCGAAGAAGAAGCAGCCGAACCCTAAAAAGAGAAAATCAAATAGATGAAATGATTATTTTATGGAAAACTGACCTGAACTTGAGTTTTTCGAGCCGACTTGAGCACAAAAGACGGAAGATTTCGGTACATTTTACCCGGAAAAAGAGAGAAAATTCAGGTTTTTGTTCGCAATTAAGCTGCGGAAAATGCGTTATTTCGGAGCATCGTATACGAACTTTCTGGCGGTAGTTTGAAAAACAGAAAAGTTCAAAATAAATTGAATTTAAATAATCGATCGCAGAACAAAATATGCGCGCTCGAATATTTTAGGCAGAAAACTCCAAAATAACACTCTGAAAGCGACTAAGCCGTGCAGTCAAGGCACGCCTCATGGCCATAGTTCCGACGCGCAGAGGACTGATCATCAATCACAATTCTGATCAACAAAAGATGTCGACACTGTGAGAAGATTGGACAACTTTCAAAGAGAAACTTCTTTTTTCCCACCGTGTATTCGCTTTCAAAATGACGCATACTTTCGAAATGGACTCAAAACAGTCGGTACGTTGTCAGGAAACGAAGATTCCGCGACTGGAAATTCTTGTTCATCAGCATTCCGAAAAGAAGATGGGCTGGCCGATGGCTTCCGTTTTTCTGATCGGACACTCGGCTGGAGCCGGGATGCTCGCGATGCCGAATGCGTTCGCTGCGATGGGTAAGTGCGCTCTATTGCAATCCGATAGTTTCCGGTCCTGAAGGCATCGAAATCGGAACCGTTTTGGCTATCGTTTGTGCGGGATTCTCACTGAATACAGGCCTTCAATTGGGATGGATGTGGCAGATGCTGCAGGAAATGTGGCCAGAATACCGGAAGACGTCAGTTGAATCGAGCACTCGGTAACACATTCAGGTGCCCTCCTTCAGGTGCCAGAATCCGTACGGCGAGATGGCGTTCCGTGCTTACGGCCGCGCCGCCCGTGTCGCCACGGAGACGATGGTATGCTTCGCGCAGCTCGGATACGCCGTCGTGCTTCTGCTTCTGGCGGCCCGCAACGCCTCCGTCCTCACTCACTTCTTCCTCTCCGTCGACATCAATCAGTGCTACCTCATTCTGATCGTCGCGCTCATCGTGTGGCCGACTACGATGCTCCGCAGTCCCGTTGACTTTTGGCAAATCGCGTGGATCTCGACCGCCTCCAGCTGGATCGCCGTCGTTTTGATTGTGATCGGTGTGCTGGGCGACGCGCCGACGTGCAGCCAGGACGTTCCGCGCGACCCGATCGACCTGTTCAAGTCGTTCATGTCGTACGGATCGATGGTGTTCGCGTACGCGGCACATCCATCGTTCCCGACGTGCCAGCACGACATGCGAGACCCCTCCAAGTTCTCCTATTCGCTTCTCTTGACGTGGACAATCTGCACTTGCTACTACTTGATCGTCTCGTACCTCGGATACTTTGTGTATGGCAATGCCGTCGGAGACTCGATCATCTCTTCGATTCAGAACGTCACCATTCAGCAGCTGGTGAGTCTTGTGGCCGCGTGTTTTCGAGTCCCTCCGCCTTCTCAGATCAATCTGATGTTCGCAATCCACGTGGCGTCCACCATCATTATCGCTTCGTCGCCGGCTTTCCAGCAATTCGAGAGACTCCTCAAAGTACCACACCGTAACCACCTCCATTCTCTTCTTCTCTCGAAGGTTTCCGGCGCTTTCAGCGTTCGGCGCGAAGAGGTTCGTGGTCCGTTCGGCGATCTTCCTCGCCGTCACCTTCACCGCCCTCACTTTTCCCCACTTCGGACCGATGGTCGACCTGCTCGGCGCCTCGATTTCCTCGCTCATCGCCATGATTCTCCCGTCCGCATTCTTCCTCTCGCTGCGCACGTTTCAGGAGAAGAGGAAACTGAACTCGAAGAGAACAGAGCTCCCGACGCTGAACGAGTGAGTCCCCCGGATGCTTTTCTACCACGTCACGTCCGCTTCAGAATCTGGCATTCCACACCGCCGCCCATTCTGCTCTTCAACTTCCTCTCCATGGCATTCGGACTCACCGCCGCAGTCATCGCCACCGTCTCGGCCGTCCGAACCTTCTCCGACGCTTCGCTTCCGCCGCCCTGCTACATCCAATACCTCCGCTCGGGACTTCCGTTCCATTCCCCGAGCGGAGCAGTCGATTGCTGCGGATCGCAGCGGAACCTGACAGTGTCCGGCGAGGATCCGAACGGATTTTGCTCTTTCCGAAACTTTTGAAAATGAAAATAAATGATTCATTTGACAGAGAAGTTGGTTGTTCAAGAGCATTTCCAGAAGATAAGGTGATTGATTGCATCCGTTGAGGGGTCCTGAGTGGCGGTTCCGTCGTCGAGTCCTTCTCCGCAGCTGACGAGCATCAGCTGAAAATAGAGAATCGGGTGGAAAGATCCAGAAGATTGGAGAGTAGACCTGCGAGGACTGCTGGCTGGAAACATTCAGAGAGCTTCGTTTAGACTTTCTGGAGACGTGACTAGAAGTGTGAACGGGAAGAAGGATCCGACACGGACCGCTGTGGCCGATTTCGCAAACTGAAAGCAAGTCTTGAGGTTTCGCGCCGGCGAGAGAGCCGCCTACCGTGAAGATCAGGAGTGGGAGAGGACTTGGCAGATTGCAGTGAGGTCGAGAGCACGAATCCGGCAGAAGTGCCAATCCACAGGTGGGATCTGGCGACGGTGAGACACGAGAGACGCAGACAACCCATCTTGTGCTCGCGCAAAATGTGCTCTCTTCCCGAGAGTTGCGACCGCACGAACGAGGAGACGTTGAACTGATTGACGACTGTCAGGCTGAAGACGTCGACGACGACGACGACGGTGGACTTTCGGCCTGTCAAGAAGGCGTGCTGTCCGGAGACGGTCATCAGCGTGATGACGTCCGACGTGGGGAACACTTCAGAAGGCGGCTGGAACTTGCCGGTGTCGACGAAGAAGGCGTGCAGCGAGTTGCCGCTCGCCAGAATCACCCGCTTGCCGACCTGCTGCATGGCGGTGATCGGCGCCTGACACACGTGTCCGACGGTCTGCGGATTCTCGAGATCCCAATTCCCGTCCGAGGTGGGACGGAAGAGAAGAAGCTGCACCTGACTGGAGTACGAAGTCGCCACGAGAACGTTCCCGTTCGCCGCGCAGATCGCTGTGACGCTGTTGCGAAGGCGCGCGAGTCGAGAGATCGTTCGAGAGCGGACGCGTTCCGTTGAGTTCACCACGAACACCTCGCCGTCGTCGTTGCCGATCCAGACGGTCGTTTGTCCGGCAGAAGAGGTGCCCTCATCTGAAGACGATTCCGAGTCCGAACCGCTGCTGTGGATCTCCATGATGGACTCTTTCTGCAAGTGCTCCAGCGACTTTTGCGACTTGATCTTCCGCTTCCGCGACTTTGCAGGCGGCGGAACTGTGCACATGGCGGTGACGGCCGCGTTTCCGATGGCCGAGCAGCTCTCGATGCTCGCCTCGCCTCCCTCGAGGGCCATCACGGCCACCTGCCCGCTGAACTTGTCGCTGGCGCACACCCACAGAAAAGGAGCACTGTCCACCCGCTTTCCGGGCACCACTGTCGCCGTGCACAACTGTAGGCCGGGCCGTGTCTGGTGCGCGATGATCGTCTTCAGAAGACACGACGGAGCGGCCGTCTGGTGCTTCGTCAGACTCGTCTTGGCCCCTTTGAACGTCGCCTCCCACACACTTCTCTTCTCGGCGTTCGGAAATTCCATCACGACCGGCTCGAATCCATTTCTGAAAGATCCATCGTCGACGGGTGAGTCCGTTTGAGAACGTACAGAGTGAGAACGTCGAGATGGACGGCGCTGAGGTCGGGATCGGAGCTCATTTGCTCGGTGAACTCGCGGATGCTCATCGAGTTGTCCGTCTCCATGCTGTCCAACATCTCCAAAAGCGCCTAGAACAAACCGGTTCTTCTACTCTTTATCATATCACTGTTACACAACGATCTACTTTTCTCTCTCTCTCTCTCTCTTCTTCTTTTCTTTTTCTCTTTTTGATGACACTCGAAAATGGATGCAAATCGGGTGTCAACTTTAGTTCTCGTTTCAAGTTTCGACTCTCTCTCTCTCCTTCTGTAGACTAACAAGAAGAAATCAGAATCCGAGTGACACATTATCACAAGATGTTTGTGTTTTGCCATCTCTTTTTGTTTCCCGCTCCCATAACAAACATACATCATGTTTTTTTTTCCTTCCAAAGACAAATTTTCATACAGGGTTCAACCGCTCTCGATTCGTTTTCTCTCTTCAAAATGGGAATGAGCAAAGTGTGGTCGAAAGAGGAGGTGAGCTCGGAGTCCGCATCCTCAGACCCATCCACTTCCAGAAAGATGGGCCGAGTTCTCATATCAACGAGAAAGGCATCGGATGGATCATCGCGGCGATCTTCATCATCGGAGAGACGGCCGGCGGCGGAATGATCGCCCTCTCCTACGCTCTCACTTCGATGGGACTCATTCCCGGACTCGTTCTCCTCCTTCTCTGCGCCGCTTTCTCCTGCTACACGGCCCTCGAGCTCAGTTGGACATGGAAAATTATGCAGAACCGATGGCCAGACTATCGTGATCAGTGAGTTTTTGCTTTTCCAATCCGCCCGACTTCTTCTTCTTCTTTGAGCTGCCGAAAGCCCTACGGAGAGATGGCGTACCGGACGATCGGACGCAAGATGCGCTCGTTCATCGCCTTCATGATCTGCATCACACAGATCGGGTTCGCCACCGTTCTTGTGCTGCTGGCGGCCAAGAATCTCTCGATCCTCCTCCACTTCTTCTTCTCCGTCGACATCAATCAGTGCTATCTGATTCTGATCGTCGGAGTCGCCGTGTGGCCCGCCACGATGCTCAAGTCTCCGATGCATTTCTGGCAGGCGGCGCTCTTCTCCGCCGGCTCTTCGACGCTCGCCGTGCTGCTAGTGGTGATCGGAATGGCTCACGACGCGCCCGTCTGCTCGCAGGACGTGCCTCACGAGGAGCCGAACGTCTTCAAGGCCTTCATGGCCTTCGGCACGTTCGTGTTCGCCTACGGAGGCCACGCGACTCTGCCGACCATCCAGCACGACATGCGGAAGCCGGCTCACTTCGTTCACTCCGTCGTGCTGGCCATCTGCTGTGGGTGACGCCTTCCGCTTCGTTCACTTCCTCCTTTTGCAGTCTGCACTCTCCTCTACCTGGCCATCGCCGTCGGCGGCTATTTTGTGTACGGCAACACCGTCGGCGAAGCCATCATCCCATCGTTGCAAGTAGTGTGGATCCAGCAGACTGTCAACTTGATGATCGCCGTCCACGTCATCACGACTATCGTCATTGTGATGTCGCCGCCGATTCAGCAGGTCGAGCAGATTCTCAAAGTTCCGCATAGTGAGCGAAGCGTCTCTACCGTAACCCGGAACGGTGTCTGTTTCAGGGTTCGGAGTGAAACGGTTCCTCGTTCGCTCGCTCCTCTTCTGGCTCGTCATCTTCATCGCTCTCTCCATTCCACACTTTGGACCGTTCTTGGACTTGGTGAGAGCCGCGAAGTGCCCCCCTTCAGTGTCACCGTTTTCAGATCGGAGCCTCTACGATGGTGCTGATGACCCTCATTCTGCCTCCCGTTTTCTATCTCTCGATCCGAACTCAAGAAGTGAAATGGACTGAAGAAGAGAGACAGAACAGTTCGCAACAAGTTCCCGTTGACCACGAAAGAGCCAGCCTCAGAGAGTAAGCGCTGTCTTCATCTCATTCCCAGATATCTCACCGATCCTTCAGAATCCTCCGTCTCACTCCGAAGCCCATTCTGATTCTCAACGCCGCCGTTCTGATCTTCGGCATCATCGGAGGAACCCTCTCGACGATCACGTCGATCATCCGCCTCGCCGACTCCGAACTGGCGCCCCCCTGCTACTGGCAGTACTTCACCCGCGGTCTCCCGTTCTCCGGCGACAACATCGGCTCCGTAAACTGCTGCGGAGTGTTCCGAAACTTGACAGTTTCGGGTCGCGACCCTCTCGGATACTGCTCCCTTTCCGATTTCTAGTCCCTCCTCCCTCGACGTGTATCTATGAATCGTGTACCTTCTTTTCGCACTTGAGCAACGAGCACAACTGAGACATCTTCTTGAGCACCCGATCGTCTTCTCTCGACGATTCGAGCCTTCGTTCCACTTCTTCCAACTGAGAAAGCGTGTCTTTCGAGATTTGCACGTCTTCGAGAGCAATCTTGAAGAGCAACTTGAACCGGTTGCTCTCCAGAAAATCCATCGATTGAGATCTGAATTGGGTCATTAGGGAGGAGTCAGAAGAAGAAATGGAAACTGACGTCAACTTGTTGTACATGGCCTTCGGCTTCTTCTTGACACTCGTGACGAGCAGAAGATCGGAGAGCATGAAGACGCACCGCTCTCGATCGGTCCCCTTCAAAGTGATGATGTCGTGCCGGAGGAGCGTCCGATCCTTGGTCACCAACTGAAATGAGAAGATGTTTCACGTCTTCTTCCGCAGATCTCTCACGTCATCGAGCCCATCGACAATCGCTTCTATCTCCCGCAGTCTCTGTTCCATCTGCTCACTGCCATCCTTGTGCTGGTTGATGGCCACCGCGAGACAGTGAATGTGTCGCTGAGCCCTGAGAAGCCGTTCCCGATCTTCGTGCTCGACGGGGGTGTGTTTCAGCATCTGCTTCACTATCAGCTCGTACCGCGGAACCCTCTGGATGGGAGAGATGAGCAGTGCATCCAGATCCAGCTTGTTCGGGTGATCCCGACAGCATCTCTGCAAAGGAACGTCTTCAATGGAGCGCACTCTCATTACGACTCACGTTGTAATACTTCTCGAACGCATGCTTCTGTCTCGCCTGCGCGATGGCTGCCTTCGCGAATTTGAAGTTGTCAACGAAAGCGATGAACGTCTCGATCATCGATTGTTTCGAGAACTGAAACGAAAGAAGTCGCAGGGCTGGCACCAGAGGACGTACATGAGCGAGGAGAACGTCTCCGATGATGGCGTCTTTGTGCCACTGCTCGATGCGCTGACTCAGAGCGGCAAGTAGAACTTGATGATGAGCGAGAATCTCTGGAACACGGTAGAAGATCTTGTCGACCAGAGACGCTTCGATGAGAGTGCATTCGAGCGGTTGGCGGAGAGGACGCATGTACTTCTGAATCGAATGGAATGGATCGCAATCCGACGGCCTAGTTCTCCTACCCCGACGAGGAAGTCGAGTCCCTCGATGAACGACTTCTCTGTGTCGAGCAGCTCGCTCGCCGCCAGATGCCTGACACTGTAGTGTCTGCGCAGGCTGGCACGACTTCTCTTCTTCCACAACATGATGTCCGCTTCGTGGAGAGAGTCCTCCATTCCGCACGTCTCCAGGGCCTCTCCTCCGTCTGAATACACGTACGGATTCCACGAAATCGACGGATGCTGCTCCGGAGAAGTGGGTCGACTTCTGTAGCTGTCCAGCAGTTCCGAGAACCGGTTCACGCCGGCAAGAGTCTCGGAAGGGCGGTCGACGAGCAGGGAAGTCGACGACGAGAACATCTCGTCCACGATGCCACGTCTTCTGAACGTCTTCCGATGTCTTCTGACTTCGTCAAGTCCTCGCTCACCTGTTCCGAACGTTCGGGATCGGCTCCTTCGGCAGCTCGTTGTTCAT
This sequence comes from Caenorhabditis sulstoni, assembly GCA_963966605.1. NCBI lineage: Eukaryota > Metazoa > Nematoda > Chromadorea > Rhabditida > Rhabditidae > Caenorhabditis > Caenorhabditis sulstoni. The sequence goes on from OZ016477.1 coordinate 4,118,470, forward strand.
GAATCCGTCCGGCACCGACGACTTTCTTGACACCGAGCTGCGGCGAATCTCGGAGGTGGGCACGAACTGATCGTTTCTGATGGAAGGGATGAATTGCATGACCCCGCGAGGATGTCCCAACCGAGTGGAAATGCCCGAACGCCGCGCCCCGTCGGTGGTGTCGGTGGCGAGCGACGCGTCGTCGGCGTCGGAGAAGACGGACGACTCCAGCGACGGCTCCGCCACGTGATGGTGCTCCTGATGACGTCGCGTCGCTCCACGATCAGAAGATGATACTGGGTAGGCGAGAACTCGTTGCAGAGACTGGATGCTCTTTGCGGCGTCCTTCAGCTCCTCGATTTCAGTTGTCATCTCGCCGCCGGAATCCGAATCGTGACGGTGATTCTGAAAAGATGGGACGTCTTCTGAAGCATGCCGAGCAATCACTTACCACTCTGGATCTCGAGGCGGATGCGAACTTTGGAAGCGATAGCAACAGCTTCTGAAGAGCCTCCACGTCGATCTGAAAGTTTCAGGTGAGGAAGGTGCCACGTGGCAGACGCGCTCACCGATGGCATGTCGACGTTCGGCTCGCTGTTCGTCTTGCGAAGGTTCTGCTGAGAGGCTCTCCTCGACTCGCTCCTCTCACGACTCGCGCGGACCATGCTTCTGCGTCTCTCGCGTTGCCGTTCTCTCTCGTTGAAAAAGTTCAGATTCGCGTCACTGCGTCTTCTGAAAATAGACGACTCAAGGAACAGAACAAAACGACGAAGCTGCAAGAACAGAACAGGGACGATATCGAACAAGTTTCAGAGATACTTTTAGAAACTGAAAAAATAAAGTCGGTGGCCGAGTTCTCGTCTCGAAAACTCGGCCACCGGATGCTTCTAGTCCCTGAACAAACCTCGAATTGTAGAATGAGTTTCTGGTGCTCGGCGAGACGGTCGCGGACCGCTTCGGCCTCGAGATAGCGACGGGCGGCGGCGAGTCGGTCGAACTATCCGAGTCGTCAGCATCGTTCGGGTTGAGCATTGAGCAGCAGTAAGAAGAGTCAGAGAAAGAGCACAACAAAAGAGCACGCGAAACAAAGAGAGAAACGGGCGGAATCCGAGCTCTTTTTCCTCTTCTTCAGCTTGAAACGTTGTGAGCAGGAGGTGCCGAAAAAAACTGAAATGTCATTTGGCGCGTCAAGAGAAAAGAAGCGAGAAACGGATGAACTTTAAGTGCCAGGTGTGCTCCGGAAACGATTTCAGATGGGGTCTCTCTGCTGATGGGAAAATGTTTGGAGACAAGTGAGCCGCCGAGCAGACGAGCCCGCTGGTCAGATGATACGAAGCGGTGACGTCACGAGATGACTTCCAGACAAGATCAATGAGCGAACGAAGAGTGACCAATCAATGCGTAGAGAGCGAGAGAGAACTTGATCGAGAGCGTCCCCCCCCACGGGAGGAGGCAGTAGTAAGGCGACAGCTGACGACGGGACGGCCCCCGTTCCCGTCTGGAGCTCCACCTGAGAAGACGCAGACACATCATCACTCATCCCGGAGAGAGAGAGAGGTCAACACTACACAAAGGCAGCGCTCGCTCGACGTATTCACTCCAGACATTGACGTTGATAGTGGTGGGATCACCGGAAAGAACTTGAGTTGTTGAGCTGAAACTCGTAGAAAGACGCGTCGCTCGACATTGAAATGGAAAGTGAGAAGCTCGGCGAGACAGTAAGATTGGACATACTTCATTTTTCAAATGTACATCGGAGTGACCATCGGAGCGCCAACCATTGGAGCAGCTACCATCGGAGCAGCGACCATTGGAGCAGCGACCATCGGAGCAGCGACCATTGGAGCCATCGGAGCAGCGACCATTGGAGCCATTGGTGCGGCGACTACTGGAGCTGCTGCAGGAATGACGGGAGCCGCGGCAACCGCTGGGGCAGCGGCGACGACTGGAGCTGCAGCGACTGGAGCAGCGACTGGAGCAGCAGCAACCGGAGCAGCGACTGGAGCAGCAGCAACGGCTGGAGCTGCGGCGACTGCGGGAGCCGCGGCCACAGCGGGAGCCGCTGCTACTGCAGGAGCACCGGCGACAGCAGGAGCAGCAGCAACAGGAGCAGCAACGGGAGCAGCACCTGGAGCAGCAGGAGCTCCGGCGACTGCAGGAGCAGCCGGAGCAGCTGGAGTCGCAGGAGCAGCACCTGCCTGAACCGGTGCGGCTGCAGCACCCGCCGCAGCTGGCGGTGCGGCAGCTGGAGCCGGTGCAGTCGGAGCCGGTGCAGCAGGAGCTCCAGGAGCAGTTTGGGCTTGAGCTCCTCCGGCTGGTGGTTTTGCTCCGGGAGCAGCTTGACCTTGAGCCGCCCCAACCGGTGGTTTTGCTCCAGGGTCTGTTTGAGCTGGAGCTCCTCCAGCAGGGGGTTTCGCTCCAGGAGCAGTTTGAGCTGGAGCTCCTCCGACTGGTGGTTTATCGCCGGGAGCCGTCGTTACAGGGCCCTTCTGTTGTTGTTGCTGCTGCTGAAAACGAGAGAATAGCTCGAAGAGTTTCGTGAGAAAGAGCCGACTTGTTGAGACGGAGTGTTCTTCTTCTTTCCGAGACATTGATCGAAACACATTTTGCAGACTCACTTCCCCGTTTTCTTTGAGATTATGGAATAGAAATGAACGCCATTCGAGGACACGTGCTGATATGAAACACGACACACGCATTCCACGTCGAACTGAACTGAGTTGACAAACGAAAAAAAAAGACACTCGTATTTTCAAAAATGTTTATTCAGTTAACTGGCAAAGGAAGTCAAAAGTATCGGGGTCCGTACGGAGAGGCGTACGGAGCCGCGTATGGAGACGCCACGACAGGAGCAGCCACCATTGGAGCAGCGACGACCGGAGCAGCAACGACCGGAGCAGCGACGACTGGAGCAGCGACGACGGGAGAGATGACCGGGGTGGCCATCACGGGGGAAGCGACGACTCCGTACGGGGAGACGACGGGAGCGACGGCCGGAACGACGGCGGGAGTGGCGACGACAGCCTGAAAGGGAAAAGGCGTTTCTGGAAGGAAAGAGGGAGCTTCTCGACTTACCGGAGGTCTGTAGTACATGGTGAGTGAGTGAAGAAGAGAGGATTAGTTGAGGAGAGTAGTCGAGAGGAGCGAGTAGCTCGAGGAATAACTGAGAGACTGTCGATCGGGCAGGCGGGACACGTGTTTATTCGGGTCACGTTCAGAACACGTACACGTCATCGCAGTACACGTCATATCCCCATGGATCGTAGAAAAATGGATCAGGGAACGGATCGACGATGACAACTGGCGGAGGAGGAGGTGGAGGCGGATAGTAGGCGTGCGGCGGAGGGTACGGAGGAGGAGGTCTTCGCGGAGAGTACGGCGGAGGCGGAGCCGGAGGACGACGTCGACGCTGAGGAGGAGGAGGAGGAGTCGGGTGATTCTGAGAATGGGGTGTTTTCGAGCTCGTCGATAGAGGCGAACGCACCATGGGCACCTCCTCCGGAATCTCGTCTCGTTCGTTGTCTTGTTTCGACTTCTTTCTCGAACAACAACCGCCCATTCTAGTGAATATGAAGTGATTTATTTTTTTGAAAATAAACAAAACAAAAGTAAAATGGGATCGTAGAGTTCAGATTAGTCGTTTCTTCGCACGTTGTTCGGGATTCCGAGTCCCGAGGCGACGAGGACGCAGTCAGCGGAGAAGAGGATGATGAGCTCGAGAGCGTGCAGTCCGATCAAGAGCAGGACGATGAAGTCGGTCGGTGTCTGGAAGAGACAAACTTCGAGTAAGGTAGCGAGAGGTCACGTGGATGCAAGTGCGCTCCATTGGTATTCGATCTTATTACACGGAAGTAAACATCTCACCGCGCTCTGCTAGACAACTCATGGATGTTTTGAAAAAAGCTTATCATCAACATGAGAAACCTCGACCATCGCCTAGAAATCCGCTTTCGAGTTTGAATTTTGGCGGCAATCTGACTCAGCGCGATGAAGTGAACGTTGCGAAACCATTATACTTTTAACATTCGCGTCAAGTGTCATAATCTGACATCTCTGCGTTTCTCACTAAACCGTCTTTCATGCAAATCGACATGCAAAACGGCGAATCTTTATGCATTTTCTTTTTTTTCCTCACCGCAAAAAGACGCATCGGAAAAGCCACGAGGGACAAAAAGCCGACGAGAGAGGTGAGGACACGTGGCTTCGGAAGGATCGTCTCGCGGAAAACGATGACCTTGTCCCAGAGGGATTGACTGATGGTGAACACGATATACGCGTTGAATGCTGAGAGGATCAGGTACTCGTTCTGGAAAAGAAAGGGGAAGTAGTGGGGGGGGGGGGATTCTATCGGGATCTTACATCGAGTCCGTTGGCGTGGCACAGGTAACCGTAGAGAAGAGCAGCGAGCGAGAAGATCTGACCGCAGAGCGAGAAGATCGCGCACCCTTTGGTCTGGTTGAGCGGGAAGAGCTTGACGAGGACGGGCAGCAGGAAGAAGAGGGAGCTGCTCGACCACGCGAACCTCTTGCACAGCTCGGTGGTGAGCTCCGGAGGAGCGATGTTGGCGAGCACGACGAGCGAGAACGGCGCACCGTAGCGCGAGAACCGCATATCGGAATGAAAGTGGAAGGGCGAGAGAATCGAGAAGCAACTGAGAGGGGGGAGGCGCGATGTCGAAAGAGAACAGGCGAATGGAGGCGGGGAGAAAGCGGTGTGAAAGGACACACACACAGATTGGAGGAGGACGGCAACGAGTGACTCACGAGACTCGATTCCCATGAGAGAGACAGAGACTCCGAAACAAAACATACATTTTCATTTCACAATTAACAATGGTCACCAATAAAAACCGAAATCGAAGTATCCATCGTCGTACCCGTATCCACCGTAGTAGCCGCAGTAGTAGGGATCGAAAACGCACGAATCGTAGAAGTAGGGACGAGGTGCCATCATGACGGGAGGGAGTCCGACGACGACCGGCGGAGGAGGCGGGTAGTACTGGGACGGGTACGCAGGAGGAGCGAGATGACGTGGCGGCGGGGGAGGCGGATGACGTGGCGGAGGAGGTGGAGGAGCTGAAGAAGACGGCGACGGAACCGGAGGAGGAGGACGTCGAGCTGGAGGAGGTGGCGGAGGAGAAGAAATAGGAGGCGGATGGCGAGATCTCGAAGACGACGGCTGAAACGGATCCGAGATTGAATGGGAGCGAAAAAGACGGAAAGACCTGTCGCTTCGGCGGCTCTCTCAATTCCACTTTCCTTTCAGCTTCTGGAGCGGGAACGTCTTCTTTCTTTTCTTTCGTTTTTGGAGCTACTCTCGGAGGCGAGCCATCGTCACTCTTCGTCACTTGTCTTCCCGTTTCTCTCGGCTGCTCCGCCGGACGCTTCTTCGGAGATCCGAAGGTTTCTTCGTAGGCCGGCGGAGGCTCTCCTGCCGGATAGTGTTTCGGCTGCAAGTGTACTCTCAACCTTGGTATTGCAAGACGAAGCGCTGCTTAAACTCGAGGCCATTCGCACAAACGAGGTAAATAATCAAGGACGCCGCGTCGGTCTCTCAGATCGTTCCTCTCGTTCATGCATGTGGCATCGCTGGTCCACCCCGTTCGGTTTCAGTCTACGTTTCGTCAAGTGCAGACTGTTTCAGTATGGCCTGAGCTCTGCCGCACTCCACTCACGACCGGCTCAATTCGACCGCTATTTCTACGCGAAGATGGTCTCCTCGACGCTTTTTTCGACTGACAACATCCCATTTTTAACGATAGAGAAATAAAAACGGCAGAGGCAACAAATGGGTTTCCGCGCGCTGAACGTGAATCATTCGATCGCAGTTCTGGTTGTTATTCAGATTTCATTTCTACCGTTTTCCGATTCGAGCAACTGACAATGAAAATGAAGTTCACTTCCGGTGCCTTCTGACTTTTTCAAAAATACGCGAAGAGATGCGGGGGTGTCTTGCGAAGAGAGAAACCTTTTTTTGTTCCCGTAGTGTTCCCACGAAAGATGGCCAAAACGACATTGCAGTCAGACAACACTCGATTCGATGAAGACCTGCATTGCCGAGATGTTAAGTGACTGTACTTTTTCCCACGATTCAGACACAACGATCGAAGAACGGTTCGAAGTTTGTGGTCGGAAAGGATTCCGCCTAATGCAACTCGCTTGACACAACGAGACACGTCTTTTCTCCTCCGAATTCTCACACAATTTCACAACATTTTATCTTGTCGTGACTCATTCGCGAGAGAAAAACGCACACAATGAATGCAAAACATTCTCTTATTTCAGACACTCGAATAAATATAATGCAGCGGGCACCCGTTGGTAAACAATCCAAAGAATCATCGGTTATCTCTTGGGGGGCGGGGAGGAAGAATGTACATGTTGTGCCATCAGAAGACGTCGTCAGTTGCTCAGGCTCTTCTCCGGAACTCGTCGTCGTCGGCTCCTTCGGCCTCTGGCTCAACGTCATCGGGCGGGTAGACGGTGGTCGTTGTCGGCTCTTCAGTAGTCGTCGTCGTCGTCGTGGTGGTGGTGGTGGTGGGAGTGGTGGGATACTCGTAGTTCTTGGGCATGTAGCAGAGTCCCTGATAGCACGCCGGAGCACTAGCCGGGCAGTTGGAGCAACGGTCGGAGACATCGGTGGCCCAAGTGAAGGCGGGCATCTGGAAGAAACGAACCGGTGGTTAGAGAAGAGAAGAAGGTTAGGAACAGAAAGAGCTCTGCAGAGAGCAAGAAGAGAGAAGGGAAGCGAACGGAATTGCACTGCACTCAGTTAGGCGGAAGCGGATCGGGTGAGTGAGAGGAACCGAGGGACACGTCGGAAACGGAAGACAGGGGACGGGAGACGAACCGCGTAAAGCTGTCCTCGCGCTGTGACGAATACCGTATTTCCCTGCGGGTTGTAGTGGCACACGAAGACGTTGCGGTGTCCGCGTCCCCAGACGCCCTGCACGTCGCGACACCGCGAGAAGCCGCATCCGACGAGGTTCGTCTTTGCCCAAACCACCTGAATCAATTTGTCTAGGACGCGACGAAGGAGGAAAAGGAGAGGGAACGAGGCGGGGGGGAGGGCTAGTTAAGAGAACCTGAACGTAGTGTCCGCAGCAGTGTTTGTAGGCGTGATTGCAGCCGCATCGCGGATTATGGACCTGCAAATCGGAGGCAATCAGGGATCTCAACGGAGAGAGAAAGAGGGGGGTTTACCTCGTTGAACCAGATCGAGATGGCGTCCGAGTAGTTGCTGTACGGAGCCGCCCAGATGTTCTCTCCGACGTTGACGCGTCCGCGAGAGTGACGGAAGTCACACGTGTCCGCGTGGCGTTGCGCGGACGCGGCCAGCTCGTCCGACCAGTACAGCATGTTCATGTCGGAAGCGGGCACCTATCAGAAGATCACGTGTTAGGGCTCAGGGCTCGCCGAGCACAACTCACCATTCGTCTGTACCGATTGTGCTCGTGGACAATCCACTTTTTGAGGTACTCGTTAGGATGCTCGCCACGAACGAGCAGTCCGTTGTCGTAGTTGAACGAGGCGGCGGGGAAGAAGAAGCCGCGTTTCTCGCGCTTCTGAGTGGGCTCCGAGAGCTCCAAGTCCATGTCATGGGCTCCAGAGTGCGAGGTGACCGCCTCGCCGGTCAGAAATCCCTGCGGCACGTTGTAGGCAAGAGCGGCCGGAGCCAGGAGAGTGAGCAGTGAGCAGCAGAGCGCGATCATTTTGCCATGCGTGTAACCCAGTTCGTTCGGATCCAATATCTGCAAAAGACGTGTGTGTGTGTTGCAAAGGAGCGAGAGAGAGGGAAGGGGAGAGATGCGAGGATTCCGATGGGAGATCGGCCCCGAAACACACACACACACACAGCAAAAACTTTGTATCAATCGGAGAGGAGTGCGCGCTGATTAGGCGCTCCGCGTCGAAACAAACCAGCCAATTGACAAAGACATGGACGGTACGGACGAGATATATCGAAGCGACGAGGGAGAAGAGGAGACAGAAGGGGGCGGGGCTTACAGCTTCTTCGGCTTCTTCTTCTTCTGCTTCTTACAGCAAAAGGGTTTAAACACCGTTCGTAATAATAATGGGAGATCAGAAACCTTCTTCTTTCAAGAAGAGAATTACACCGGAAGTCCCTTCCCAGTCCCCCTTCATTCTCAGATGCCACGTCTTAAGGGCATCGAACAGGATTACGGTAGCTATGTTTCGATTAGGGAGAGGGGGGAGGTATATTGAGAGGAGAATGAAGAAGTGATCGCGCGCCTTATCCATCATATTTATATGAAGGAGGCGGGCACTGCAAGTGTTGAGGAGGCGCGCGCGCCCGCGGGACAGACATTCTGGCGACGTTGGGAGGGATGGAGAGACACACAAAAAACGGATAGAGATTGGAGAAAGTGGGCGGAGTCAGCCCACGGATCTTCATGAAGAGGCGCAAGATGGGGGGAGAGAAGACACGGGCGGTGATTAGTTGAACAAGCGAACAGATTGGCCGGAAGCGAAGACGATTCGGATAAGAGAGTTACCTCATCTGGAGGAGGGAAAGATCAGACTCTTCCGATTCGCTCGCTCTTCGGATCCAAACGAGAGAGAGAAAGAGATCAAACTTTCTTCTTTCTCTCTCGGAAACGGTCTTTGCCCGAAACTTGATGGGCAGTCTAATTGAGTTGTAAATGGACGTGAGGACAAGAGTCTCCACTATCAGGAGTCTCGCCGTACTCTACTCGCACGCGTCGCGGTCCGCGTTGCGTGCGATGACACGGAGGTTCAGATCGGGAACGGGAAAAGAAACAAACTCGAAGCGGGAGGAACACACCGAAGAGAATGAGCGAGGATTAGTGTGTTCCGAATCGAGGTCTTTCCCATATTAGGAGTGGACCCCCTCAATCTAGTGAATGAATCTCACTGAGAATGGGGGAGACCTAATTTCTCCTCTCCACTAAATACCACCTGCATCTAGTTAACCTGACTCATCGGATGAATCAAGTGGGCAGGAGGAGGGACCGGCGACGAGGAGAGTACAGCTGACCGGCGCCTTAAATGGGGTGCGAATCTCTATTCAAATTTAATGGGTCGGATCCCTCCCACTTCCTCCTTCCACGACGTCTTCTCCGACGACGACGTCTTCTGATCTTGCTGCGCCAGACCTCCCACGCACGCGTGATTTACGAGTCGGCTTGCGAGCAGCACCTGCGAAGTCGTCGGGTCTCTCTCTCTCTTCCGAATTCCGCGCATGCTTCTGTTTACGACGAACGATGGCAGCGGCTTCACGACGCCGTCGGCATCTGAACCTTTCATCTTGACCCATTTCGGAAATGGGAGTGAAAGAGGAAGAGAGATAGAGAAAGTCGGCTGGAATGGGATGGCAGGAGATGAAAGAGAAGCAGAAGAAGGCGCTGAAAGTTCGGGAGGCTTCTCTTTATAGCGACGAATGTTGCCGTCTCTCGAAATTCTTGGCACTCTTTTTCATTCTGAATCCGCCGACCACTCCTTTTCACTTCGTTCCAGAGATGAGATGCAGATAGGAAGCGGGCAGAAGGGCAAAAAGTGCAGCACGGAATGCGGATGCTTCCACCCGATCTTCGGACGTCTTCTCACGCCTTCGGCGAGCCTCTTCTCATGTGTTTTCGTCGTTTCGAGTGGCAGAATCTGCTTCCGGTCCTCTTGTTCTCCTTCAGACATGGACGTTCCACAAATTGACCTTGAGCGTCAAGTTTTCGTTTCAACTTGGCCAGCCGTCGTCATTCGGAGAAGGAGGAGGCGTGTAGAGTGATTGGATTACGCGAACACGACGCGCAGAGAGGACGAGTCACATTAAAAATGATAACGGAAGTGGAGAGAACTTGTGTGCAAGACACGCGAAAGGGCATTCGAGGAGGAGCGTGCCGCCGATGCAGAATTCGAGTGCCCTTTGGGATGAACGAGCACTTCGGAGGCCTTCAAAGTGCAGCGCGCCTACAATCCCCCGTCTGTGACTCGCCCCGATATGTGATTGATGTGACCGACTGAGATGTGACTCTTGCCGATCTTGGAGTCTGCAAGCGCGCTCCACTGTACTTGCCAGTCACTTCCGCCGCACGCGCCCCCAGCTGACGCTGCCAACTTTCGCTTCTCTTTCTCTCTTTTCCGTCGGTTCGTATCTGTTTTGCAAACCCGCCCGAACCGTTCGCACGTCGCGAACCTCGCGAACAAATCATCAAACATCTTCTCAGGTACTTGTGAAAAGTTCATCGACGCCGCGGACGGAAAGGGAGGGCGCGTGCTTTTCATGACATTGCGTCGTTCAAATCCAATTAGAAAGTCCGAAACGACGGACATTTGTCATGCGAATAATGGCTTCGAAAGCGGGAAATGGGTGGAGAGCGTCGCCCGGCTATGACGTGTCAACTTGGAGGCGGAGGGACTAAAAAACGCGGTCGAGTCGATTTCGGGGCGGAAACTCGGCCAACGACTTTTTTCTCGATTGCGAGCCAAATATTGAAGATTGCGATCTCCCTCAAACCGCCATTGGAAACCAGCGAAACGAATGGCCTAGTGGCCGTCTCTGATTCGACCGCCTGCAGTTCCTAGTCCCTCCCGTTTCTCGTGCCGAAGAATTACATGATTCCAGAGTGATCCAGAGGAGAGAGTTTTCAAGTTCGTGCAAAGGTCCGAAGAGCGGCGCGACGACCTTGTCCTCTCGGCCACAGATGCGACCGACCGAGATGTGATGCGTCGTGGCTTTCGAATGAAGAAACAGATGAAGTGCAGTGGAGACCGGAGATATTTGAGATTTGGCCTCGCCTCTCCCCCCTTCTCGCTGAGATGACGACGAAATATTTGGGAATTTCTTCTTTTCTTCGGGGGGCGCGGCGACGGCAGGAGAATGAGACGAAAGAACGGAAAGAAGAAGAAGAAGCTAGTCACGTGAAGTGGCGGAACGATCAACAATCAGCCGAACGCCCGGAAGCTTCTTCTTCTTCTCGTTCGAAGACGTCGGATGACTGACCCCGACACCAGTTACTTCTCATTATCTCCTCTTCCAACACACACAAATATTGATAAGCCGGCGAGCGGCCTTCAGAACATCGGAATGTCGAGAGAAATGGCTTTGCTTTCCGCATCGGAAGTGACGCGGCGCGCGCGCAAGTTTCTCTCTTTCTCTCTCCCCCCGCCGCGCGCGCATTTTTCTTGTAACCTCTCCTTCTAATCATGATGATAATCGGCAACGCCCGATTTCTGATCGAAGTTTTTGGAACGGCGTCCTTCTTCATCTACTCAACAAGAAAAAAGAAACAAAAACCGATGATGATAGGGGGGGGGGGGCGGGCGAGAGATCTAATTAGCAAACTTAGAAGAAGAAGAAAAGAAGGAATGCGAGGGACTGTGGAATTAGGAGTATCCGGCGAGAACGTTGAAGAAGTGATAGACCTCGTCGCTGTCCATCATGGCGACGAGAGTGGCGCACGAGGAGCACTTCACCGGAGTGTACAGATCCGAGTCATCGGGCAGTACGGGGCCTCCATCTGCCTGCAAAAGAGGGAGGGGACAGGTGTGGACCGGATCGACCTTCGTCACCGGAAGGCACAGGAGAACTCACTTTTCCCGTTTTCTTGGCCTTCTGCCGCTCTCGTCTGCGCTCTTTTCCCGTCTTTTCGATCGTCATCTTCTTCTCGTCCAGCTGGCAGTTCGACACGAACATCGCCCTACAGAAGAGGGAAATTAGAGAAGATCTGGCAAAAGGGAGAAACGTACCTGTATTGAGTCTTGTAGATCTCGTGCCGCTGGCAGTCCCTCGTCAGTTCGACCATGCAGCCGGGACACGAAAGAACGCCGTCCGCCTCTCCTTCTGCACCTCCTCCCGTCTTCTTTCGATGGTTCTTCACCCACTCCTCATTGTCATCGTCTTCCTGATCGTCGTAGAAGAGCTCGTCGTTCTTCTCGATCTCTTTCAGACGGTCCATGGCGGCTCGTTTGATCGGGTTTGTCTCCTGCTCTCTGTCTTCTTCTCCGTCCACTTCCATCTTTTCCGCTACATCCATCCTCGCCTTCTTTTCGGGAGACTTCTTCAGAATTGACTTTGTGATCTTGTTGGGCTTCTTTCTAAGCAACGACTCCTGCAGAATAGCCGACAGTGGCTGAGAAGCCTTCGCGTCCTCCTCGTACTCTTTCTTGACTGGACGCAAACTATTCGCGACTTCGTTCGTCGCGTAAGTCTCGACGACGGTCCGAATCATCTTCTGACGACGTTCTTTCTCCGGAAGACGGGCGGCTGCGATGCGCATCCGCCGTTCCTTCTGCTTCTGCTTCCGCTCCTCAACGTCGAACTTCACTCCGTTCTTGCAACTGTACACCAGCTTCACCGCCTGTCCGCTCTTGTCTTTGAGCACGGCGGCCGGCATTTCTGGGTCGACTTCGCTGTCCGTCAGGTCCACATCGTACGGAAGCATCTCCAAAGCAGCCATCTTTCTCTCGACGTCTTCCGTCTCTCTACGCCACTCTTCGTCCACTTTCTGACACTGCTCATCGAACGATGGCTCCGCCGAAGCTTCTTTTTTGATCTTTTCCTCTAGCAGAAACTTCGAAGCGTCTTCCTCCTTCATCTCCACCACTTTACCCTCTTCGAGAAGCGAACTCGCGTGCTCTGCGATGCTCTGATCGAGCTCCGAGTCCATCTCGTCCTCGAACTCGGATCGTCGACGACGTCTTCCGAACGCATCCTTCGTCACTTCCTTCTCTATTCCAGCCAGTTTTCGAAGATGCGTCTTGACCTCATCGTCCGAACTGCAAAGTGCACACATCGTGTGTTTTGGTTTTCTGATCTACAGAGAAGAGGCGGCCCGTCTGTCTTTCACACATTCTTTGTGCGGACGCGGGCGCTCCTTCAACACGCCTATCAAAACTTGAACCGTTTGATGAATGGAAACGAGAGATTCTGAGGAGAGAAAGAAGAGAAGACGGTGTTTCTTGTATCATTTTGTCTATATGTGTGATGACGCGGGGGCGCACTTGATGAACACGTATATCTTCTCAAGAAGGCGCGCGCGCGCTGGATTCTCCAAGTTTATACAATAAAGAAGAAGAGAGAGAAAAAGAAGATATCCGATAGATATAAATGATGAGAAGGTGAGAATCAAAGGCAAACTATTCTCTCGCGCGAGACTCCCGAGACTACATTCTCCCTTATTTTCTCCATTCCGAATTAGAACACCACTGGCTCTCCGTTCAATTGCTAGTCCCTCCGCCCACCTGACGTCGTCTTCCGAATCGAAAACCTCGTCGCCGACGGCTCCACCCAGATAGTAGTCGTCGTCCATCTTCTCGAACGCGAGCCTTCTCATCGTCGCCGCTGTCACTTCGGCGTCCGCCGGATGCTGCTGGTCATCCTCTTCATCGTTGATCATCATGATTGCTGTGGTGTCTGAAAATAAAACAATTTTATTACCCAAAACCGCGCGGCGCGCTTCCGATAATATTAAGAAAAAGACGAGGAAAAGGCGACGAAGGAGGAAAAAACCCATAAAGATGCATATCACAAAAGAGGAAATAAATGAGGGAAACGATTAGAAACCAGTAAGGAACATAAACAAGAATGCGGATGATTCTACAGTACCTGGTCAAAGATAGAAGAACAGAGGAGAAAAAGAGAGAGAAAGAACTGAACGGGACGAGTCGTACTGTAGAAGGGATCCGCAAGAATGGGGAAACTGGGGAGAATGATCAGAGTTCGTCTTTCGGAACAACGCGGACGGCCGAGACTCCGGCGATCCGGCCGAAAACGACACACTCCAGGAGGGAGTTTCCGGCGAGTCGGTTCGATCCGTGCACTCCTCCGGTCACTTCGCCGGCTGCGAAAAGTCCCGGGATAGGTTCGTTGTGCTGCTCAGCGAGCACGCGGGACTGCTCGTCGATCTTGAGACCACCCATGGTGTAGTGGATTGCGGGGGTGACGATGGCAGCGTATATGGGCTCGGAGGAGGAGATAGCGGCGACAGGGAACACCTGAATAGGGCAGAATCGACAGATGAACTTTTCTTGCGAACATCTAACCTTCTTTCCGAACGGATCTTCTGCGTTCCCGTCGAACATTTTCTGATAATCTTCGAGATTCTTCTTCAAAACAGTCTCTTCCACATTCATAGCTTTTGCCAATTCCTCTGCATTCTCGTATTTTACTGAAAATTTCCTATCTCCTTTTCAAAAGGGTCTCCCAACCTAACCGAAAAACTTTTTGACGATTGCGTAAAAGTTGAACGCCGGTCTTCCGAACGCTTCCACATTTTTCTCGTTCATTAGCATGATGGCCGAGTTCTTTCCTGCCGATCCTCCCTGGAAGTGCTCTTTGATCGGCTCCGCATGCTCCAGAATGCGACCAGTCAGGTAGTCACGTCTTCCGAGCTCATTCCCGAACCGTTCGCCGTTCGCATTGATCAGAATCGCTCCTTTTCCTCGGAGAGCCTCTGCGGCGAGGAATTTCGTACCTGCGGCGGGATCTTTCGGATCGACAAACGCAGTGGGATGGATCTGGATGGAGTCCATTCCGATGAGCTTGGCTCCGATGTTTCTCGCGAGTTTCACGCCGTCTCCGCGTGCGAATGGTCCGTTTGTAGACGGGAATCCGAGTTTCTCGCCTCCGAACTCGACGAGCAAACCGTCGGGGGAACGATCGGCCGAGAATCCACCAGTGGCGAGCACAAGAGATCTTCCAATGACTTTCGACTTCTCTCCTTCTGCATTCTCCACTTCAACTCCCACAACCCGTCCGTTCGCCTTCAGAATTCCAATCATTTTCGTCTTGGTGAGTAATGTGAACGCGCTCGGATTTTCTTTTTGGATGTCGTCGATGCGAGCGCGAAGTCTCTTCATGATCTCGAATCCGGCTGGAATGGGTCTTCCCTCCTTCGGCGACGGAATCCAATGAGTTCGAGCTACGGAATGGCCACCGCACAGGTTGACATCGGTCAGATCGACACCGACTTTTCGAAGAAATTCGACGGCTTCAGCCGAGTTGGCGGCGAGAATATCCACAAGTTTCCGATCGTTCTCGTTGTCTCCGGCGCTCAGCGTGTCTTTCACGAGCACTTCCGGTGAATCATGGAAGCCCAACTTCTCTTGTGTTTCCGTTCCAGCTCCGTTGATTCCAGAGGATGCTTTGGCAGAGTTTCCTCCGGTATTTTCTTCGCCCTCCACAAGAATCACACGCCCACCATTCGAAATGACTTCCAGTGTGGCGGAGAGTCCGGCGAGCCCTCCTCCGACAATAACGACAGGAGGGTCGGTTGGATCGGCCGAAGCAGAAGACATGAGCAAGACGATCGAAAAGATCACCCAGATCATTACTGAATGAGAAGGATAGGTCAGATTCGGACAAACAGAGGGAACGGGGTCAGTGGAAGGGGGATTCCAGGCTTCGACGGTTCAGTCCGGCAATTCGAAAGAGTACAAGTTGGACAAAACCGTCTAAGACCTGATCAACTTACCAGTCGGAAACCAAAAAGCGGGCCCGTTGGAATGCGGTGAATTAGAAGTCGATGGAGATAATGAAACTGGGTCAACCAGGCGGTATCGATTCGTTTTACTACAGAATGAAGAAAAACCAGAGCTTTATATAGATTTAGGACTTAAAGCTGAAAAGGAAAGTGATGGCGAAGAACCCACGGGGGAGAATGAAGGGAACAGAAAAGAGAGAGAGAGAGGAAACAACTAGGCATGGGGAAACCGTAACTCTGCACATAGACTATTATCATATACAATTAATTGGTACAGAAAACAATAAGCGAAGATTCATTGAATTGGTTCTTCCTCGTCTCCTGATCTCCACGACCGAGGTTTCGCCGCGTACGCCTTCTGCGTGCTCTGGAATCGAGCGATCGAGTCCACCTCTTCCATCAGATTTCTGGCCATAGCTTCCGCGTCGGAATCGACGACTTCGTTGCCGTCGCCGTCGAACATCTTGATCTCTACTTTTGTGTCCTTGGCAAATCCCGCTGCTTTCAGCACCTCATGGAAGTCCGTCATGTCGTTCCACACGAGATTTCCGTCTTCGGTCAGTTTTATGTGTTCTTTGACGATCTTCTTCTTTTTACTCTCCATTTTTACTTCGGGATCTTCTTTCGCGAAATCTAACATGACTCGGATCCTCTCGAGCAGCTCTTCATCCTCATCCTCCTTCTTGAAGGATCCACCCCCGACTGAATGGATGATCCTGGTTTCGACCTTCGGATTCAGAAGGTCCACCATCATAGAGTGAATCGCCTTCGCCTCTTTCCTCCGCTTGTAGTCCTTCAGATACGTTTCTGATTCATACCCAGACATCTTCTCCGCGAATTTACGCGCTCGCGACTCTTCGATTTTCTTCGAACCAAGACGGCCGAAAAGTTTCGAAAACATCGACTCGACACCCGAATGGAACACTTCGTCCCAGTCCGTCTCGTTGTTTGGCATGCGAGTGTAGTCGTTCTGCCACTCGTTCTCGAAACCTTTCTGAATGTGTGCCCACTCTTTGAGGAAACGCTCAGGAGAGTGAGGGACGGCCTTCTCGTCCTTCTGATGACGGAAGAAGGATCGCATTCTGATAAGGGTTCCGACAGAAAGCAGTCTGCTGAATTGCACCCACTCTTTCGCGAGGTTCAGGTGAAACTTGTAGTCCTCGTTCTTCGGATCCCACAGGTGATCGTCGTCGCTCGGAACCGCCGAAAACGAATTAGGGAATTCCGATTGGAAGTATCGCAACTGAAACTTTTCTTTCTTCTGATATATTTTCATTTGCATTCTTACGCTGATAAGCTGATAGATCGGAGCCAGTAGCGTCTCGAAATGCACCTCGAAGTGCCTCAGCGCCTTTCTCTCGCTCTGTAGCGACAACTGCCGTTCGAATCCATTCTCCCGGATCTGCTTCGTCGCCGGTTTCGCCGTCACCACGTCATACAGAGCGTTCCGAGAGGCAGACTTCTCGTCTTCTCCAGCGCTGAGTTCCAGCAGATTCTGTTCGATCTCATAAAACAGATCGCTCACGGAAAGTCTCGCCAAATCATCCATGGGAAAGACTTCTTCTTTCGGATCAATAATTGAAGCTAGGAGAGCTTCGATGACTGGAGGATCGTCTTTGTTGAGAACATCGTAGATCCTATAGAGCCAATCGTTTTCCACGCTGTTCGTTTTCAATCCTCTCTCAACCAGATCGAAGTAAATCGCTGCGGAACTGACAACGGCATTAACTTTAACTTCGACTTTGCCGGTTTTCAAGAATTTCACCAATCCGAGAAGCACATTGGCGTTGTCGTACTCGTACTTTTTGATGTTGATGTTCTTCCACACCTCGTCATAGTATCTATTCAGAACTGCCACCCTGAACACGTCTTTCGGGAAATGACTTTTCGGCCACATCGGATCATGGAAGTAGTACCACAGATGACCTTTGTTTTCGTCGACCATGCTCTCATAATCTATGTAAAGCAAGTAGTCGGCAAGATCTGCCGTGTTCAGGAGCGTCCAGATGGCTTCAAGCTTCGACGGAGTCAGAGACTCTCCGGATAGCTTACTCGTCGCGACGATCATGTTGTAGTGAGCTGCGCGATAGTTCATTTCCGCCTCAATCCGCTTGTGTCGATCCGGATTGTAGTTGGTTCTCTCGGATTTCGACATCGCCACGTACCGCTCCGTGGCCATTTTGAACTCGTGCTGCGCAGTTAGCAACTCTTTCTCTAGTTTTGTCCGTTTCTCTTTCTCTCCAACTTGCTGCTCAAGCATTTCCCGAACTTCAGATCGAGTCATGTAAGGTTGGCAGGTGAGTTTCCGGGAGTTCGCTTGGCTGACCGGCAGGAACTCTGGGTAGTGACACAGACTTCCCACTTTCACGTGCATCAGATACTTGCACGGGCTCACTTCGACGACTCCCATGATGTAGGCCTCGTTGGTGCCGAGTCCGGCGTCGCATTCGTACTGAAAACTTTTCTGAACCCGTCTGCGTCAGGTTTCCTCTTACTCGAACTGTCGTCCTTCTAGGCTCCTTGTGGTTGTCCAGATCGCAAAACGTTCCAGCTGAATACGACTCTTCTACGTAGAACAATCGATCGACAGTTGACGCGGCGAACGGAGCGACGGCGAGGTTTCCGTCGAAAATACCGAGAATGTTTTTGGAGAACGCCGGGTCGTTGGCTGAAACTCGCGAGATAATCGAAGGGATATCTGGGTGAGTCTAACGTTCTGCGTGGAATTGCTCGACGGTCTGTCCCCGGCAGAGTTTGTAGGACCACCAGCTGGAGGTTCTATACACGATGCACTTGTCGATGTAGAAGCTGGCAGCCAGCGTCTCCGCGTAGATCTTCGGATTCTTGCTGCTTTTCGGAGGGGCGTCATGCATCTAAAACTATGTTCCGTCATTAGGAAACGAAATGTGATCGATGCACGCATACCTTTAGAGTCTCAACGACGGGCAGCGGACACGCGAACTTCTGGCCACCTTTGCTGGTGACGAAGACGTAGTCTTCACGGTGCTCGCTGGGAAGCTTCTCGATGATTTGTTTTTCGAACTCGTCGATGTTGCGGGCGGAGACATCTCGCAAGTTCAATTCCGGGGCGAACCACAGAAAATCCTCTCCGATCTCGGCGTCATAGGAGACACTTTGCACCTCTGAAATGTCAAAGAGGCCCACGGGAGACGTTGCGAAGATCGGGAGGAGGGTGAGGAAAACGAGGAGATCTGATTGAAGATGCATCATTGAGTCATGTCTGAAACGGGAGTCTCTAGGCGGCAAGACGAAGAGGACGTCGAAAGTATCTAAGAGATTTTTTAACACCTCCTCACGATGATCCTGCGTATTAGCACAATGACCGTTTATTTCGCAAAAAGATAGATGAATGATTCGATTCAAATCGGAATACGAGGAAAAGTAGAACTTTTTGGGAAACATTCGTGTTTTCGAAGGGAAAGGGAAGACAAAATTGATGAGAGTGGTCGCATAAATTATAGAGGGTAATAGTTCAATTGGGGACGAAGAAGAAGGGAACAGGGAGATTTTTCAGTTAGAACTACAATACGGAAGATGTAAAGGAAAAAGAAGAGGGAAACGAAGGTGTCATCGGTGCGGGGCTAACTTTACACATGAACAGAAGTTATCGGAAGAGAGGGGACGACAATTGATTATTCGTGCTTACGAGAACACATAAAAACGAAGAAAAATAGTAGAAGAATGAGAAGTGGGTTGTGTTGTTAGGAGATGCCAATTTGACTAGCGATATGTTCGATTACAAGCCCAGGGCTGAAAATGAGAAATTAGAAAGGTCAACTGCAGGTGCTTTTCACTAACCGTTTCTAGCTTCCTCGGCGAAGTATCGAACGTCAAAATCGGCATCTTGGCCCAGTTTCTCGAGCAGTGGTTTCACCTCCGATGTAAGCGTGCTAGCCGTTAGGTTCTTACCGATCCGCTTCAGGCTTTTGGCGGCATTGAATCTGACGTTTGGCACATCGTCCCCGACGAGCTGAAAGAAATCCCCATGGAAACCAATCCTTTTTACAATTTTTGCTTACATCCTTCACAATCGGCATAATCTCTTTGAGAATCTGCTCTTGGGTCATCGCCTCGCTGAGCGTATTCAAGCAGAAGAGGCACGTCATTCTCTGTAGGTAGTTTGAGTCGTTCTGCAGTTTCTGCATCTTCGGGATGATGTTGGTGCTAGCCCACTGTCCTCCAAACTTCTGAGTCAGCTCCTTCATTATCAGTGTCGACGCCTCACGAATAGAGAAGACGTGATCGGTGAGCCAGTTGAGGCACAGCGGCAGCAGCTTCTCGTCGAAAAATTCCTGTCCCAACTGGGCAGCCAGAAGCGGCATAAATTGAACAATGGCGAGTCTGACTCTCCATTTTCCATCCTCAGCCAATCCGACGATAGCCGGGAGGAGAGAAGTCGACAACTGTGCGGCTCCGATCACCTCGTTAACTTTGTCCAGACTCGATATGATGTTGAGACGGACTTCCGGGGTCTGGTCGCTCAGCAACTGCATGTAGATCGGCAGCAGTTCGGTGACCGTCTGATCTTTTCCGATAAGTGGGGCGAGGCCCATGATGACTCCGGCGAGCTCCGATTTCACGAGCTGGTTTCCGTCGGTGACAAGCTCCTTGGCGACACTGAGTAGCTGATTGCAGATGATCGCTTGTCGCTTCTCCTCCGGCAGATTGTTTGCGAACTCTTGGAGACGTTGAGTTGCTGCGCAACGAACCTCGGCCTCTGGATCCTTGAGAAGGTTAGTATAGAGTTGAACGAGATGAGCCGGATCCATGTCTTCTCCGAGCACGTTTTGAATCTCGATTAGTTTTTCTGCGACCATGTAGCGGACCCGCCACGACTTGTCGTCGAACAGCTCAATAAGGATTGGCTCAATGAGCTTCTTCTTCGTCGCCTTGTCGAGGAGCGTGCCGAAGGCAATCGCCGATTCGACGGTGAGAAGGCGGACAGAGTCTTGCTCGTCGACATGAAGGTCGGTGAGGCAGCTGTGTAGTCCATCCACGACAGTTGCCTTCTCGAACACCTTGGCAAACTCTCCGAGCTTCGAGGCGGCCGCACGACGGACCATCGGAGTATCGTCACGGCAGAGTGTGCGGAACATGCTGTAGAAAAGAAGTATAATTATAGGGTTAGCTAAACAGCAAGCTTACTTGTTCAGATCTTTCTTGATGGCCGGTCCGACACGCGGATAAACAACGGCGAAGAGACCGCACGCCGAAGTGCGAGAAGTGAACCAGTCTCCGGTAGCAAGTCGCTTCAGCATTGGCACGAAATGCTCTTCGAGAGAGGAGGAGCTGTGCTTGTCAGCGATCTTCCGCAAGCTCTCGACGGCCTTGTCGCGGACGACAGTCTCCTCAACAGTGGCCAAGTTCTCTAGTGGCAGGAGAAGGCAGTGAACATGGTCCGGACCTCCGACCAGCGGACAAAAGTTTCCGAGCTGTTCAGCCAGCACGAGGAGAACCTCATCTTCATCGTAGATGGTGTCAGTCAGGAACTGAATGAGTTCGTTGCGAGTGCGCTCGACGCCGAGAGCCAACGCAATCGTCGACAACTTCCGGATGCTGTTCAGACGCAAAGTAACGTCCTCGTTGCGGAGTTCGTCGATAAGAACGGCGATCGGATAAAGCGAGTCATCGGTAGTTTCTTCGACAGCCGACATCGTTTGCGGGGGTGAAAAGCGCTGAAAACGGAGAAGGATAGAAGTGGGAGAAGATAGCAGTGATAAAATGTTCTGTTGTTCAGAAAACGCGAGAGACGCGAGACGACGATTGACCAAAACAAAAAAGGAAAGAGAGCGGGGAGAGAAAAGAGACGAATCGATGCGAAAGACAGGCAGACATGTTATAATCTTGGCGGCGGCTCTTTTTCGCGCGGACAATGGATTATCATCTTCCTATTTGATAAAATCCGAGCAACCTCTATCGATCGCCGCTAATCCGGTAGAATCATCGGTAAAGAGGAAAAAGAAGAAACATCTTCCCAATTTTTTCCCCAGCGAAACACAAAAATTAGTTGCAAAGCAATTCGCACGGCGAGTCGTTCTTCTTATGACAAATCTCCGTCTCTCTCGCCCAACATAAACACGTACGCATACAAAATGAGCGCCCGGGCGAGATGGGAGACAGCAGCATGCGGTGGCGGTACGCAGAGAAGCAGAGTCCGGCCATCTTTCCCACTCTTTCTCTCGCTCGCTCAGCACAATCCGCAAGCGCTCGTCGCGCAAGAGCTACCACCTATCGATTTGTCGTAGGGTTCGTTGCACTGGTCGTGGACATCGAGAAGCGGTGAGAGAGCGAGGAGAAAGTGAGAATGTGGAAAAATGTACACAGAAGGGACGAGAGAAAAAAAACCATGTTTCAGTGACGATGTAAATACTGTGACAATTGATTCAGCATGTGTTTTCTAAATCCGACAAACACAATTCAATATCAAAGGCTGATGAAAGTAAAAAGAACGAGAAGAATAGCGTGTTTTCAGATTCAGGTTGCTTAGCGACCAGCTAAAACGTCAATGAAAGTGATGAAAGATTCAGAAGCTCCACACTTTTTAGCTTTTAGTTTCAGTTTTCTGTTTCCGCGGCTCCGCTTATTCTTCGGTTATATTCTTTTCGCTTCTACTGATGGGAGACGGCGCAAATGTTTTCAACACATTCAGTTTTAATAAATGGGCAGACGGCAAGCGAGAGGAGGAAATAGACAAGGAGAGCAGACGGAGGCGTGCCGAGCAGGTTTGTTGCTCCGCGAGATGCGCGCGAGAGCGCGTGTCTGCGTGTTTTGGCATCCTCTCACAAATCTTACTGACGGCAGATCAAACGGCTGAAAGAAAGGCTTCGAAAAGAGCGTGCGCTGCGAGAAGCGCAGGGCGATGGCGATCTCGACTTGGACGCGCTAATTGAGGCGATACAACAGGGAGAAATGATCAACATGCGTGGGTGACGGAACAACTTCTTTCAAAGAAAGAAGTTGGATTTTCAGCGAATGCTACAGAAGTAGCCGTGATTCCGGAAGAACCGGAAAAACGAAGAAGAGGCGTTCCAGATGAATTTTCTGACGATTACATTTTTAATGAGATCAATCTTTACGCAACTAGAACGCATGGGTTGAATATGAACGCGGATCCCGTAGAATCACTCGGATCTCCCCAGGCGAACTTCCAGAAGATTGGTATCAGCTAAGCAAAAAAGAAAATAGAAAGATGAAGAAATCGATGATTTCAGACCCGCTCTCGTGGAAATACAACAGAAGAAACCAGAACAACGAAATGGTTAGCAATGTGGGAGAAGAGAAGCGTCAGCCGAAACCGAACAACTTCAAGTTCAATCGAATGATTCATGAAATTCAAAAGTGAAAATTCTGCTGTCTTTTTTGCATTTTCGAATTTGAACTAAGGAAGCTAAATAATGACTCATCTGTTCGAAATTTCGAAATTATTTAACATAAAATTTCTTCACTGGCCATTTGTTTACGATGGGATTGTGTTTTCGAACGATTTTTTTGATTTTTAGCGTAAAATAAACTTCAAAAACAGAAAAAAAAACTAGCTGGAATTCTATTTACGAGATCACAAACCATAAAAATGGGAATGACAGCGTTAAAAAAATCTGGCGAGACGTTCGAAATGAGGTGTGCGGTGGAGCGCGTTTGCATAGCCACAAACTGCGCCAAACTTGAATTTCGCGCCTATCTTTGAATTCGACTCGCTCGCGCGCTTTCCCGACCACCGCCCATGACCATCGTCTAACCATTTTCATTTTCTACCGTTTCTCTTCATACTCACTATCATATTCTAACCAGAAATGCCACGTGCCATCAGACGATGTCCGATTCCCGACGAAGAGGGCTCCGAGGAGGAAAACGAGCCGAGATTGGCGTTCTCCGGGAAACCGGTGCCCTACTTCCAACAGTTTTTTGAATTTTATCCGGAGAAGGGCGGTAGTTTATCGCATTCCGGCAGTTCCGTTCGTTTCCAATCGGGCACATCGTTCAAGAATGATGAGCTCGTCGCGGTCAGACGGAAGGACGCCTCAAGCAAGAATCAAAGTGAGTTTCTTCGCAGTAAAATAGTCTGCTGAAGTTCCATACGCACCTATCTGTCAATTCTCCGTGATGATATTCCACTTTCAGACCCGTTCGTCAAATACAATATGCCCGATCTGGCCATCGAAGCCATTTTCGTATTCCTTCGGAAGCGGGATCTGTGCTCCGCGATGCTGTCCTGCCGCAGATTCTACGAAGTCGGAAAGGCGTGCCCCAGCTGGAGAGTCACCGACGCCGCGGATCGGCCCGTTTCAGAACTCTCGCTGGCCGCTCTCATGCTCAGAAACATCCGAGTGCTGCGTCTCTCGGGAGCCCGACCCCTTCCGGACCCACGTCTTCCGAACCGCCACTTCGAATCGGCGCTCTGCGTCTCCGCTCGTCTCGAAGTGCTCGATCTCTCGCGCGCGAACCTGTCTTTCCGTCAACTTTTGATCGTTCTCAAACCGTGCCGACTCCTTCGATTCCTTTCTCTCGAGGGAAATGAGCTCAACGACGACGTGGCTCGATGCGTGTCGGACAACATTGAGCTCCGCGAGCTCGACCTGTCCATGACTACTGGATTGACCGAGGTCGGCGTCTTCAACATCTTCCACAACTGCCAAAAACTGGACGCCTTGAATGTGTCGTGGTGCGGAATGACGACTGGAATGCTGCACGTGCTCTTCGAGCATCTCACTCCGAAAATACAGAAATTGAACGTGTCCGGTTCGGTTCGCCATAACGGAATCATCGATGAGCGTGAGTTGTCTTTAGGCCCTCAAAAGCCGCGAAAACGTTTCTTTTTTCCAGAAGTTCACATGCTGGCAAGTGCTTGTCCGAACATCCGAGACCTGGATCTGTCGGACAACGTGCAACTCGAGAGCGGAACGATCTTCTCGATCATAGAGCACCTCTACTGCATCCACACGCTCTCCATCAACCGATGCTACGGAATTGACCCGAACATCATCGTGTAGGCCTTCTGATGTCCGTCTGCAACTGAAAACTTCTCGATTTTCAGCCATCTCAACCAGTTCAAACCGCTAAAAAACCTGAACTGCCACGGATGCATCACCGACGCGAACATGGAAATGTTCCTCGAAATTTGCAACCGACTAGTGTGCAATCGTCAGTTTTTCAACTACACCGCCAAACCCAACAGCAATCCGTCGAGCAATTCTCAGATTTGGGGACGTCGCGTGGCGGAAAATCACTAATCACTTCATATCTTTAAATGTATACTTCCGCCCCCCCCCCATGAGCAAGTGCTTGACTCTTCACCGTGACAGTCACTCACAATGAAGATTTGTTTTATACTTATATCAACAATAAATCAGAAATACAAAATACATAAACGTCCGAATACAAATACGAGTTTTGGGGCAATAGATCATTCATTCGGCTTCCAAAAGCTGCGATCCAGTCTCTTGCATGTCCTTCAACGTTGATTTCAGTACGTTTCGTTGATCGAGAGTCGGCCGGAGTATCGTCGCGGACACTTCCACCTCTTTTAACGGAGCCAATACTACAGTTACCACAGAGCACATCCGGATGGTCGTTGTGAAGGCGTCACGATTTCCCGGCTCCGCGTTGACATCTTCAGGCCATTCGAGGGTCAATGTCTCCTGTTGTTTATCATAGTTTCGTTTCATTTTCTGAAAACGGAAGGAGTCGATTCGATTGTTCAATGTTCGCTTACATCAACGTAGACTCTCTTGACAACACCGTACTCTACCAGAAGCACGTCAAACGAGAGATCCATGACACCGAGGACAACGGCACGGCACTGCATCTTGCCCGTGTGATGGATGAAGACGGCGAAGTAAAGATTCGCCGACGCGTCCGACGCGTCCTTCGATGCTTGCTTCGTGTCGTTGCACCGGTTACAGATCTGTTGTATCTCTCCGCTAGTCCGTCCAGAGTCCGCGCTGTATCCGAGAGACGCGGCTAGTTGTCGATGCACGATGACGTCCGGATAACGACGAATGGGCGAGGTGAAATGAGTATAGTGGCTGACGTTTAGAGCGAAGTGGTGGAAAGAGGCCGGCTTCCTGTCGGCGGTGCAGAAATACTTTGCCTGCTGCATCGGTCGTATCGTCAACGAAGAAATGACCTGTCGGATGCACATTTCCAGTCGCGACTTGCCCTGAAACTTGGCTAACGAGGTCGAGAGAAGAGACGAAGTCTTTCCGTCCAGCGGAAATCCGATTTTCGCACACTGATTTGCCACGTCTATGATCATTTTCTCCTTCGGCGGTGGGTGATTGCGAAGAAGCGCGTGATCCGGGAAGCTGCTTTCGATCTTTTTCGCCACTTCCATGTTAGCAAGCAGCATGAACTCCTCTACAAGTTTATTTGAGTCTTTGATCTGAAACCAAATATTTGAAGTTCGAAAGAACGTTTGGAAGCCCACCTCGTACACAGAAACCGCCTGCGGCTTCTTGTTTTCGTCCATCGCGAACTTCAATTTCGGCTGCTCGATTCTTAGTGCCCCCGATGATTCCCGTTTTTTTCTGAGAAGCTGAGCGATCTTGTGAAGCATCAAGGTCTTCTCTTTGATTTCGAATGGAGTATTCCCATCGAAAATTTCCGGGAGCTCTTCGGTAGTGAAGTCTTTTTCGGGGTTCTCAATGAAGTCTTGCGCGTGTTCGTAGGCAAGTTTGACGCGAGAGCGGATGATCGATCTTCCGAACCACACGTCTTTCAGTTCTCCTTCGTAGCTCATTTTGAAGACAGTGGAGAAGGAGAGCCTATCGACGCCCGGATTCAGGGAGCACAGTTGCTCGCAGAGGATGCGAGGGAGCATCGGGATCACGAGCTGCGAAAGATAAGTGCTGTTGCCCCGATTGGCAGCCCAGCTGTCGAGCTCCGTGCCCTCTTTCAGAAAGAATGAGACGTCTGCAATATGCACTCCGATCTCCAGTCCAGGAGTCCCCTTTCCGTCGCAATCGTCGATGTGCTTTGCGTGAAGCGCGTCATCGAGATCACGAGCAGTCTTCGGGTCGATTGTAAACACGATGTCGTTTCGGAAGTCGCGACGGTACTCGAACTCTTCCTCCGGAATCTTCCAGTCTTCTGCACTCGTGATCGGAAGCGACGCGAGGCATTCATCGGAAAAGTCCCGATTATCGATCTGATGCTCGAATATGATTTTTTCTGTCTCTGTTTCGATCTCTCCGGACATTCCCAACAGCTTTATGAGTTGACCGTCTGCATAAACTGAGTCTGCGCGCCAATCAGTAATCTTGGCAGTGTAGAGGAACCGTTCGAAATCTTTCGGACGGCTTAAGAATTCTGGAGAAACTTCGGATTTCGGGATCAGAATTCTTGGCACTCTCGAATCAGTAGCTACAAGCAGAACGTTCGGGTTTGAGCTGTTCTGCATGAGCTGCAGTTTTCCGGCGGCCACACGGAAATGCTTCTTCTCGTCGATTCGAACGATGGATCCCACTCCGATGAGGCACGACTCCGGGACCTCTTCTGAAGTGACTCCGTTATCTTTGATCTCGTTTTGAAGAGTTCTTCTTTCCGGTTTCGTCGCATTGTTGTCAGTTCTTCCTTGCTTCCGTTCTTTTTTCTTATGGAGACTCCACCATTTTGCGTATTCCACGTAGTTGATTATGAAGTCTTCTTTCGGTTTCCACTTGATTGTCACGACGTCTCCTTGCATTGCACGGTTTCTGTCTTGACCCAGAACGAGCACATCTTGATAAATGCTACCTTTCGGATGGTCAACAAAGCACTCTTGGTAGTTTTTGGGATTTATGCGTAGCGTAGCCTGGAATATCAAGAAAACTCAAAAAGAATTCGAGGTTAAACTCACTGTGAACATGGATCCGTCTTTGATTCCTGCCGCAGCTTCTTCTGCACTGATGTACTCTTGGAATATCTTTTTCGTCATATTCCTGTTGCTGTTGAACGGGTTCTTGTTTGGCATGTGCACATAGGGCTGCTGTTTGAACGGCGTTTTATTGACACTGAGAATGAATTGAAACAATTTTCGAAAACGATGATTTCATACGAAGTGTTAGCGCCAAACGTTCCACCGGCGGACGTCTTCGAAAAGCCGACAGGCTTGAGAGGATCGGTTCGTGGTTGCTCTACGGGAAGCTGAGATTCTGTTTGTGACATCTGAAATCTGAAGAAATTTTTGGAAATAAAAAGGGTGAAGGTGTTGCGAAAAATAAGAAACTGTGACTCACAGTCTGTGAGAAAGATAAGAGATTGCGGAATCTTTCGCAACACAATTTTTCATTTTTAAAAAAAAAAATATTTTTAATTTGAAGTTTATTGTTGACAAACTAGTTGTTTTTTTTTCTTTTGAAACACGAAAAATAAATTTTCGAAACAGGGATGATCAATTGAAAGCATTGTTTTTGTTTTCGTGCTCCGGCTTGTGCTCTTAATTTCCATGAGGGTACGGTAGACATGCCCGCAAACACCGCACGTACTCCCCCCACGACCGTACCACCCTTCAAAATTGGCAAATTGCATTGCCGCGTTTTACAAGGCTTTCAAAATTCCCACGAAAATTAGCATCATTTTCAATTTTCGATTTCATTATTGTAATGACAATTAATCTTTTGTAATTTATTCATATGTTTTCTTTTAAACATCTTAGTTCCTAATCGATCAATTAGCAACGCAATTAGACAATACTATGTATCGATTTTTTGTAGATCGCTGTTGATTGTCAAACTTGAAAAGAAACCTGGTCGTCATGGCTGCTGATGGACCTATCTCGTCTTTTCCGATGGACAGAGAGGTATTGTTGTATTGTTTTCACAGAAAACTACTAATTAGAAGTCATTTTTCAGGCCGCCGAGGAGGAAATCGCTCTTCTTGTGCGTAAGCCGGGATTTGATGAATTGACTCCAGCTGATATTGTCAGACATATGAATGTAAGAGTCTGAATGAGTAGATAAGTGTTTTCTTTTTTTTTCAGACTCGCTTCAATATCGAATTCGATAAATACAAGTCGCAGCTCAAAACAATGGTGATTCAAGAAATCAATAAAAGAAACGAAGAAAACGGAAACGGTTCGGATAGCTCTTCAGGCGGCTCGAGCAGCGAATCAGATGACAGCGAGGATGACGAAGAAAAGGAGAAAAAGGAGAAGCCAAAGACGAGTGAGAAGGCCGAAAAACGGGAGGCGGAGCCGGTCGCAGTAAAAAAAGAGGAAACGTCGGATTCAGATGACGACGATATTCTCGACAGAAAACCAATCAAGAAAACGGCGAGAGCTCGTTCTTCTGCTACCGCGGACACCGAGATCGCCGCTCTGGCCGGAGCAACTTCGAGACGTGCTGCTGCTTCAAATGCTATGAAACAGATCCGCAGCTCGGCGGGCCCCCGATTCAAATCGACGAAGAAGAAGGAAAAAGATCCAAATGAAGACAACTCCGGAAAATTCGGCAGAATGACCAAACTGTGCTATATCTCACCTGAACTTCAGCAAATCACCGGCGATCAGTATATGAAGCGTTGCGATGTGGTGAAAAAGCTGTGGAACTACATCGATGAGCACAATCTCAAGGATCCAAAGGCCCGCCAGTTCATTCTGTGCAACGATTTGCTCCAGTCGATTTTCAACAAAAAACGCCTGAAGGGGTTCGGAATGATGAAGTTTCTGACGCGCCACATCATCGGACCGAATGACATGTCTCCGGATATCAGAGAAGAAAGCGAGCGCGAGATGCAGAAGAGAAAGGCCGAGTGGCTAGAGAGAAAGCGCAAGCGAGAAGCCGAGGAAATCGCCGAGTCCGAAGCTGGACCGTCGGAAAAGAAACCGAAGAAGGAGGAGGTGGAGTCGGACGGAGATGACTCGGACAGCGACTAATCGCTCCCAATCAGCCACACCACAATTCGCTTGCTCTCCCATTCCACTAAATCTGCGGCTCTCTTCTCTCCCTCGTTTATTCTTCCTAACGACAGGTGACGTGGCGGCTCTCTCGTTCGAAATGCAAAACTT
The DNA here is from genome assembly GCA_963966605.1 of Caenorhabditis sulstoni. Classification (NCBI taxonomy): domain Eukaryota; kingdom Metazoa; phylum Nematoda; class Chromadorea; order Rhabditida; family Rhabditidae; genus Caenorhabditis; species Caenorhabditis sulstoni. Next base: position 4,147,908 of record OZ016477.1, read on the forward strand.
CTTCCTGTCGTCGAGGCTCCCCCGTCTATTCTTTCCCCCACAAGAACCTCATTTGTGTACACCTTTTCTTTTATTTCCATCCACCAAAAGCCTTATGTTTTTATTATATTTCCATGTCATTCAGTTGTTCTCTTTTCTTTTATAATGTTTTCCGCTCTCCGATTCAATCGGCTCTAGTAACAATTGAATGACAGCCTTGTTTTTAATAAATTGTAAATCTATCGACTCGTTCGCTTCTCGTCTACTTTTTTTCGGGCTCACTTCTTGTTTCTACGCGAGAATTCACTTTTATCTTTGTGCTCTTCATTATCTTCTTTTCATTATTCAATTCTTATCAGCGGATGACATGTCGGAAAGAGAAGCCAGGCCGAAAAAGACGGTGATAGGCTCGTTTCTGGGTCGTCTCGGCCGGAGCAAGAGTCGCGGAGCCGATGCGGACAGGAAAAAAGAGTAAGCTCGATCTGTTTGTCTCGAAAAATGGAACTCGTTTGAAGAAAGAACGGAGTGCTCAAAGAGCCCGTCGTCTCGAAGAATGTGCCAGTTTCGAAAAGCGACGGAAACATCAAGACTGCCAGCGATCGTAAGAACTCGGTCACTTCTCATCGAGGTTTCGAGTCATTCGAAAGATTGTGTTTCTAACTGGTGCAGTCGTTCCAGAAGCCGCCGCCAATTTTCTGGTCGAGGAGGCGAGAATGTCTCCGGCACGTCGTCTCTTCAATCGATTCTCGACGTTCAGATCGACAGGAAGATTCAGGGCAAGTTGAAGAGAGGGAGGAAAATAAAAGAGAATCAGTTGTTTGCAGTCGACGTCTTCTCGTGCTTCGAACGACAGTCTGAATGAGAATGGTCTCGAGGGTAAGGGGTGATTCATGCATTACTAACAAGACTTTCTCTTTCACTTGTTGTATCGTGGAAGCATATGTGATTTCAGCCAAAACAGCCTCTGAACACGATCTACTAGCCCCGAAGACACCGAAAACGACGAGAGGTCTCGCGCCGCCTTCCGGAGTGCCCACTGGAGCTCAATCCGAAACGGACCTCCGATTTGTGACCACTCGAGACTCCCACGTGGGTTTCCTTCCTCTCTTTTCAATCAATCTTCCAACTTCAGAGGAGTGTTCCGGCAAATGCGCCGTTTGGATTCGGCGAATCGCCACGTGCATTCATGTCGGAGAACGATCTGGCGTCGTCTTCTGATGCCGACTTCCCCGAAGTGAACAGAACGCCGAGCTATCTGAGAATCTCGTGTGCTCTCAACGGATACACGAAGAGTCCAAAGAAGTTGGATTTGACGCCGAAAGGAGGCGTTCCTGTTCTGGGAGAGAGTCTCGTCGAGAGGTAAGTGCTGATAGGTTAATCTGCTGCAAGCGGCCTTGTGGCCTGCTCTTCTTCTTGATAATTTGCCACGTGCCTAGTTTGACCTTTCCACATGAAACTAGATTGCCACCATAGTTTTGCGTTCTCTCTCCCTCTTGCTTTCTCCTTTTCCGATCGATAATTGCTTTCTGATTTGCAGGCGAACACGGATGTTCTCGATGCCGCAAGAACGAAAGCCCGCCCCGGAATTCAACAGTCCAGTGGTGACCACACAGTCATGCGAATCGAAGACGTCCGAGATCGAATGGTAGGTGGTATCAATTGAGAAGAAGACAGTTGGTAGTAGCCGTAGTATCAAAAGTGTAATTTGATAAGAAGAGAGAGAGAGAGAAAGAGAAGGAGAAGTGTGTTGTGGACAGACACGATGACAGATTGGCGCACAAGTGCGAGAACGGAACGCTCGGAGGCTTCTGCAGGGAGGCGGACACAATTACCCGTCGGTTCACCGACCACCGCCCCTCCTCTCTCTCTCTCCGCGCAGCAACACAACCTCTCTCGCTTTTTTTTGTATATACTTTTCTCCTTCTCCGTCTTCATTCTTGCACCCATAGAAGGCGTGAATGCGCGATATATAATTGTGGTTTTCACGCCTCCAGAAGGCATGCTTTTTGTCCTCTCTTTCTCTCGGAACCAGTTTTTTTTCGTTTCGATCGGATTTCGGGGTGACACTTCTCTCGCAACAGTTTTACAATCTGTTTCGTCCAATCGACGACCCTCGAACAGCAGCGTGTTTTTGGCGGTCTCTCTTCTCGACTCTTCCCGCAACCATATCCGATTTCCTACTTGTCTCGTGCTGTTTCTTCGAGAGCCCTCCACCATGTGTCCGCTGTCGCCTCTAATTATTCATCTCACTCGACGTCTCCTCGTCTTCTATTCGACGGTCCCCCAGGCTTCTATTATTCATGAATAAGAGGCGTCATGCTTCCAAATACACAACAAACAGGCACAAATTGGAGTTCGCAAGCTGTGCGCCGTTCGTTCCACCCGACAGAACACGGCCACCTGGTCGCGAGTAGTACGAGTTGTCCTCACCCGTTCTTGGTGCCCGGGCACCCGCGACAGCTGTTGTTTCTCATCTTTTTCTTTTCCGGACGAGGACCCCAGATGATCGAGTTACTCTAGTTTACGAAAGGGCGCGGTTCGGTCCCTCCTTTCGATTTGTACAGTGAGATGCTTCTATTCCATCATCCCATTCGATCGAATAGCAATTGAATCCGTCCTCTATCCATCCTCCTTCATCTCATTCAGAATTGACGTTGTTTAGCTGCCAATACTTGGCCTTGTCCATCTCTGATGAACGAGCTGGGGAGGAATGAAATGTTTCCGACCTTTCCAACCTGACTATGCCACCAGGTGTCCTCGTCTTCATTCCGATTTTGATTCGAATTCCGATTCTTCGTCGGTATTCCTCTCCAATTTATGATGATTATTTGGATAACAACCGTCTTCTCCTTCTAATCCGCTAGAAATCGTCAAATCGTTGACCTCCTCTTTCTCTTCCCGGGAGAGATGAAAACCGATCTAGATGCTAATCTCCAGTGCCTCCTGAATGTCCAAACTTCTCTTTCGTCCTTCCACATTCGCCGTCTTCCAATGAGTCTTGGGTCGGCTGTTCGAATTTTCACTTTTACAATGGGGATTAATAAGTGTGGCGGTCCGTGTTTGCACTCGTGGTTAGTACAAATATCGGGTGGGCCACCCTCCCTCCGACAGAAAGAATGGACGTTACTAATCAGGGAGTGGTCTTCTTTCCGTCCTAGCGGTCAAATTAGTCATAGGGCAGCCCTCGGAGGATCGGTTTCTTTTGAGAGAGAGACAGAGTTCCTTTTGGCACACTGTTCCCTTCTTTCGAGGATATGATCTGCACACATAGCCACATGAGATTTCTTTCCGTTCCATGATAAGCGGGTGTTTGCCCTCTCTTCCACTTCGCGCTTTCCGCGCGGCGGGGAGACGACGCGGAAAGGTTCCGCGTCGTAGTGATGGTGGTGGCGAGAAGAGAAGAGGGATTGGTGGTGTTGTTGACTGCATTCGCATCGTTTTACCTGAACAAATGTATCATAATGGATACATTTTGGCGAGTAGAAAAGTAGGCCCACTCTCCCTTTTTCTCCCACGACTCTCCACTTTCCTCCGATCTCTCTCCTCTTCCAGTATCTATTTTCAACCCTCACTGATAGCATTCCAGTCGTTTGTTGCATTTTTTCGTCCCCTTCTGACTCATTTTGTTTCCCTAAACTGCGCAACTTTTTTAATTCAAAGACTAATCTGAAGGTCGAGATCGACGGCGAGTCTCGAGATTTTCTTCCCACTCGCCCACTCTATGCACTTTTTCATCAATTCTTCGTCTTCCAGCTCAACCCCGGCTGCCCCGCCTCTCCAGCACAGCCGGCTCCACGCCCTCCAAATGGGCAACAACGTGTCGACACCGGGTCCCATACGGGATCTCATCAGCAAGTTCGACCAGCTCGACTTGTGCAGTGCACACCACAAAAACAATGAGAAAGAGGGTGTAGAGAACATCGAGCCGCACAAATTCGTTATCAATCAGCAGCCGGTGAGTGATAATGATACGATTGATTGTCATTCCGTCTGTTTTTGCAGGACTTTGACGAGATTGATCTGAAAACAAAGGATCCGAATGGAAACGAGGAAGAAAAGGATCTCCGAGTGTCGACTGACGCTGAAAGTGACAGTGGAATATCGGGATCCTCGCCGGCTAGTTCAAAGAAAAACGTCGAAATTCTCAAAGACAAAGAAGATGAAGTGACGACGTCGACGCCTACAGATGGACACGATTTCCGAAAACTCCATGATCGGGTGAAGGCGGATCTTCTAGCAAAAATGGAGGCGGCAACGAAGGATCTTGAGAAGGCCGACGATCTGCCGGAAAAGTGCGCCGACTCGTTGCGAGCCGCCAACGGAAATGCTCAGTTGCTGGTTCGAAAGAAGTTCCCCAAATTCAGTGAGCTCATCGAAACGAATCTCGTGAGTTGTCCCGACCGATCTTCTCTCATCCGAATTAGTTGTTCAGAATCCGGTGGCCGATGATCCGAAGCCAGTGACAACGGAAGATCTCGAAGGCTTCTGGAACACTATCGACATCGAGCTAAAAGGAATCATCAAAGAGTTCGCGAAAGTCGAGGCTTTCCGAGCCGCCAACTGGGACCCTAACGCCGTTCAAGAAGACCCAGAGCCCGATACGACGGCAGTGATTGCGCCGAAGCCGAGACCGGCGACGGCGAAAAAGCCGAAAATGCCGGAGCTGTCCGAAGAAGCGAAGAAGAAGTTGCAAGATCAGAAAGCACTCGCAGAACAACGAAGAGCTGAGATGCGAGCCCAAATGCGGCAACAGAGAATGAAGGCGATGGCCGAAAAAGAGCAGAACCGACCAGAGCTGAACGCATCCGAAGACTGCTAACGTCATCTTTCGCCTCCCTCCCCAACTTTATTCCAACCACGACATCATCCATTTCCCCCCTGCAAAATGCTCAGATTCCCCCCAATTCGCTTATCAGCCCCTGAGTGCCTTACCCGTTTTTATACTTGTGTCCTTATCCTGACCAAACTGTATGATCCCCAATTTCGAATTCATTACATCTTCTTCTTCCCGACGATATCAATGCTTTTTTCGCTCTCTGTACACAGTACAACTAAACAACTCCCAACTTTTATTATCTTCCTTCTAGTAACTTCAAACAATTTTTGACCGATTTTCGGGTCGTTTCCCACTCTCCTCCTCTCTTTTTTTATCACCATTTGTAAAATGAAGAATGTTTATTTGAAAACACATATGATACACGAACGAAGAGTGACTAGAATTTCAAGAAAACAACATTCAGATCGTCCCATCTTGAATATAAAGACCACATTTTAAAATCTCCCAACTCTGTTTTTCCCTACGGGACCCATACAACGTTTGTTCTTCTGCGTCTTTTATACGCAGACTACTGAATCGGAAAACTGTATGCCAAAAAGATAGTTGCCGGGTGTTATAAGATCGCGCGAATCTCCGCAGGGCCGCCTCGCATGGGTCTCGAACGGAAATGACGTCACGGGACGTGAAATCGCGTGTCCCTTCAAAGTTTTTGTGCTTTATTTTAATTTTCGCAGCTCAAAGTTTCCAAAGGAGGCACCTCGAATCGTCATTGGCAAGTCAGATATTGTCACCGAGGCTGATCAAGAACTGGTTCAGAGATCTTTTCTCTACATAAAGTGAAAGTCCATAGTCGGAGAGTCATATCAGATTTGGCCGGAAACGTCTCCGACCACTTCTCGATATCTCTCTCTCGTTTCCAGTTTCCGAGGGTCCTCTCTCTCTCTTTCTCAGGCGCAATGCATACGAATTCTTTGTTTTTTGTCCGCCTCGGACGGCCAATGTGGTCACTTTACGAGCGTCTCGTGTTTTCTTTCTTTTTTGATGACGGAAAGAGAGAGTGTATATTGGCGGCTGTCCCGGACCGCCAGAGCTCCGTGGGGCTCTTTGGGCTCAGCGAATGATTGTGCACTTTCTCAGTGGTTCCCTCTCGGCGAATGTGTTTTGTGTAAATTAGCCAGTTGACCCTTGGCTGACGGGCTCAGCGAGCTCATGGGAGCAGCGTTTTCGCTAGCATTCGGTCGGAAGTAGCCATCGGCCGGCCGCGACTTTACTTTTCTGGAAACGTCGCCCGAGGAGAGAACGAAGGGGCTCATCTGGAATTCCAGAGTCCAACAAGGCTTCACTCAGACGAAAAAAGGAAAGTGCAACGGTCCTTTGTCTCGTGAGCACTTCCGGACCCCCCGAGAAAGAGCCGCTCACTCGTTTCGTATTCCGTTTCGCATTTCCTTGAGCCGCTCTCTCCGATTATCTGCCTCGATCAGCTGTTGACAATCTCATCACGACGAGTCTGTCTCTCGTTTCGTGCAATTTGCATCTCTCTCTTTCATGACATTCTTTGTTTCCGAGGACTCCCTGCCGAGAGAGAGAAACGAGAGAGAGATGATCGCATGTTCGCGTAATAAGAGGTTTGTAATGCGATTTGCATTTTGACACTCGGAGCGGCCCGACTAGCCAGCACGCCTATCAGGTTTCTCCCGCCTCGCTGCCCATTTTTTTGATCTCTTCGAGTAGTCTTAGTAGTCGCGGCGACGTTTTTTTCGGTCCCTGGGGTGTCTGTGTTGCTTTTTTCGCGGCTCGCCCGGCGTCACGAGTACGACGTCTTCGTGGTTTTTGTGCTCTTTTTTGGTGGGAGCGGAGGGCGGAGCACGCGAGCAGCAGAAGCACATAATTGAATCTTTTCCTCGTGCTCGTGAAGTTCTTCTGCAAGCACCACACGCGAACCTGCACACTTTGGCGAGTCTACAGTAGTTGGCGGAAGAGAAAGTGTATCTTCTCATGGCCTAGAAGCCGCTCGTATTGCTGGACTTCCGTGAAACTGATGTTTCTAAGCACTAAGCTGATTCGGATTCCCGCGACGACGTCTTCTTTTTCTGACGATGATCCGATCGGATGCCACCTCGACTTTCACCCCGCGTTCTTGTTTTTCGCCGCAGTTTTCGCTCCGATGCAGTTGGCGTCAAACACTTTTGCAGGCAGAAACATGTTGAGCGAGAAAGCGAGTGAGTGAGAGAAAGAGAACAGCCTCCGATTACATGAAATCGAATGGAAGCTGGCCGCCCCTCCGATCATATATCTATCACACTTGCGACGATGAAGACGACGGCGCGCCCCTCCTCCCCGCTGATTAGAACGTATTTTGCGAGCGCTATTCAGCCGCCGAAGCCTTTCCGAAAGAGCACGTTCCGCGAAGGGTTTGCCGCTCGACGCCGCTCGGCAAAGAGTATACCGTTTCATCCATTCCGCACCCCCCACGCGTGCCGTCCGGTCGGGGCGTTCCGCGTGCTTTCCGCGCGCGCGCGCACGGACACTCCCAATCCGCTCACACGTAAGGGAAACGGCACATGGTCGCGTCGGGCAAGCGGGCTTCCTGTAACTTTTCAACTTGAGAGAAAGAAGCCCTTGCCCCCTGTGTCTTTTCGTTTTTCGATTCGTCGCCGTCGCCAACGACGCCTAGTTTGTTACTTTCCATTTTCTCGCCACGCCCTTTTCCATCACTATTTTTTTTCGCCGTTGATGGAATCGTACTATATGTTTCGTTTGCCTCGCTCTTCCCAAAAAGTAGCCATTTCCCGTTCCGTACATTTTTCATCTTCCGCCCAAAAAAGTTCGCGAAGACGTCAAGTTTCCGGTCTGCCGCGTGCGTATCCAGTCGCCCCGCCCACCGATCCGATTAGTTCTCCGTCGTTCCACGTCGTCGCCTCCCCCCCGTATTACTCGCAAACCTACTTCTTCCTCTTCGACTTTTGTGTTCCTCGCATTTATTGTCCAGAGAGATACTTGAGAACCGGTCATTGAGGTGAAGAAATGAAAAGGGCGTCGTCGTGGGTCGAGGGTCAGTTAGTCCGTGAGAATGACGGAGAAGAAGAAGAAGTTCGGTTTCTGGACACTCTTCCGATTCGTCATAATGTCCACATTGGGAGGGCGCCCGTCTAATCTCCCGCGCGCTCGCCTGCCGAGACGTCATTTCCTTATGACCAGCTGGCGGTGCCACGTCATTGCGGACTGTTCCAGGCGGTACCATTCTCCGGTGCGTGATCTCATTCCTCTTCTTCTTCTTCTTCTTCGTCTTCCCGCAGATGTCCTTCTCCATGACAGATTGATTGACCGCCATCGGAGAAGAGAGAAGTGGCCTTGGAAAGAGCGGCGAAGCCCCTCTTCGATCCACCCCTCTCTTCATCTTCATCGCTTCCAAAACACTCGTTTTGTTAAATTCGCGCGATTTGGCAACATTCCAAGTCGTCCGCGCCTGTTTGCTCGTCGTTCCTAAGACCGAACACAAAAACTCTCTCTCTCTCGCGTGCTTCCTTTCTGTTTGCGGACGGAACGCGGAAAGCGCCGAGAGAAGAGACCGTATTCATGCGTAACCATATGCATTTGTGTATATCAGTCGCCTGCAGCTAGTATATTTTTAGTTTTCCACATTTACAAACACTTTTCTGTTCATCCTATTTCGGGAGCGCTTGACCCACGAGGGGGACTAGAAAAGTACGCGGTTTCTAGTCCCTCCTCCTCATTTTCTCACACTTTTTGACCTGTCGCGTCGAAAGCAGAACAAAAAGAAAGTGCCATAAAGCAATTAGGCCCTGCTTCTTCGCTTTCTTTTTCGCTGACTTCACACATGAAACGAGGCGGGGCGCAAAACGAAACGACGAATAATTATGGCCGCGCTGCCGATCCAGACAAAGTCCAGATGTCCCGAAGAAGAGAAGACAAAGCGGTGTTCTTCTCGCGATCTTATCTCGTCCCCACCGATCTTCTCACCGGAAGCTTCTTCTTCTTCTTCTTCTCCCGATCGTCGTCGTCGACGGCGACGGGGCGGGCGGCCCAATTACCAGGCCATCAGAAGCGCCCGAGTGAGTTCGGCGGTCCGCAAACTTTCCATGTTTCGGGTGTAATGTGGGTCCGCGTCGGCAGTGATTGCAAGCTTCTTTTTGTCTCTGTCTCTTCGCGAATGAGTGAGAGAGAGACGTGTTTTCTGGCCGAAACACACAATCGGAGTGAAGGGAAATGAAGAAGATGAAGAAGATGAAGATGAAGACTTCTTCCTCTTCCTTCTCTCTCTCTCTCTCTCTCTCTCTCTCTCTCTCTCTCTCTCTCTCTCTCTCTCTCTCTCTCTCTCTTCTCCTTTTGTTCATTAATTCATTGTCAGTAGTGGTGAGAGAGTCGGCCGCTTGGCACCCTACAAAAACAAAGAATGACCTCTTGCCACGTCATCGACCGTTATCAGAAGACATCGCCCACTCCTTTTCTGCCACTAATCAGGCGGCTGTAATCATCGGCCATTCACTCACTCACTCCCTCACACTCATTTCCCTTCATTTTATGAACTTTCGCTTCTCCTCCTCCTCCTCATCCTTGCATCTAGATCTTGGCCTAGAAAGTTCTAGTCCACCGACTTCATTCTTCCCGTTTCGAGTCACCTTACGGACTGCTTCAATGTCCTTCCCGAACCACTGCTCGAGAGATTCCCATCAAAAGAACGAGACGTTTTCTCTTCTTCACACACACACAGAGCTTTCTCTTCTTCTTCTTCTTCATTCTCTCGTTCTCTTTCCTAATCTCATAATTACTTTTTGAGAAACGTTTCGATTCCGCCCGCTATCTCTTCACTATTTACCGCCGTTTCTCCCATTTCCCCCCCCCCCCTTTCTAAAAACTTTCCAAATTCTGTTTACCGAAGCCCATGTCAAAATCGGTATCACTTTCCAATTATCATATTGATATCGTCCCCCCTTTCCAACAAATATTGACGAATCAGCTCTTCTTTTGCCCAAAAATGGAACATTATGTACAACGTTTTTTTTTTACTTTTTCCTTTCCCTTCCAAACGAGAGTAAAAGTGTATGCAAATAGTCGTTCGGAGCATCGAGTTTCCGGGCTCACTGCGTTTTCAGTGACAACAGAAATAAGGGGGCGGAGCCGAGAGAGAGTGTGTTTCAGCCTCGCCGGTGTTTCACGACGAGCGAAACGACGAAAAGTGGCGTCGGTTGTGCATAATCGACCGGTTTTTCCGCTTCTCTTTGCCCCCCCCCCCTTCCTCTCGTGTCCCAATACTTTTGTGTTGTTACTCCCGTTTCACTTTTGGCCGCCCGTCCGTCCGTCGACGCGAAAAAAGGGCGAGTTACTGCTGAGGAGGCGCTGCAAAACGACGAAAAGAATCTCCATTTCTGTTGACGTTTCGGTTTAGAATCTCTCGTCCCTCTTCCCGCTTTTTGCCACCTTTTCGCGAAAAGATAAGGTGCATTTAGTGCGAGTGTTTCAGCGAATGGCGCCACGCGAGGAGTCCCCCTACACGACGCTCGGCATCTCGTCCACCTCCGACGACGTCGAGATCAAGAAGGCGTGAGTCTCGCCGACGTCTTCCGACAGACGGACGTTGTCGATTATTCAGGTACCGAAAGCTGGCGTTGAAGTGGCATCCCGACAAGCACACCGACGACAAATCGAAGGAGGAGGCCGAGCAGAAGTTCAAGAAGATCGCACAGGCCTACGAGATTCTGACTGACAGTGAGTGTTGACACAACTGTTTTCCAGCGATTTTAGTACCCGTCGTAAAAAAGAGCACGCGCGCGCGGCTTCTCGATAAGAACTGTAGCCTTCCGGTCGAGTGGGAAAAGAGTGCAAAGTCTAGAGGGACCACGTCATTCGTCCTCGGATGGCCTAGAAAACGTCCGAGAGAGAGAGAGAAAGAGAGAGACGGGAACCAAGAGGTTCAAAACGAATCCAGTTGAGAGTGCCACGTCATACGGCTCTTGTAAAGGGGGAGAGTGACGGAAAAGGAGTCCGGCGATGAATGCCCTCCGATTGTCTTTCATTGTTTATTTGACGAACACTTCTTCCTGTTTTTCTCGCCGGCTCGCCTTTTGGGATCGGTGAACTCTCGGGCGGCGCAGAGACGCGAAAACACTGATACCTTGCTGTTTTGTTTGACTTTCGGATGAGTGGGATGCAACAGAAACGGCGAACAACAACAACAAAAACAGAATCGTCGGGCAAGAGGATCACGATTCTCCTCGGGACTTCATTCATAATTTCGACACTCTGAAGTGAAAAGCGAAAGAGAGACGGAGAGAGAGAGAGAGAGAGAGAGAGAGAGAGAGAGAGAGAGAGAGAGAGAGAAAGAGAGAGAGGAAGAGAGACGAGAATGTGTGTAAACTAGTGTATTGTGTTGTGTAACAATCAGTCGTCAAGCACCTGCTCTTGAGAAGTTTTGCCAATTAGTTGTGTTGAAAGGCACCCCTCTCCGCGACTAAAGAACGCATCGCAATCGCGCTCCATCGAGAACTGTCGTATTATTTCAGAGAAGAAGCGAGCCGACCTCGATCGCTCCGAGAATCCGGGCCTGCACCGTCGTCGCAGCGCGCCCGGCTTCCGAATGCACACGCACGACATGTACCGCTCGCCGTTCGATATTTTTCGCGAGTTCTTCGGCCACCACGACCCGTTCAACAGCTCGAACGTCTTCTTTGACGATGCTTTCACATTTCCCGATGTCGACTCGTACGCCTTCAAGACGCCGCCACGATCCGCCGACTTCCAGTCGAAGCACAATTATCATCGGTTCCCGGCCAACTCACGCGTCCACATCTTCTACGATGACCACAAGAAGGAGCGCGACGACAAAAAGTTGGTGCACGATTCTCGCGTCGGGCTCCCGAACACTGTGATCATTTTGCAGCTCTTTCTCTACCGTAATCCGTTTCTCGAGCCCCACGGAGCCGGGAAAGAACGCGACTGTGCGGAAGACGTCGACGTCGACGAAAGTGGTGGACGGCAAGAAGATAGTGACGAAGACGGTCGAGAACGGAGACGAGCACATTGTTGAGGTGAGTCGGAGCTCGTCTTCAAAGAAGACGTCCCGTTGTTGCAGATCCACGAAGACGGCGAGCTGAAATGCCGGACAGTCACGACACCGCCGACGTCTCCGGCCGTCGTCGTTTCGGCGAAATGAACGAGCACGCGTGCCAGAGTGCTCCCCTCAGAAACTCTTTTTCTAGTCATTTCTCTTCTGTTTTGGGTGTTTTTCCTCCTTTCCAAATCCCATCATGTCTTTTCTTCTCCCCCCCTCTAACTTTCTGTTATTTATGAGTCCCTCCCCCCCTCCCGAAACTTGCTCTTTCACCGCCTCCGTCCCGTCCTACCGTAATCCCTCACCGTCCCCCTTTTCCCGTCTCTGGACTTGAAAAAGTATTATGAATCGAATTCTGTCATGTACATAATGTGGTTTCCTCATATAATACTTCTTGCTGTGTAGTTTCTTTGTTCCCACCATTTCGTATCGATAGTTCATTGACTGACACTAAATAAAACATGTTTCGTGAAATTTATTCGTACTTTTTTGCAGCCGGGAACGAAAAAAAACAAGGGAAAGTCAGACAAAAAGTCTTGAAAATCGTCGTAGACTCGAGAGAAAGCTTTCGAGACGAAATTGCGAAAAATAATGGGGATTTCTAGGCCGTGGCCGAAGTTTTCGAGTTGGCGACATGGTTTTTTTGAATTTCGCGCGCACTGTAGCACACAGAGAAGTCGGCGGATGAGTTAAAGTCGGTCCGGCGGTTCGTTGAACTCCGGTGCAAGCGCGCTCTACTGAGAAAACAGTGTCGATTTCAAATATTTGACATCTAAACTGTACACATCAAGTGTTTTTTGAGCGTGTTTGTTTGACCTGCTCATTCGATTCGTCTCCAAAAAACCGGAATTTCCGGTCGCCTCATCGAAACCGAATGCACAGAAAGGAAGAAAAGAAAGGCAACTGTGATGAGGACGGGGGGGAGCGTCTGATATGGAGGTACTGGTTCTTGTGAATCCTCAGCTGATGATGTGACCTAATTCTGAAGTGTTGGGAGGGGGGAGGAAGCTAAAAGCAGTGCAGGAACAAATAGTGGTTTTGCGCAACAACAAAGGAAGGGGGGAGAACGGGTAAAGTGGCGCGAATTATGCATACATATTCGGTTCCAGACGAGTACGAAACGAGATCCAGCCTGGGTATAAAAGCGGACGCCTTCAGAAGCACCAGCATCCATTCCAGCCTCTTCGGTCTCTGGTCATTCTGATCATCTGATCCTTCCGCCGGAGTGACGTGGCACTACGATTCGAGAGAATCAGTTCAAGCCCATTACTTTTTACAACCGCCCCCCTCTGAATCACTCGCTCGCTCTCCTTTAAAAACCGCCCGTTTCGCGTTCAGATCATCTGCCTCACGATGCTCCGTCTCGCCGTCGCTTCCGCTCTTCTCGTCTCCGCTTCCGCGTTCCTCTTCCCGATGCCTCCGGCAGCTGGCGGTGGCGGATGCGGATGTGCTCCGCCGCCACCGGCTCCGTGCTGTGCTCCACCGCCGCCGGCGTGCGGATGCGCTCCTCCACCGCCACCACCGCCACCACCGCCAAGCTGCGGATGTGGATGCGGAAGAAAGAAGAGGTGAGTATGACTGGAAAAGGATCACGGGAAGACGTACTTCAGATCCGCCGAAGAGACCGTCGAGGGAGTCCTCAACATGGACAGCAGCAGCCTCGAATGCAACAATGACGAGCTGAAGGAGATCCTCGAGAAGGTGCCCTCTCCTCCTCTTCCAACATCATCCGATCCTTTCAGAACATGAAGTCGACTCCGTCCGACTCGCTCCTGGCGGTCCGTTCGTCCCTCTCTTCCGACGACTTCTTCGTCATGTGCACTCACGGCCTCACCGCCTACTCCGCCCCGGCTGGAACCAGCAACTGCGCGGTTCGCAAAGAGAACCACTTCTGCCAAGTGTTCGCTGTCAACTCGCACTAATCGAGACCGCAACAGAGAAACAAACTGTTTTATATTTGTAAATTTCGTAAACGCTCAATAAACCATTCAACTGCGATATCTCTCCGCTCACAGATCGTCCGTCAGCAGTTTCCCGTGGCTCTTCTTGATGCGGTCTTTCCGATTTTTCTCCGCAATCAATTTCTCTCTCGCCCTCCATTTCACCTCATCCTCCCCGTCCGTTTCTATAATCCGATCCAATAATCGATCCACGAGCTCCCTGAAATGTCTCTTGGTTAAAGAGGATCGTCACAGGTTACTGTACCCGAAGCTCGGTCTGTCCACAGGCTGCTTCCTCATGCAATCCAGTGCAATCTCGTAGATGGTCGGAGACATGTGCGGACCGATCTCATGCCGATATCCGTCGTTCAGGTACTGATAGAGAGTCGACTGCGGGACGAGTGCTCCGTACGGCTCGGCCATCTTGTCGCACACCTCAAAGCACACGATTCCGAACGCCCAGACGTCCGTCTTCAGAGAAAGCGTCCGGCTTCCGAGCACTTCCGGCGGCAGCCACTTGAACGGAATCTTCGTCGGATTGTCGTACTTTGTGTGCAGCTCGTCGCGACACGGCTTCGCCAGCCCGAAATCTGTCACCTTGGCAATGTACTTCTTCAGATAGACGGGGTGCTTTTTGAGGAGGACGTTGCGAGCCGCCAAATCACCGTGCACGACTGGCGGCGTTCGTGTGTGCAGGTAGCTCATTCCGCGGCAGATTTGCGCGAGAAGGTCGAGTCGCTCGTTCTCCGACAGCATGTCGACGTAGTTCTCGAGAAACTTGTCGAGAGAGGTGTCCATGAGCTCGAAGAGCAGAAACAGACACTGCTCGCAATCCTTGCCGCCGCGCGTCGAGTAGCCGTAGTAGAAGACGATGTTCGGGTGGACGATCATCTCGAGAATCTCCATTTCGGAGAACGCCACGTTCCGCTCGTCTTTCGTGTTCGCGCGCAGAATCAGCTTCTTGACGGCCACGGGCACCAGCTCTTTCGTGCTCTTCTCCAGAAATCCCTTCGAAACCGTTCCGAACTCGCCTTTTCCCAGCTGAGTCTGCTCGAGAATCTGAACGAGACTTTGAGATTGCAGTATTCGCAGGACACTCACAATTCTCTCAAAGTTCACGTAGAACGGCGAGTTGATGCGAATCGAAGTCTCGTGCGAGGGAATCGGAAGCGGCGACGTCTTCTGATCGTTCTGAAAACGATCGCCTCGAGTGGGTTCGGAAGACGTCTCCCACTCACGACCTTCTTCTTGTTCTTCTCCGCCAGATTGATCTTCCTCAGGTAGGCCGAAGCGGCTGCCTTCTCTTCTGTCGACATGTTCAGTCGATGCGCAACTCGTTCGTGCTGCTTCTTCTCGCCGTCGAACACGGTTTTCGTCGTGAAAAGCGTCTTCTCACTGCTCTCGAACCGTCTCGTCACCTCGTCGAAATGAGTGGCCGCCCACTGTTCGATGATCATCGGCTGACACTTCAGATCCTTCTGGAACCTTCGCGTAGGCGGCGGAACGACGTTGCGGCCGACGACGAGCGGAGACGACCGCTGATAGACGAGTTTGTGGGGAAGGGCGGAGCGGTGAGTGGACAGGTAGTGGACCATGTCGTAAAGGGTCTCGTACCGATCGCCCATGAACTCGTAGTGACCGAGAGAGGATCGATGGATCGGGACGACGGACGGCTTGAAGGGAGTCGTCTCGATCTTCGAGATGAACTCGATGTGCTGCATCTTGACCGACTTGGCCTTCTGGTGGTTCTCCGGCAGCATCGTTCCGAGTATGTGGTTGATCGAGTCGGCCATGATACCGTAGTCTGAAAGCGAGAAGAGACTCTTTCTTGAAGCGGGGACTCGGGGAGTCTCACTTCCTCTCTCGATCTCAATCATCTTCTCGAGTCCGTCGTCGTGCTTCTGATCTCGCTCGAGGAGGATCATCAGCAAGAAACACCTATGCTCGTCCAGATCGATATTAAGCCACGCGGGCGAGAAGATCGCGAACAGACCCGGACAAAGCGCCGAGTGATCGTTGAAAAGAGTGTGGACCACCTCGTGCACTTCCGCGTTTCCGAGAAACCATGCTGGCCATTTGAACAGGAGCGGGTGCTCTGAAATCAGAACTCTGAAGCTGAAGACGTCAATCGAGTACCGTTGTAGAACTCCTTGGAAACAACGTAGTGCGAAGGAATGAGCCCCAAGTACGGATTGACGGCTCTGTCGGTGAGCCAACGAGCCAGAGACCATTGGAACGGAAGACGCATGAACGTGTGATCGTCGACGACTCGCACTCTGCGAAACGAGACGAAACAGTTCGATGGAGCGCACTCCCGCACTCACTGGTACTCCTCGGCGACCACGAACACCGTGTCCCCCGCGTGCACGTTCAGATCGTCGTAGTTGTTGCCACCGAAGTAGTCCCACAGCACGATGCACTCGAGTTCGTGCGACTCGCCGCAGAATATGAACTGCGAGAAGCAGGCCGCCTCGTCGAGCGAGTCCATCAGCGCGTCGTCCGGCCGATCGCGTCCGTCCACGTCGTATCCGAGACTGTCGGCCAGATGGTCGAGCAGCTCCAGACTGTGTTTCTCCGGCTTCTCGGGCTTCACCCCTTGCAGCCGTCTCGCCTCCGACTGCTGAATCTCATCGACGTCCACCTCGTCGACGACGCCTTCTTCAAGAGAAACATCGCTCAGATCCTCCTCGAGATCCCTTTCGGCCGGAATCAGACGCGTCGGAAGCAAGAAGACGTCGTTCTTCGCGACTTCGATCAATTGCTGAGCGGGAGGAGTGCTCGACATTCGGAACAACACACACGCACGAGTCAATAAACCGATTCATTGAGATCATTCAAAGAAAGCCACGTGGCAGCGGTCAGTTCACGTATCGCTGCGAAATCGAAGGAAGCGACGAATCGTCGTCGTCGGAGACGTCGCTCGATTCGAAAACGCGTTCGTTGTAGCCGGTGCAGCCGCGGATGATCAGCTTCGGCGGCTTGAAAACCATGAAGCGGAACTCGACGGCGTCGGTGAGCAGGAAGACCGAGAACGCGAAGTAGCAGCACCACTCGTAGATCGCGTCGATCGCCACGTACTGCTTTTTCGGGTCGGGCACCCAGTTCGCTTGGATCACTGCAAACAGAGATATTCGCTGCGCGGCGGGGATACGGAGCGCGGTGGAGCTCACTTGCAGCGGCGAGAGACAGGACGACGGAAGCGAGCGAGACTCGGATCACGAACAGGACCCATCGGGGCACGTTCCCGTCTCGGATCTTCAACGAAAGGAACGCGTGAGCCCAGATGTAGAGCATCGCGAGCACCAGAGCCAGTTTGTTGCACAGAAGAGCCACGTGGTTGATCTTTGTCGCCTGAATAGTGGCGAGATTATCAGTGGAGCGCGTTCGCTCTCACGGGAAAGTTCACTGCCAACTGGTAGGAAGTGAGCGCCGCGAGCCCGACGAAAAAATTGAAGCGGCTCACTTGGACGTAGGATCGGGAGACGTTGGTTTGATTGAAAAACGATTTGAGCTCTCGATACTTCAAGTACATCCACACAGAAACTGAAGGAGGGACTAGAAAACGCACGGCCGGTCCAATCGCAATGGCCTAACATTCACGCGGCCATCGCGAGAACATTGCGCTTTTCAGAAACGCCGGCTTCCGGACACAACTCACGGAGCAAAAGAATATGGTTCGTCATGATGGTGTACGCATTCTTGGCGGGAATATATTTGGTGAAATCGCTCAAATAAGGCCAGTGACCCGGAAAATGACGAGAAGAAATCGATAGTAAAACACTGAAATTTCCGAGTTTTTCAGTTATTCCATTCGGTTGGGAACTCGCCAAACAAGCAGACAAACGATGGAATACAACGAGATGAGGAGGGGAAAAATCCAAATATTGATGATTGCCATTGAGGCAGAAATGAGGGTTGTTGGCGCGGTTTTATCAGCGAATTTCGCGACGAAACACTGATTTTTCGCCGTTTTTACTCCGTAAAACTTGCTTGTTTTCGACTGAAACTCTTCCGTTCTCCCCCCGAAAAGCAAACATCGCATCGAATTCGGTGTTTTTTTGCTGTTTGATTGAGGAAATTGCCGAAGAATTAGCAATGAATTCTTTTTTTTCTTTTGTTTTTTCGTTCTCTGTAGTTCAATCAGACTGATAAGACGAGTTTGGCTAAGCAAACAAGAAAACGGCCTTTTGAAAACCCGCGCTTTTTTACAGGAGGCCGTGGCCGGCTGGCCGAGGATTTCGCGCCTCGTGACTTCGTCCATGAGCTTTTAGATTTTTCCGAGCTCAAAAATCTGTCAAAAATATTAAAAAGTAGTCGTGGAGTCTGCGTTCTGTTAAAATTTCAAATGTAGAATAGTTTTGCAGTGTATGGAAGACGCAGAGTGGGAGCCAGACCCAGGAAATGTGCCGAAAAAGACGTCGTCGGAAAGGCTATTCGCCGATTACGGAAAGAATATAGATGAAGGCGAGGTAATTCATGGGCAAAAAGAGCGGTGCTGATCGTCTTGTCAGTTACGTTTGAAGGAGCCGACAAAGGAGAACAAGCGGGTTATCGATTTGTACGATCCGGTAGATGCGATGAGCATGAATCGAGAGAAGAACCAAGTTGTAGTGTCCGGCATTCGGGGCGGTTCGTTTTGTTTGAGAGAAAACGATGACATCAAATCGGTTTCAGTTCTCCAAATCATTAAAGTACGAAACAATTCGGAATACGATATGATCGAAGGACCTTCTATTGTGAAGGATCTGGATATGCGGGCGTATCGAAAGGGAAAAGTGAACATTTTGTATTCTGCTCAGAACGTGAAATGGAATCAGCTTTATTGTATGGTTTCGCCTTGTTGATAGTGAGATTTGGGACTTTTTGTAGGCCAATACATAGCAACGACGTCGTCCAACGGCTCAATTGTCTGCTGGAATATTCACCGGAAGAACAGTGAGTGCGAAGCTACCGGAAATCGGAGGAACAAACATTGCAGAGGTCGTTTTCAAAGCACACGAGAGGTCAGCTACGTGTGTCGACTGGCACGCGACGGCTCCGTGGATGCTCGTCTCGGGCTCTCGGGACTGCTCCGTCCGGAGCTACGACCTGCGAGACAAAGAGCACGGGCAGCTCATTTTCCAAGACCGGACGTGCGAATCGGTGCGCGATGTGGCCATGTGCAAGGCGCCCGGATTCGACGACTACTTCTTCTCGGGCGACGACGGCGGCGTTCTGCGTCTATGGGATTTGCGGCAAACGAAGAGGTCTCTCCAGAAGACTCATAAAATGGGCAGACTTGTGCTCTCCCCCCTGCCGCCCGCTTTCACTCAAATTTGCATCACTCGTTAGTCTCCCCCCTCTGCCCGCGTGCTTTGTACCCGAATCCAATTTTCTACTGAGGCCAGAACTCCATTCCCTTCTGCTCTCCTCTTATTACTTTTCTCGTTTACAGATGGGTCTTCCAACAAGTCGCGCATCGATCGTTCGTCTCGACGCTTTCATTGAATCCGAACAATCGAAAATTGATTGCCAGTGGTGGAGGAAGGGACAAAATGGTCAAGGTCAACCGAATGCTCGCAAATAACGCAGAGAAAAAAGAAAATTAACTTTCGAAAAGTGTTTCGTGGAACCTGGAAGTTTCTTGAGACAACAAACCTTATCACAAAAAAAAATAGTTTGAGAAAGTTTTCAAACATAATGAAAAAATCATGAATTGCATTCAAAAACTAAAATTTTAGATCTGGGACTGGTCAGGTCCGGAGCTCAAAAGATTCTCAGTAGTCGAGACGACGGCCCCTCTCGGAAGAGTTGCCTGGCGACCCGACAAGCCCTACCAGCTGGCGACGTGCGCGAGTGTAAACGAAACGTCGGTGCACGTGTGGGACGTCCGTCGACCCTACCTCCCCTATGTGACATACGACGAGCATCGGGACAGTGTGACCGATGCGTGCTGGCCGGAGAACACCGAGTTCGACGTGTTCATCTCGTGCGGGAAGGACGGCCTCGTTGTGTTGCACAACATCGATTCGGGCCATGCGCCGATTCAGTACGCATGTGACGTGGCATTCGATGTGACTCCGGATGGAGTGCTCGGAATAGCGGTGAACTCGGAGATCCACTCGAAAAACGATGCGGACATGGAAGCGCTGGCTGCAGTTCCCGCCGGAGAGACGGCCATCAAGAAGATCCCGTACGAGACGTTCGGCAAGGTGAACAGAAGTCTGATGAGCTTCGGAATCCCGGAAGCTCTGACATTCAGTATCTCGCCGAAGGTCTTCTACGGTATAGCAGAAAAATACGTCATCGGCGGAGACGAGATTATCAATTTGTGTGAGAAGAACTCGAAAATCGCCCGAAAAGCGAATCAGGAGCACGTGGCACAGACATGGCGACTCGTGGAAGCGTTGTGTTCACAAGCAAAAATCCAGGAGGAGTACGATCGTCTTTCAAAGCAGGAGAAGCAGCGGATCCTCAGAATGTGGGTGGTCCGGAAGAAAGAATTGGCTGAAGAGGGTCGAAGATGGATGGCGAATCTGGACGAGGTCCGGATGGACTCGATCAAAAGAACCATCATGGAACGGCTTGAGAATACTCAGCACGTTACGGCGTTTTTGAAGTTCTCGAGTTCTTCGGAGTCAGAGGAAGAAGGATCGGATGCGGAACGAATCAAGAAGGAGAAAGAAGCGGAAGAAGCGGAGAAGAAGGCGGGAGGCGAGAAGAGGAAGAAAAAGATGAAAAAGAAAAAAAAGAACGCATCCTTCCTCGACTTCTGCTTCGAAACTGACGAATCTAACTTCAAAGATTCCAAAATCAAAAAGTAAGACTGAATCAGAAGATTCCTTTTGACCCGCGTTTTCTCAGAGAACAGCTTCATGTCAACGAATTTATGGGCCTCCGAGACGAAGCGTACGAACTGAGAGATGATGAAAAAGAAGCAAAGTTCTTCAACAAGGCCAGGAAACAGCCGACAAGTGAGTCTGGAATTCTCGGAATTTCTTCTGAAAGTCAGTTTGTAGCCGCCGAAGAGTACGAGATCGAATGGAAGCAGTGCGAGGAGGAGTTCAAGTCATGGTCGCCAATGCTGGAGATCTATCGACTCCTTCTGTATCATGCAGAGCAGGGAGACATGCAAACGTGCGCGACGATATCGATGGTTTGTGGCAAAAGGCTCTTCGATGCCGTCGACTACTACACCGTCATCGGATGGATTCAGTGCTACATGGGTAGGTGGAAAAGAGTCGGGTTGCTGATGGAACCCTGTCTTTCAGAGATGCTCGATCATCTCGAACTGTTCAATGTGTGTGCAAAGATCAGGAAGTACTGCACTCTTGAAGCGATCAACTCCGTTTCCCGCGAGAACACCACCATTCAACTGGCTCACGCCGCCTGCGGAGCTCTGATAGTGAACGGAAGGTGCTCTAAGTGCGAGAAGCCCTCCCAGCCCGACTGCACCGTCTGTCGCTTCCCGATCATCGGACTGACCTATCAGTGCCACGTGTGCGGACATGCAATGCACGCGAATCATGCGTACGAGTGGTTCCAGAGGACGAATGAGTGTGCGTTTGTCGACTGTCCGTGTACTTGCGGTGAGACTGCGTGGCCGGACATGGAACGGACGTTCCTTCCCAACGATGACATCAGACGCGGCCATCGGAAGTTCAATCACATCGAGCAGGTGGATGCACCCCCGCCGACTCGAGTAGATGCGTCTCGTCTCGACTCGGACTCTGATTCGCAGCCAGATACTGACGTTGAGAAGTCCGAGTGGTCGCCGACGTCAAAAAAGCTGTGGAAGACGTTCGAAGGTCGTACTACTCCCGAAACGCCCTGGGCGAAACATCTCGCCAAATTGTACACGATTCGATACAAAAAACCTCCGGAGGAAAAGAAACCGACCACGCCCCCGTTAAGTCCGATATCGCAGAAAGAGCTGGAAAGAGAAGAGATAATGGATGCGATCAAGTTCAAAGAAGAGTGGGAAAGCGAAGAAATGAAGTACCAAGCAGGCCTTCTCACAGATGGATCCGATGAGACCGAGGAAGATCCTGTCGATCACACATTCACGAAGCAGTTCTTGAAACAACAAGCGGAATTGAAAGAAGAAGAGAAGAAGGCGGCTATGGCAGCAGATCTGGAACTCCAGAAGCAGCTCGAGAGAGAGAAAGAAGACCAAGCTCAGCCGGATGGAGACGTGAACGCCATCTGGGGGAGCAGTTTGTACGGAGAGGAGTACATTCGATCGCTCGGATTCATCGGAATACCCCCGGAGTTTATCGAAAACTTCCAGAATTTGGTTCCTACAACTGTGCCCGCGCCGGAGCTACTCGCTCCCACCTTTCCCGCTTCTTCTTCCGTTTCTCCTGAAGACGAAGAGGACGAAGAAGAACCTGAAGAACCTGAAGAACTGGAAAAAGAAGATCCGAACGAACGAGTCACTTCACCGACGTTTCTGCAAACTCTCGCAGAAGCGGAAGAAAGGCGGCACCCGAGAGATAAACGTCTGGAAGAACCACATTTCGAGAAAGAGGATGACGAGGTGCAACAACAAAAAGAAAAAGAGAAACAGAAGCTGAGAAAGTTGGAAGTGGAGGAGCTGATGACCGAAAAAGAGGGAAGAGTGAAAGGAAAAGAGACCAAAAAGAAGAAGAGACCTCTAGAAGAGCTGTCGATCAAAGAGAGAGTCCTTGCTGTCTTGAGCATGGTGAGTATTTCGAATGTAAAATGCGTCCTAGGAACGAGAGACTGTTTTTAGACTAGAGAAGAGAAGAAGAAAGCGCGCGCGAAAGTCCGAAAGAAGATCTACAGAGAAGCTCTGGACGGTCCTGAGGGTATCATCGAGATTCCTGCCGACGAGTTCGCAATCACCGATGATTCTGACGGTGAATCTCTTCTGAGTACATCCGACGAGTCGTCTTCACCCGAATCCACTTCATCTGCTTCCGAGCTATTCGCTCCGGTTCATCGTCCAACCCTCGACGAGAGCGTTGGTGGTTATCGAGCAGAATCGGAAGACGAAAAAGAGGTAGAGAATGAAGAGGACGAAGAAGCGACGTCGTCCTCTTCTTCCACATCTCATGAAGAGCTCTGTGCCGAACCAGAAGACTGCGACCGTGTTCCGACGCCGATGGCAACTGGAGACCTTTACGAGAAGGTCCCAAGCGTGAGCGAAGGGTTTCTTTTACTTATCGTTTCATTCATTATTTCCAGCCTGACCCGGATCAAACTGTAAACATGACGAAACGGTGGAAAAAGGTAAGCAGATCAGTGCTCTACTCGTCATCAGAAGAAGAGAAAGACCATCCCAAATACGTTGCCCTGATTATCGAAGGAGTCCGCCCGCCGTCCCCTTCCTCCTCGGATATTTCTTCCTCTCCGCCGCCATCCCCTACTCATTCCTGGCCCAGCTCTCACTCGGACTCTCCATCTCCACCTCCCAGGTCCCGTGTGCTGCTGAAACCCAGGAAGCGCATTGTGTTCCCTGCCATGCCCAAGAAGCTCATGCTGCCCAAGTTTGAATCCCGTCTGTCGCCGCTGCTCGAAGAGTTGGAACCGCCCGCCTCGGTCTTAGATCTCACTCAGCAGCCAGTCATCGAGCCTCCTGCTATCACCTCATATGCTAATCCAATATTTGCGCATTTCGCTCTTCGCCGTCCACAACGTTCAATGCCCGTACCGATAACAGCGCGGGGGATCGGACACAGAGCTGAGACCATCTCACTTGAATCTTCTCCCACCAATGGTGTTGCGAACCCTCTCTTCCGCGGTGGGTCTTCGCCTGACACGCAACCTGAGAGCTCCTTCTTTTCTCCCGCGGAACAAGTAGCTGTGAATGGTGTCAATGGTTTTCCCCGGCATCCCTCCAATGGTTTTTATGACGAGAAGCAGCCACTTATTCTTTCTGTTCCTGATCATAAACCAATGCAGACTTTGTACCCGTTCAACGATCTCGATAGCGACGTCAACAATGAAGAAAAGTACAGCTCGGACTCGGACTCGTCGGATCTGTTCTGCGATAGTCCGCCGGTTCGACAGCCGTCGCAGGAGGACTCTGAATGGGATGACGGTCCATTCTACCCGATAGTTGAAGGATCCTCGTTTCCGCTCCCATCGATTGATCCAACTCATCTTCAACCGAGAGTTAAGCATCCTTGGGAAACTGCGGAAGAAGCGGAGCAAAGGAGAAAGAGAGAGCGAGAGGAAGATGAAGAAGCCGAAAAGGCGGAAGAAGAGCGAAAGAAAGAGAAGTCGGACGAAGAAGAATCTTCCGAAGAAGAGGATTCTGACGATGAGGAACCCAACCAAAATGGCACTCGAAGAAGAAAGATCGCTCCGTCGGAATCGATTCTTGGTCGATATCAGACGCCGATGATGAAAGAGTTGGCGAAACGAAAGCGGGAGCTGATGATGAAGAGCCAGACTCCCAAAGTGCCTCTTGCGGAACCGTTGAAAGAGATCAAGAGAGTCCGGTTCGACGAGACTTGCCGCGAAAGGGCGATGAAAAAAGCTATAGAAGTGAGAAAATTTCAAAACTGTTCTGACAACCTGTCAAAAAAATTCAGAATCTGGAGGAAATCGCGGCAGAAACTGGAACAGAAGTTCCTTTGGTAGTGGAACCAGACCGGGAAGCCGAGCAGATGCTGATGTGTCCATATCAGATTAAGGAAGAAAAAATGGAGAAGGATTATGTCAACTGGATCAGAGACACGTAAGACTCAGAGAATCTTTGATCGAAGAGACGGCATCTTTGCAGGGCCGACGAAGGACAACTCGTCTACGCGAACTCGTTCAGCGATCCTTGCGTCGTTTTCCAACTCGCCCATATCGAGTTCGTTTCCCATATTCTCATCACAATCCTTTCTTTCGTTTTTCAGCAGCTACCAAACAGACGTCGAGCGGGCAGATCGAACTGCTGCCAACTTCATTGAGTTCATAAAGCTGTTTTATTTTATTCAATGGGACGATCTGCTGGCTCCAGACCACGAGTTCATGCTCAAAGAGGTCTACGAGATGTGGGAGGACTACCGGAAGAAGCGGCCTCGTGTCTGCCGAAGCCACTATCGCGACTTTCAATTCCGATTCTACGCTGCCTCTGTGGCCACGAAGATCAAGCAAGTGTTCTATTGTCGCGAGAGCATCCAAACGAAACAAGAGGCTATCGGATACGACTGGCTTCATCTGAAGCCTTGTGTCATCACTATCGACGATCATCCCGACGTACTGGACGGTGCGATCGAGCCCGTTACTTACGAGAACGCGAAATGGACCATCTCGGAGAGGAAGGCGGCTAACGAATACTGGAACTTGTTCGGAAAGGTGCCCTTGCACATCAAATCTGTTCCGAAGAAAGCGGTGCCACCTGTCTCTGAAGATTATTTGGAAATGCAAGGCATGACGACAAACTTCTGGACGAGGAAGATGTTGAGGAATGCAGCCTACAACTCTAGAAAGTTCGACATCAAGCTGACTTACACGAAGAAAAGGCGGTTGGACGAAGATCTTCTGCGAAGCAATCAAGAGACGAAGACGTTCATCGGAGAAGTCTGGAAGAGTCGTCTGAATCATATGATCAACGAGACGCCGCACTTCAAGTTTGAATCGAGTACCCTGCTGTTGAGAAGGCATGAACGGATGATCCATACGAACGACGCGCACAACCCGTGGCCACTCTGCCAAATAGACGACGGACGGAATTATGTGACGATTCGGCCGGTGGTGACGAGGAGGTACATCGACTTGAAGGCGAGGATCAGGTCGAAGTTTCACTGGAGGAAACAATTTGCGCGGCCAGTCAGCGTGAACGACATACCGATCACTGTGAGCTTCGTTGTTCATGCTCTTCATTACTCTGATTTATCCATTTTTTAGCGAGATGATATCCGATTGACTCCTTCGTTCCGACGTTTCGAGCCGAAGCTTCAGAAAGCCGAAGAACTGAAAAAAATGCTATCGAAACATTTCAAAGTCATTGATCGCATCGAGGTGCAACGACGATACAACTTGTATCCGATTGTGGAGGAGGACAAGGCTGTTGAAAAGGTCATTGAGGTGTTCGAAAGATCAGATCAGGGCGATCGGGATGTGGAAGACTACTTCGAGGCTCGGAGGGTGCACCAGTATTGGAAGGATCGAGCGGCTCTGGCAAAAATGCAGGAGACCAAATACCGGAAGGATTTGGCCAATGTACGGAAGCAAGAGTCGGAGAAAATGAAAATAATGAACAAACACTGGACTC
This sequence comes from Caenorhabditis sulstoni, assembly GCA_963966605.1. NCBI lineage: Eukaryota > Metazoa > Nematoda > Chromadorea > Rhabditida > Rhabditidae > Caenorhabditis > Caenorhabditis sulstoni. Next base: position 4,173,887 of record OZ016477.1, read on the forward strand.
CCCAACTGCGTAAAACGATACTCAAAGCACGAAAGGTGATGGAGATGGGAAGGGTGCTCGTCGAAGAGGATGTGCAGAAGTGGATGGAGTATCAGTACGAGATGACGATGGCGAAGAGGAAATTCCGCAAAAAGAACCTTCTGCAGAAAAGAGTCATGAAACTGCAGGCTCCGCTCAAATGGCACGATGCAATCGACAAGGTTCAGATGGAAGAGACGATTGTTCCGCCCCCCTATGTGAAGCCGATGCCTAAGAAAATAAGAAGAGTCAAGAAGCAGGCTCTTCCCGAGTACAATTCATCATCGGAAGAAGATCAGGACGAAGAAGAGAGTGAAGAAGAAAGTGAAGAGGAGGAAGAAAGTGAAGAGGAAAAACCGGACAGAGAAATGGAGTTGTATCAAGACGAGTACGCAGCAGAGTTTGCAGAAGACACCGAAGAAAAAACAAAAAACTGGGAGTACGAATTTTCGTATTCGGAGCCTGCTGATTTGTCCGAAGTCGCCGCGAAATTACAAGCAGAGTTCCAAGAGGACGTCGAGCGGAAGTTCGAGGCAGAAGAAGATGAGTGGGAGTATTCGGACGATTCGAGTGTCTCCACATGGTTCAACCGAGATTATGACGATATTGTGAACCGATTAATCAACGAGGACTATGTAGACGAGTACATGATTCTGAAAGAGCGAGCCAAAGGTGCACTCGGACAGAAGCTGATCGATGTGAAAGATGCGCGCGAAGCGCCAGAGGAGGACTCGGACGACGACGAGAACGTTTCGGGAGAGTTCGAAAAAGATTTCGTGGTGAAAGAGTTGGAGAACACTGAAGAGGAGTGCTACGATTTCGATGGTGTCGGGGATGCCGACGGAGTCAGAAAGAGGGAGTTGATGGAACAGGAGAGGAAGCTGGACCAGAAAAGACGCGACCGGAGGGAGTTCCACAGAAATGAAATGCAGCAGATACGGTTCTACCACAAGAAGTACGCTCTTCAGAACAGTCAGAAGACTGGTGAGTTGAGACCCCAAAGATCTGAGATCAATCTGCTTTTCAGAGCCATACGCCTGGGATTGCCTATTATCCGAGTCGATAAAAACAATGCACGCCAACGAGCTGCGTCGTGTATCGAATCGGATTCATCGGAGAATGAAGGAAGAGTACGAGGAGATGGTCAGTCAGGAGGACATAATCGCCGATTCGCTTCCTGCAGTCGAAAACACTCTTCAGTTCAAGATGTTCAACTTTCTGATGTTCCGAAACCCGGGAGAGAGCTTCGAAACGACTGAGAAGGAAGCGGACAGAGTGATGAAGTTCATGCAACCTTTGAAAGACTACGAAATGTTCTTCGGGAAGGAAGGCGTCGTGAGACTCAAGACTGTCGGGGAAGACGCAGTACAGTCGAGGAACATCCGTAATTCATTGGTCTACCTTGTCCGTCAGTTCGGAGGTGTCGACAATCAGATACCGATCGACTCGATGCAAAACTTTCTCAAACTCTGGTGGTACAACTCGCACACAAGCCTCGAGCAGTTCATCAGATGCTGTGAAGAAGCGCTTTCAGTCGAGCAGCAGATTATAGATGATCTCGAGCGATGGAAGTTCCTTCCTCACAATCTGGACGTTATCAGAAAGACAGTGGATCAAATGGAGATCGCGAGTGTAGTGAACGAGATGCTGTTCATTGTGGAGACGTATGTGGATGAGACGGAGATGCTGTTCCGCGAAGCCGAAAGAGAAGACGATCGAATCGCGTTCTCTACGATGAGCATCTGGGATTGGCACTTGATGAAATACGGCGTGCCAGAGTTCAGAGAAAGTCCGAAGAGGAGACGGTATCGTTCAGAATCTGAGATCAGTTCGGATTCGGAGCAAGACGCGCTGAAAGAAGTTAGTGGAGGAGGAGAAAATGATGAAAAGGCCGGAGAAGACGATTGTCATCAAGAAAGTGAGGAATCCTCTTCGGGCGACCCCTCTCCGATTGTACTCTGGTTCTCGAGGCGGTCTTCTCAATCGAGAGAAAACAGTCCAGAAGAGGGCGGTCCTCGTCGGGACAGCAACCAATACGGACGGCCGAATCAAGAAATGTTGAGACATTATAATGAAGTGTATCAAAAACTGAAAGAAGCCGAAGCAGCAAAAAGACAGAGGCATGCGGAGATGAGAGCGGCGAGGAACATCGAGAAGTGGGAACGGATGGAAAGAGAGCAGAGGTGGGAAGTGGAAGATAAGGAAAGGAGAGTGCACGACTACCTGATGATGGAGATGGCAGTAAGAGAGAAAGATCCAGCAAGAGGGCTGGAAGACGAGCCAGAAGAAGACAGCGATGCGAGTGGGGACTGGAGAGAGTTGCTCGCGGAGCCCGAGAAAGTGAACACTGATAGTTGCGAGCCGGACATGATGATCTACTCGAAACGGGATGTCACTCGTCAAGAGATCCTCGAGCTATGCGGACTTCCATTGACTCTCGACCACACGATGTTCCAACTCGAGATGGATCTGTGTCAAGCGATGGAGGAATCGGTTTCTGACGCTTCTGAAGTTCGCGATGAAATAGAAGAGAATTGGGACTCAGAAGAGGAGGAACCAGAAGAAGACGTTCTAGAAGTTCCGTGTGCTGGAATCGAAGATGACGCTCAGAGCTACTGCTCCGTCAAGCACGTTCTTCGTCACGAGTTGTACTTCCAACGCGAGATGGAGCCCCGTCACATCCCCTCGTGCGTCGTCATCTTTACGCCGTATCATTTCTTCGGCGATCCGGATGACAAGGATATAGACTTCAAGAAGTGGAAGCGGATCATTGATGGGTGCGAGTCTCCGTACTCGTTCCATCAGCTCGTCATGCGAGAACGACTCCTCCGGAAGTGTCGGGAGACGTTCCGCGATATGCTCATCGAACGTTATTTCGAGAAGGAAGAGCGATCCTATGCGACGATAATGACCGTATTCAAACGGTGCTATGTGGTCGTCGTGGTGGACAACGAGATGAACCCGTGGACGTGTCGAGTCGTGTGTCGAGACAGCGTCGCCCATCCCGCCTATAATCGTATCACTGACATTCGGAAGAGAATGGTGGAAGACTCGCAGAAGCATCTAATCGAGTGGATCGAGAAGTGTCGCATCGACTTGCAGGTCTACAATCTGTGTCCTGTTCTGATTGCTCGAGAGGAAATTCTTCATCTGGGTCACGCACAACAGATGGAAACTATTCTGATGGAGCCAGAAGTGGAGAAGGAGTGGCACCTGATGAGCAAACAAGAAGGCGTGTGGGCTCTCGACGCGATGATCCGAAGTCGAGGAATTCCCACCCAAAGAATGCGTCTCATGCATCTCATCTACCGTCCTATATACGACGCTTGGATCACGACGTGGGACTTCTGGAACAAGCAGAACCACGGAAGGACGATAGTGAGGCGGAAGGTGGACGAGGTGGCCGAGTACGTACACAAGACCCGGCTCATAATCAACTTCTGCCACCAGTACTACCGAATGAAGCGATTCGATCGGTTCACCGTCAAAGATCCGAACGACTCGAAGGCGGTGGATCGAGCTGGTATTCCGAGCTCGTCGCTCTTCGACACTCTCGATAACCAGGTCACAAAGTTTTGCTATCAGGATTCTCGTGAGTGAAAATATCAGATTGACCTAAGACCTGAATGGCAATTCCAGCTCATCTCGAAGAAAAAGATCGCCTCATCCTGAAAGAGCGGCTCATCAAACTGGCCACTGGAAAGATCACATCATTCACCATCAACTATGACGGTGCAGTCGATGCTGCTGCAGAGGTGAAAACTAGAGTCAGTCTTCTCTCGAAAAAATGATCTTCTTTCCAGGCCACAGTACTCGCCAATCATGACAGCGACAACGACTACAAGATCGGAGACGGAATGATGATGATGCACATTCCAAGAGCAGAAGAGCCAACGAAGAAGGTGATGGAGCCGATCGATACGAAGGATCGTGTGTACATTGATGTAGAGGATGTGGAGCCGGAGATCAGGTGGCTCCGATCTTTGTTTGAAGATAAGGATATGTACAGAAGACGATGGACGGCAAAGATGTGCTTCGAAATGTCAGTCCCTCCCCTTCATTATTTTTTCTAATTGCCGTTTTTAGTGCACAACGAGCCTTGTTCCGATTTGCTCCGAATGTAGCAGATTTCGAGCGGGCCAAAAAGAAGTTCCACCATCTTCTGCAGCTTCACGCACGGCAGCGTCCTCTACTCGACATGATGCTAACAAAGGTTCGCGGTACGTACTTTATGCCGCTCCGCACGAATCTCGCCCTCTATGACGCGAAACTGATAACTTTCGGAGAGCTCGTCGATTCGGAGTTGCTCCCGGAAGAGTGGGCAAGTCGACGAGAGAGCCTCGAAGCGAGCAGAAGGCAGGAACCAAAGAATCCCGATATGATGAATGCTTTCCTGTTGGGAGATCTGTTCGAAGAAGACCCTGAGGAAGACAGCACTTCTGACAGCGGTTCCGATCCCTCGATTCATGGATCCCTGGAGTTCTTGAACGCTGAGTTGGAAAAGGGAAAACGAGCACGGAAGACGGCCGGGAAGGCGCGAAGAGATCTCGATCTCGGTCAGATGCGTTCGAAGCCAGACAATCCGGATGACATATTTGCGATCGAGAAGAGAGCTCTCGGCCCGGCGGGATGGAAAACGAGAAGACGGCTGAACGATATTCTCGAGGGAGTGGCCGATCTGGACAGAGAGAAGATCGAAGCAAAGCTGCCGGAGAAGAAGAAGTACCTGCTCAAGTACATCCAGAAGCTCATCATCGAGAACTGCGACACTGCTCACTGGTCATGGGGAGAGCTGAAAATGCGAACGAAGAGGGGAAGGATCCCGCCGCCGAAACTTCTGAAACCGAGGCACATTGCGAAGATCAAAGCAGGAGGGGTGCGTTTCTCAGCTGAATTCCATGACGGCTGAAGATATTTTAATGTTATCTTATCGTAACCACTTTGTTTTCCAGAAGAAATATAAGCCATTCAAAAAGAAAGGAACGATAGAAATCAAGAAAACTCTGGATGAACTTATCGCTGCTACTCGCGATTGATTGATATGTTTTATTGTTGTGTGTAATATATTTGTACATTTCATGTTGACTTTGTTTTGGGTCTTGTTGTTTTCTAGGCCATATTTTGAATTAAATTTCGAATGCCAACACTTTCAGGGTGACTTTTTGAGGGTCTAGGCATTATTGTGATTTGCTTTATTTGTGCTCAAATTGACATAGTAAATGTAATTAGAAAATTGGTTATTTTTCGTTTTCTTGAACTGGTAACTGCCCAACTTCTTACTTTCTAAGCTCCTTTTTTGCTTTCTCTTTGTAATTGGTCACTTCAGAAATGCTATCAGCTCGATTGATAGTGCTCAGATGTTTGGCACAGAAGAGTTGCTCCGCGAGCAGTCGAGCTCTTCCAAAAGCCGCAGTGACTCTGGGTGGCATCGGAACCGCGACGGCAATCTTCACAATCAGAAGGATCCGATGCGACGCCGAACAACACGACCCCTGGCTTCTGGTTCCTCAAAAAGTGAGTTCTCACCGGAGAAGAAGAGGAAACTGATCTTGAGATCTTTCAGAAAGTCGTACCCGTCCACTCGGCGACCATCGGAATCATCAGCCTTCCGATCGCTATGATCGCCGCCACATGGAATGCCTTTCGTCAGTTGTTGAGGTAGAATCGTTTGTTCAGAAGGTACATTCCTCTCGATCTACAGGTGCCTCGGTTTGTTCATCCGCTTCTCTCCGCTTCTAATCACATATCCGCTCACTCGGATCGAATCGATCGAGACACTCTGGTGGCGACTTCTTCTGTGGGCCGTTCAGCATTCCGGACCCACTTTCATCAAGCTGGGACAATGGGCCAGCACTAGAAGAGACATTTTCAGCAAAAAGTTCTGCGATCGTCTCTCCGTCTTGCACATTCAGACGAAAAAGAAGAGATTCTTCCGAGACAAGAAGGACGTGCTCGAAGACGTTTTCGGAAAAGGATTCATGAGGCAGCACGGAGATCGAGTTTTTTTGGAAATCGAACCCTACTCGATTGGCTCGGGCTGCATTGCTCAGGTCTATCGGGGACTCGTCGACGTCGAAGAGTTCGAGAAGGCCACCGGAAGACGGATTCCCGAGCTGGAGGGCAAGAAGACGCAGAAGATTGCGATTAAAGTGGCCGATAAGGGAGTCGACCGGCAGATCGAACTGGATCTTGCGATTTTGAGGACGGGTGCTAGACTGATGCAGACGGTGATCCCTTCCCTGTGGTACTTGGATCCGACGGGCGCTCTGGAGCAGTTCGAGATGGTCCTCAGAAGGCAAGTGGATCTGAGCAATGAGGCGAAGGCTCTGAAGAAGTTCTCGGACAACTTCCACTCACAAGAGACTGGAATTCGATTCCCGATCGTGCTTGGCTACACGAAGAAAGCGATCGTGGAGACGTTCGAAGAGGGTATCTACATCAATCGATTAGTGGCCGAAGAGGGACAGCCCGAGCTGACGGCCCGCCAGTCGACTGCAGTCCGCCGCAGAATTGCTCTGATGGGCGCGAGGGCTCTCCTGAAGATGATTTTCGTCGACAACTTTGTCCATGGAGATTTGCATCCCGGCAACATTCTCATTCGATTTAACGACAGTGAAAACACGTTGAGAGGGGTTCACAAAGCACCGAAACCAGACAGTATTGCGAAAAGAGGAGTAAGGGGCTCCGTTGCGATTACTGTATTTCTATTTTAACTTCCAGATCGAATGGTTCCGATCTCTCGTGAACTGGCGATCCACTCCGAGGATCCGATTCACCGACTCCCCAGACCTCGAGGATGAGCCGACACTCGTCCTTCTTGACACCGGAATCGCTATTTCGGAGACTCCGAAGAACCTGCACAATCTGAAGTCTCTGTTTCGAAGTGTCGTCGAAAAACGAGGGTACGACGTGGGGCGACTCCTTCTGACGCAGTCGCCGTTCCAACAGTGCAAGGATCCGGAGAGGTTCTGCCGCCAGGTCGAGAAGCTTGTGCTGAAGGCGAGGAGCGAGAAGAGCCTCCGAACTCTGAACATCTCGGCACTCCTCTCCGAAATGTTCACCATCGTCGCCGAACATAAAGTAGAACTCGATTCGGCGTTCACTACCGTGATCCTGTCGGTGATGGTTTTAGAGGGATTCGGAAGATCTTTGGATCCGGATCTCGATCTGTTCCAGTGCGCCAGACCATATCTGCTCAACGTGTTTGTGTAGAAAAAGACTTGTACAGATCCTAGAAATGATAGCTTTAGTCGTTAGTTTCAGAAAATATTAGAGATTCACCCTCTGAGAGGGAACAGAAAATAGCAGGTGATCGAAGTCGGCCGCCTGTCATATTTTGTTATTTAGGAAAGCTTTATGGTTAAATACGTTGCATTTCACCCAATAAACACTTTCTTCTTCGATTCCTTTCTCTGTGCGCTCTGGTAATTCGATCCAGTTTCAAATATCTTTTCTCTGTTCGCATGCATCATTCTTCCATCATTTTCTCAGTACCTCGTAGATGTCTGCCGTGCTGAAGATGCATGTCTCGTTGTTGTGTTGTGGACGGTACGTCATCGGATGATGATGCAAGATCACTCAAGTGCAAACGTTTTCAGATGTCATCGTATCAGGTTCCGCCACTGCGTGCCGAAGGAATGCCACGTGGCACCAAAGACAGTCGCTCGTGGCTCGAAGAGTATTTGGAGGGCAAGGACGAAGTGCTTCTCTACATCACGGCGGCGCTCGGAGTGCTCATGCCCGGATTCGTCTACCTTCTGTACCACAAGTGCCACGCCTACTACGAACGGTGGGCCAAAAAGAAAGAGGAGCTGCGTCAGGCAGAGGTGCTCGCCGAGTCGGAAGCCGTCGTAATTGTGCTCGGGAAAGAGGACGGCGTCGCCGCTCCGTGGGGCCGCGGGATGCACGACCGCCTGTGTGAGGAGATGGTTCGGAAGCCGGTTCTCTGGTGGTCAGACACTCTCGACGTCAAGGAGCTGATGGCTTTCAAAGGATTCTGTGTGTTTGTCGCTGAAACGACGACCGGAGGACAGCCGACGCCGTCGACCGAATGGTTTCTCGATTGGCTCGAAGACCTGGCGGCTGACTCGAAACAGAAGAAAAAAGCGCACTTCGACAAGATTCGATTCTCGATCGTCGGATTCGGAAGCAGAGACGACGGACCGACTGGATTCAACAAAGTGGCTCGGACTCTTCTCAAACGGCTCAAGATTCTCGGCTCGAAGCAAATCACTGAAACAGTTCTCCTGAACACAACTGATACTGGTATTCAACGGAAATACTACGAGAAAAAGTTGATTCGTTTCCAGATAAGCAAGTGATGGAGAGATTCGCGCAGTTCTCGTTGGAGCTCCTCATCCAAATGGACAAGCACCTTCCCGGAGGGGACGGCTCACAGACCGACGAATCGGGCGAAGAGTTCGGAGAGTCGAGCTCCGCGAGCTCATCCGAAAGCTCAGATGACGATTCGGCAGAACATCACATGAAATCGAATTGATCTTCATACTCTCAGTTATCTCTTCTATTCCCCAGATTCTTGACATCTTTGACGTTCTCCCCCATTTCTATTCCCTACTTTTGAAACCTTGTAACTTCGAATTGTACAAAAGCTGAAACAAAATATTTAACGAATGATATTAAGTATTCTTTAATTTTCAATAAAACCTTAGATCGACTTTTCTCTTTTCAATGGGTCTTTGCATTTCGAATTCAAATGCGCTCCTGTCATGCGTGTTTACAGAGTGTCGTCAAATGTGATGCTTGCGTACCAATTGGCAAGCATCGCTCGCCTACGGTGCCGACCGCTTTCGTTTTCGAAATTCGCGCCGTTCCCATCGATTTCTCCGAATATTCAGCACATTTTCGAATTTATTTATCTGCGAATCACAAAAGTACTGTTTCGACATGTCGAATTCTGAAAATTCGATCCTCGCGCCTTCTTATTTCCTGAAAATCAATTGATTAATTAGTTCCTAAAATTTGTAGGATTCATGTCGTCGAGTAACTTTGAGTCCGGCGAACGGGTGCGCATTGCGCACCAAGCGAATCCTCAATCTACGAATCTGCAAGCTGATATGGATGCGAAACGAGCTGCTCTATCACAAAGCGTCAGTCTGATCTAACCTTTCTGACCCAAATTGAACTTACTTATTTCAGTTAAACGGCTCTCTAACCAGACGAGTTGCTCGTCCTCCTAGAACTACTGGAGCTGGTACAAAGTACGGCGGTAAGTTGGAAAGGAGAAAAATCGATTCTGGACCGGAAGCAGTTGCAGCAAAGAAAGCGAAGAAGTCGAAAGACGACGATGAGGCGGATGATGACGAGGATTACGTGGATGAAGAAATGGGAAGTGAGGATGAGGAGGAGTTTGAAATGAATGAAGATGACGATGACGACTACGAGCTAGAAAAACGGAAACGGAAGACTCCGGCCAAGTGAGAGAGCAAAACAATACCTAGTATTCATGTGCGTTTTCAGGAAGAAGACAGAAGTCCGCGACAGGCGGGCTCGAGATGATTCGGAAACTCCGGAGCCGGAAATGCGAAAAGTTAGGACTCTTTCTGATTCGAGCGATGACGAATGGCTCACCAAGCCTCGACTGAGCGGGTCTAACTCGCCGAAAAACGTCATGCGGACGAATGTTGCAAAGCGATCGGCGGCGTCGAAACGGAAAATAGTCATAGACGACGAGAGTGACGAGGAATTCATCAACGACGCCGAATCGGAAGAAGAAAAAGAAGTGAAAGAGGAAGAGGTGACGATGAAGGAGGGTCAGAGCCTGAAGGCGGCGGTGGAGACGACGCAGAAGCAAGTGAAGAAAAAGTACGAGTCGGACGAGGATTGGGAGGAGGAGGAGGAAGACGTGAATGCCGACGGCGACGAGACACCTTCAGACGACAGTGACATCGAGGAGCGTCGGGCGAAGCGCGGAGAGACGAAGAATCAGCGAGAGTGCCGCGAGTTCTTCAACTCGGCCAGCCGGGAAATCCTTCTGCAGCAGTCAAGAATCAACGACAAGATCGCTGATTTCATCGTTTCCAGCAGACCTTTCGATGTTTACAGCGGAATGATAAACAAAATGAAAGGAGTGACTCGCGGAACAAATGCGATCGAAGCCTACATGGAGTACTTGGAAAAACGAGGAATCTTGTCGCGTATTCTGGATGATTGCAAGGATCACGCGAAGACAGTGACGAAGGACTTCGAGAGATGCACAGAAGGTCCCCTCGATTTGACCCTTCTAAAGGAGGGATGCACACTTCACGATTATCAGCTTGTTGGTGTCAAATGGCTCATCATGATGAACAACAAGGAGCTGAATGCGATTCTCGGAGACGAAATGGGTCTCGGCAAGACTATCCAAATCGTCGCGTTTCTCTCTTACCTGAAACAGGTCGGCAAGTCCGGACCGCATCTCGTCGTTGTCCCGTCTTCAACTATCGAGAATTGGATTGGCGAGTTCCACAAATGGTGTCCCAGTTTGAAGTTGCTCACTTACTACGGCTCTCAAGACGAGCGCAAGCACCTGCGACATCGCGTCAAAAAGCAGAGTAGTCATGTAAGTGGAAGGTCGGCGCGGGTTGCGGCACTCTTAGCGCAGTTGGTTACACTCTTGAAGGCCACGCGGCTCGCCGCAGGTTCACTTCCTCCGCCTTACCCATTATCTTTCCATCAGCTGGCACTCACGTCACTGATGCCTTAAAATGGGTGAAAGAGTCAGAAAGGGTCTGAAAATAGATCTGAAAAGATCACTTCACTCCTTCCGACATTCCGTTTTCAGCTTCAAATTTTCAGATCGATGTGATCCTGACAACGTACAACATGGTGACCTCGAAATCTGACGACAAAAAATTCTTCAAAAACTTCTCGCTAAACTACGTGATCTACGACGAGGGGCACATGCTGAAGAACTGTGATTCGGAACGATACCGCGGACTGATGAAGGTTAAGGGGAAGAGGAAGATTCTGCTGACTGGAACTCCGCTTCAAAACAACCTGATCGAACTGATCTCTCTCATGTACTTCGTACTGCACAAAGTGTTCAACAAGTACTGCGAGGACATCACCCACCTCCTGCAGCACTTCAAACAACTAGGCCCGGCCCTCGACTCCAAAGACAAGGCCATGTACCAGCAGGATAGGATTGAAGAGGCCAAGTCCATCCTGCAGCCCTACATTCTTCGGCGACTCAAGAACCAAGTGCTCGGCAGTCTGCCCACTAAATCCGAGCAGATCATCGAAGTGGAGATGAAGAAGCCACAGAAGGAGCTGTACGATGACATTGTAGACGTGCTGCAGCGGTCCGAGGACACAGGTGACTCGTACGGATCCCTGATGCGACTCCGGCAGGCCGCCAACCATCCACTTCTCCGGCGATCTCAATACACCGATCAGAAGCTCGACAAGATAGCGAAGCAGTTGTGTCTTAAAGAGAAATCGTACGCGGAGAAGAAGTGGCAGCACGTGTCAGAGGACCTCGCATATCTGTCCGACATAAAGATCCATCAATTGTGTGAGAGGTTCCGGTGCACAAGCAAGTTTCTTCTCAACGAGGAGCTCGCCCTGAAAAGCGGGAAGTGCGAACAACTCGACAAAATGCTGCCCGAGATCAAGGCCAAAGGAGATAAAGTGCTCATTTTTTCGCAATTCACTTCGATGCTCGACATTCTCGAAGTGTATTTGAACATCCGAGACTACTCCTACAAACGACTCGACGGACAGACACCTGTGCTGGACCGTCAGGAGATGATCAACGAGTTCAACGTTTCGAAGGATCTGTTCGTGTTCCTGCTCTCGACAAAGGCCGGAGGACTCGGGATCAATCTGACGTCCGCCAATCACATCATCATTCACGACATCGACTTCAATCCGTACAACGACAAGCAGGCCGAGGACAGATGTCATCGGATGGGACAGGAGAAGCCTGTGTTCGTCACGCGACTCGTCAGCAAGGGAACCGTCGAAATCGGAATGCTCGCCTTGGCGAAGAAGAAGTTGCAGTTGGAGAAGCAGGTCACGAACGGAATCAAGGGGCAACTGGATGAAGGTAGGAAGGGAAACCAAACGTTCCTCGTCTCATTCCTCTTTTCAGACGCCCTCCGCGAGCTCAAAGAAGAGGAAGGCGAGGAAAAGATCGACGGAAAAGACCTGAGCAAACTGCTGTCGTCGGCGATCAACGGACGATACGACGACGTCGAGGAGGATTCTGGCGACTCGACGAACGGCGTCGACGTCAAACCATCCACCTCTGCAACCTAACCACCTTCTTTTCTATTTATTTTCTCGCTCCTCAATCTTTTTCCGCAACCAGTAATAGCACAAATTTCAGCGAAGATCTCTGAAAACCTTTCTCTCGCGTACACTTTAATTCGCTGGTTCTCATCGATTCCTGTCATTTCTTCATCTCTTTTTTTTCTTCCTTTTTTTACTTTTTCAAATACCTCTCTTGTTTTCATGCTATCATCGTTGTAAATGTCGAGAATCCGATTCAAAATCTCGAGGATTATATTAGCTTACGTTTATTGATTAAAACCTCTCTGTCTATCTCACATAAGTTGTATTCAATGAATATGGTAACACCTGTCAGACGGGCTCTTTTTTCGTTCGTTCCCAGCGTCTCAATCGCTCTCCACTGTATTTCTGTTTCTTTTTTCTTTTCAATTTAAAAACGAGAAGGACTATTCTTACTGTCTATGGGCTCTTTCTCTTTCAAATTCACATTCATTTCTTTCAGATGGGAAAACTTGAGGACATTTGCGATCGATATTTGCATCGCCGTGACGATCAGCGAAAAGTGATAGATGCTGTGGAGCGTTGCCTGAAGAAAGGATACGACTACCATAAACTGAAGGAAAGGATCAACTCGACGATCGACGACTCGCATAAGGCTTCCAAGTTGATTTCGGCGATCTGCGATCACTATCCACAATTGAGGAAAAGAGGGAGGACCGACAAAGACGATGATCGAGACAGAAAGCGAGATCGGACAGAGGATCGGAAAGACCGGGATAAGGATCGGAGAGATCGGGACAAGGACCGCGACGAGAAGAAAGAGCCGGTCAATGGAAACGGAAGAAGAGTGATGGAGGCTCCGAAAGAGACGAAGGAAGTGGAGGAGGAGGCCGGCGGAGCGGACGAGGACAAGCTGAGAGCCAAGGAGGTGCTGTACAAGGCGACGCAAGAGATCGCAGAGAAAAGACGCCGGATGGCGGTCCAGGCGGGACAGATGCAGCCGCAAGCAGCTCTCGAGCAAACGATCAGTGGAGTCCAGCCGGTGGCAGGGCAGAAGACGTTATCGTTGGGAAGAGAAGAAGCGACGATGTTCGTGAACTTTTCGATGGACAAGAAGACGAGATTGGAGCAGTTGAAGTCGAGACTCGCCACCAGACAGCCCATCATCTCGAAGATCGACGCGGCGAGCTCGGGACTCTCGGGAGTCATGGCTCCGCTTCCAGAAGCCGTGCAGCAGGTGGAGAAAAAGGTGCAACAACAGATTACTAAGGAATCGAAAGAGCCGGAAAAGCTGATCGAGTATCTGGATCCTCGAATTTCGATGAAGACGTCAGAAAGGAGAAGGCGCGGTTTCAATTTCCACGAGAAAGGAGAGTTCGAGAAGCTGGCGAACAAGCAGAGAGCCATGGCAAAGCTCGAGAGACTCCAAAACGAGGTCTCGTCGGCTGCGCAGTCTACGGGAATCTCTTCGGCCGTAAAATTGGCGATGGTCACTCCAACGGGAACGGCGAAAATAGAAACGGGAGTGCCGGACATCGAGTGGTGGGATATGCTCGTTCTCGACAAAGTCAAGTGAGTTTCGAAAAAGAGAAGGCGTTTTCTCAATAGTTTTTTTTCAGTTACGATGAGATTCCGGAAGTTGACGATCTGGAAAGATACTCGCAGACGGTCTCCGAACTCGTCGAGCATCCGATCTCGATGAGACCGCCGACCGAACCACTCTCGACACAGTACCTCAAAGTGTACTTGACGACGAAGGAGAAGAAAAAGATCCGGCGACAGAACCGAAAGGAGGTGCTGAAAGAGAAAACTGAAAAGATCAGACTGGGTCTCGAGAAGGCGCCAGAGCCGAAAGTGAAAATCAGCAATCTCATGCGAGTGCTCGGCAACGAAGCGGTCCAAGATCCGACGAAGATGGAGGCACACGTAAGAAAGCAGATGGCTGAGCGACTCAAGAAGCACGAGACATTGAACGCCGAGAGGAAATTGACAGAGGACCAGAAGAGGGCGAAGAAAACGAAGAAGATGTCGGAGGATACATCGACCGCCGTCAACGTCTCCGTATATCGTGTCAAATCGCTAGCACATCCGTCGAAGAAGTTCAAAGTGGAGACGAATGCGAAGCAGTGTCTGATGACTGGCGCGGTGATGATGCACAAGGCGCAGAACGTGGTGGTTGTGGAGGGAGGTCCGAAGCAGCAGAAGTTCTACAAGAACCTTATGCTCAATCGCATCAAATGGTCTGACGAGATCATCGGACAGAAGAAGGAGGCCGAGAAGGACGCGCCGGGGGAGAGAAACCTCTGCGAACTGGTGAGAAGACTCCACTCTTCTAGAAACCACTTTTGGTTTTCAGATCTGGGAGGGACAAGTGAAACGTCGGAACTTCCGCGACTTCACGGTGCACACAGCAACGCTCGAAAAGCAGGCGCGCGAGTTTTTCGAGAAGCACGGCGTCGCGCAGTACTGGGATCTTTGCTATAGTACTACAGTTCTGCTCGAGGGACAGGACGTTCTTCCCACCGCCTAATCTCATTCTATTTCTATTGATTTCTCTTGTAAAAGACATCATAAATTTATTTGGATTTGACACTCAACGTCTCTTATTTTCCTGCAAGAAGTTTTTCATCAAACCATATGTACGCTCTCTGGAAGATATTCCAGTAAAAAGAATCGAGTCAGATGGAATCAGAAGACGACGAAGAGAAGATCGGAGAGAAAATGAAGACGTTGGAGCAGAAGCTTCGAGCGAAAAAGGAGATTCTGAAGGAAGTTTTGCGGACTGTCGAAGACGAAAAAGGACAGAAGGAGAGTCAGAAGACGAGGAAAAACATCAGAAATGTGTGTGAGAAGGGAGACTTGGTCGGAACGTCTTCTGAATTCAGATGCTCCATTGCGAAGTGTCTCTTCCTTCCGAACAGAATCGGCTCGTCACCGTGAATCTTCTCGACGTCGTTCGCTTCGATTCTCACGTCATCGCTCGATTCAGACTCGTCAATCGCTCTTCGCATCAAAATCTGTAAGACATCATCGTTCGAATTCCGAAGACGTGGTGATTTCCTTCAGAATCGTGAAGACGTCCTCGTTCCCAGCTGCTTCCCGGCTGCATTGGATTCTCTTCGAAAACGAGACATCACTGAAGACATCTGAAGTCGTCAGGTGCTTCCGATTATTCTGTTTTCAGTCAGTTCCGTTGTTTCAGTTCTTCTTCGATTCTCTTCGTCTCGATTCCGTTTTCCACATTTTTCCTATCCGACTCCATTGCTCTCGTCCTTCAAATAGAAGCGGTTCCTGTGAAAACTCGGTGAGCTTGTGGGTCGGAAATGTCTGAAAAAGAGATCAGAGCGGGCGGTTGCTCTCTGAATTGGACCGGCTCTTTTGCTCCTCGTCTGACTCGTTTGTCTAGATCAGCGGCTCTCCTCACTTTCCTTTTTCAGTCTCTCCGCCTCACTTCACTCTTTGCTACATCGAAATCGCGGCTCGGATGCTCCGCCGGAAGCCGTCATTTCGATTCCTGTCAAAATGAGCAAAGCGACTGAAGAGCTCGATTTGAAGGGCATCGAGTTCGTCGAAGAGAAAAGTGAGTTTGAGAATTGGCTGCGTCCCGTCGATACGCAGTCTTTTCAGAAGCGATTCAGCTCGTCCAGTCGATTTTCATCTGTTTCTGCCGTCTTCCGTGTCCGTCTCGCATCGATCTCTCGCTTTTCCGACGCGAGTTCCCCTCGTTTTCGTGCATCGACTTTGACATTTTCCGCATTTTGATCGGAAGAGAACAGTTCGAAAACGTGTTCATCTGGATCGAGGAAGACGAGAAAATTCAAATTTTCGCGCGTAATCTGGATTCGTGTCGGAAGTTTCTTCAGCTTGTGAATCGAACGTTTGAAAAATAAAATAATTCATGTTCATAGAACGCGAGAGCTAAATAGACGAGGAATATCAATGAAAATCGGGAAAAGAATAGAAAAACACCAGGAGAATGGGGAGGGAGCACAACGAGGAGAGAAGCTACATGGTGAAGAAAGAGGGACGAGAGGACCTGTACACATTCATAGCGAGAGAAAGAGAACGATTCAGAAGTTACAGAAGACCGAGACGGGGGAAGATTTTCATTGTTTTCCGTCTTCCTCGAACAAATGGAGAACCAGAGACGGCTGATTCCGCTTCGTTTCGTTGCTTTTTTTGACTGCCGCCGGAGTTGGTCGCTTAATTTTCTGGCCGCCGATCACTCGCTTCACCTCGTCCGCCGACAGAGTTTCGTACTCGAGAAGCGCTTCGGCGAGCAATTGATGCTCTTTCTGAAAATGATAGATTGGAGGGATTAGAACGAAAACTGGGTAGATACGGGACCTTCTTCGCCTCGAGAATGTCCTTGGCTCGCTTGTAGCTTTCCGAGAGAACTCGATTGATTTCGGCGTCGATGAGCTCGGCAGTTTGCGGCGCCAAGTCGGAAACTTTGACGAGCGAGCTGTCTTTGTCCTCCGCAGTGAAGTCCCGAAGCCCCACTTTATCGCTCATTCCGAACACCTTGACCATTTGCACTGCCAACTGTGTCGCTTTACTCAGATCGTCGGCAGCTCCGGTCGTCACTTTGTCCTGACCGAAAACGAGTTCTTCGGCCACCCGTCCCCCCATCATCACGTCGAGAGTGGCGAGCATCTGCGATTTCGTCAGCTGATAGCTATCCTTGTCGGGAAGCATCGCAGTGTGTCCGAGCGATTGCCCACGTGGAATGATTGTGACTTTGTGAAGAGGAGTGGCGTCTTTTGTGAAAAGAGAGACGAGAGTGTGGCCCGCCTCATGGTACGCCGTGTTCCGGTTCGCCTCCTCATCGGGAATCCGCCCGCCCGTCCTTGCGGGTCCCATCAGAACGCGGTCCCTCGCTTCGTCAAGATAACTCATCGTCACTTCGACGGCATTGTCGGTGGCCGCCTTGAGAGCTGCCTGATTCACCATGTTTTCGATGTCAGCTCCGGTGAAACCAGTTGATCCTTTCGCGAGAACTTTCGGATCCACATTCGATGAGTGAACGATTTTCGATAAATAGAAGTTGAAGATATCAACACGGCCGGCCAGATCAGGCTTCGGAACAGTGACGCGAACATCGAATCTTCCCGGACGAAGCAGTGCCTTGTCGAGGTCGTCGACCCGGTTAGTCGCCGCGATCACAATGATTCCCTCGTTCCGTGTGAATCCATCCATTTCGCTCAACAGCTGATTTATCGTCTGATTCGCGTACGGATGTATCGAGTTGGATACACGTTTAGATCCGACCGAGTCGATTTCGTCGATGAAAATTATGCATGGAGCTCTGAAAAAAGCGCCTCCAGTTTGATAGTCGATATAAAAATTCTCACCGAGCCTTGGCCTTATCAAACAGATCCCTGACTCTTCTGGCTCCTTGTCCGACAAGAACCTCGTCGAATTCGGATCCAGATGTGTGGAAGAACGGGACCTGTGCCTCACCGGCGATGGCCCTTGCCAGCAGCGTCTTTCCAGTTCCTGGGGGTCCCACAAGAAGGACTCCTTTTGGAAGACGACCGCCGAGTCGCGAGTACTTTTCCGGATCTCTCAGATAAGAGACGATCTCCTCCACTTCCAGCTTCGCCTCGTCCATCTGAAACATCCATCTCGCTCTTCTGACGGTTCTTTTGACGACTCACTCCTCTGACGTCTTCGAACGTGACTTGCACATCCTCGGGGTTTACTTCTTGTGGATTCGAGAAGAAGAGCGAGCCGATTTGACGATCGCCTACACGCACACGAATTCCTTTAGAGGGGAAACGGGAAATGAGAGGAAGAGATCGTCTTGTTTTTTGCGAGATTAACAGCATTAGGAGATTTTAAAAACGAAGCTTTCGGCAAAAAAGCGGCTGAGAGCTCGCGGTAACCATAGTAACTAACCAAAACATGAGATTTAGCGGTTGTCAGAGAGTATTCCGTTTTCCTTTTCGAAAATTACAAGAGAAAAACACCTTCAGCACTTACTTCCGGTCAGATATCCGAAAAAGATGCAGAAGACGAGGAAAATGTAGAATCTAGTGAGTGTGCTCGACTTCTTTCCGTCCTTCCCGGGTCCCAACCCGTTCGACAGAAGTCCCTTCACGAATCCGTCCGTGTACGTTCTTTGCTGCGATTCCGGGAGCTTCTTGAGATCCGCCTCATACTGATTCCACTTCTCGACACCTCCTTCTGCCGTTTTCGTCTTCTTACCGGCGAGAAGTTCGGAGAAGTAGGTCAGTGGCGATTTTGTCTCTTCTGGAACTTTTCCACTGGTTCCCACTCCGAAGGTCTGTTTTCGAGTGCGAAATCCACGTTTTTGAATGTCTGAAGAAGTTCTACTGTGTTCTCGAGTTCCCACATTCACTCACAGAAAGAAGAAGTGGAAGGAACAATCCGAACGACGGCGTCGTCGTATGTTAATGATACAGTTTTTGAGGAGAGCCGTCTTTTCGAGAAGAGCATGTTATCTCTGAGCACCTCACGCACTTGACCCAGTTCCGTGGTTCCGATCTGTCGCCACACTGAGTAGTAGATTCTTGAGAGCGAAACCGCGGTCGCCTCGATGTCCATTCGATTCCGACTGATTCCTGAAGCATTGCATCATTTTGGATTCAGTCAAAAAGGATAGAAAGTTTAAGACGAACGGGATTTCTTTCGAAAAAATGAATTCCAGCCATAGGTGGCTTCTTTTTCTAAAATTTTGAGGCTTCTGCTCACCATTCCGACTTCTGAGTAGTCCAGTATTTTGAAGAAGTCCGCCGACGTTCAAATTGATTGCCTGCATCTTCTGAATGAAGCTGACGATGTAAATGAAGTGGGACGCGAAAAAGCGGAAAAGAGGGACGGGACGGGTGTGCGGGGGAGCGCACTTGCATCAGCGCCCAGTCTCGGCGCCGCCGATGACGCAATATATTCCAGGTCTCACATGACCGCTTCCATCCAATGAACATCACTTTCTTTTCACATTTTGTATATTTTACAAAAAAAAACAAAACAGTGGACAGTAACACACACACGCTTATCGTGAGGTAGGGAACCGGTGTGGTACACACACACAAAGAGGAAAAGTACAAAATTATCATGGGTGTGACTCTCCACGAGAGTGAAAATGGTGAACAGGGTGGATGGTTGGTGTACATGACAGCAAAATCAATGAGATAACGTGTGTGGCGGGAAAGGGAGAAGGCGAGGTATGATAGAGTAAAAGAGAGCCGAGAGAAAACGCATTTTGAGAATGAAAAGAACACGAAGAAAAACGGATAAGAAGAACAACAAATTAACGGTGATTGAGGTAAAGGCAGAGGAAGAGGTAAAAATATAAGTTAAAATAACCCGGTACTCGGTAATAACAATGAAAAAGTAGAAGGGGTAGTGGTTCAAATTAGGAGAAGAAAAAGAGATCTTGAAATTCCGAGAGAGAAAAAGGGATGAGAAAGAGATTCAGTCAGTTGTAAAGAAGGGGCTAAACGGGGATGAGTTCAAATACAAAATGACACTATTTGTTTGTTAACTCGGTTGGGGGTATGACCGGTGGATTGTTGATGAAGTCGCGCTGTTCCCACGGCTCGGCGACCGAAGAGAAGTTGCGAGCCGAGAACACATTTCGTGGCTCGAAGAAACTCATGTCAAATGGCGGGAAGCCGTCGGCGTCCAGCTGCGAGTTGCCGGCTGCAGCCGCCGCTGCTTTTATCTTTGACATTCGGCGAGATTTGCGGTCGTCTTTCTGGAAAAAAAGGGGATGAGGGTGAGGAGTTCGGTTTCCAATCTTTACCTGGCGCTCTTTTTCGGTATGCCTGAGACGGTGATGCTGCTTGGCAACAGTCATATAGAGATCTTCGGATTCTTCGGAAACCGCCGGCTCGTTCGACGGTCCCGGTTGTTGGTCCCACAAGTCCTCACGGTGCCTGTGAAAACCGGGGCATGTGATTTTCGCATAGGCGACCGCCTTTGACGGGAGCATTTTGAGGCATATCTCCTCCCCCATAAAGTCCTCGAAAAGGTAATCCATGTAGATTCCGTTTTTCGGATCCATATCAGCTGCTGTCACTGGCTTGTGATACTTCTTTTTAGGGGCCGGAGCAGAGGTGGAAGGCCTTCCGCGAGCCGATCGTTTCTTCGCGACCGCTGCGCTCCTCGTTTCGCTCGTTTCCTCGTCGCTGCTTTCTTCTTCCAGCGGTCGTTTCCGCAGTTTCTTTTTGTTCGCTGCGATCTTCGAAGCACTCTTATCAGCTATCCGCTTACGGACGTCCGTGTCGTAATAGGAGGCTCTGTCGAACTTCTTGCGAACGACATTGCTTGGACCTGTCGCCATTTGATACATGTATTCCGTTACACGATTGGAAAACGGATTCGCTGAAAAACTGGTGATTAGAGTCAGAAATATTCAAAAGATTAAACTTACTGTATCCAGAGGCGACAAACTCTAGCGGATCCTTGAAGGAAAGTTCGTTGACCTGCTGCATGCCCTGGCCGATCCGGTACTCCTCGTAGTCGTACTCAACCACTTCCCTCTTCTCTCCAGTCACCAGATGCGAAACAGGGTTGTACTGAGCCGTTGCGATCCATTTTTCCCCGGGGTTCGTAGGTTTGACTATGCTTACAGCGCCCGTGTGTATTTCTCGTTTCGCATCGAACACATTTTTCAATGGTTTTCTGGCGGTCCACGATTGAATCGGCATCACTCGAGAGCATCCAAAGTTTCGGGCAGGGATGCGGTGCAACGGGGTTTTGTCATAGAGGTAGTACGTTCCGTTCAGCTGCCTTCTCCTCCTCGTTATCAACTCCTCGCCTTCGTACCGCACTCCGCATGACTTGTCCATTACTTGACTCTGTAACTCAAGCATTCCGTGCAGCGCGCGCTTTTCCTCGAGAATCGCATCGACTTTTCTCACGAGCCCAACGTAGTCCATCTTTCTGATAGTCCATGTTCCGCCGTGGTGAATCTTCACGTCTTCTCTCGTTCGCATCTCATCCAGGTCATCCTCCAAGTCACTCATATCGGTAAGTTCGTCCAGATCTTGCCCAAGTGTTCTTTTGTGATTCGCGTCTTTGATCTTCTTCACAAAGTTCTCAGTCGTCTTGTCCGGCGCTGCACCACAGTCTATCATTTGTTGCATAGAGTAGGGCATTCCGTGTTGTTGAAGAGCTCCTCGATTTTTGCGCAAAAGGATGGACGTCTGAGTGGTGGTGAGTCCGGCGACTTTCGGCATGAGGTGTACGAACTCGGTGCTTTTTGCTCTTGCTATTCTATCGACCAAAGCTCGACGACGGGTCATCTCGTGCTCTTTTCGCGTGTTTTGTGGAGAAGTCGCCGAACTTGCCGGACGAACCGTTGTGGTGGGACCGAGAGATGGGTTACTGGAAAGTCTGTGGGGAGGCTGAACTCTGGGGACAGCGAGTGGATGGGCGAGCCCTTTCTGCACTCGTGAATACAACCCAGGAGAAGATGGAGCAGAATCTCCTGATGGCATTCTTCTACAAAAGAAGATTTTTTGAACGAGCAGAGCAAAAACAGCTTACTGAATCCCATTGTGTAAGTTTCCGGCTGGGCTTAGCAGGACTTGTGTTCCAGAACTGTTCGTCGGAGGTCCCATTATGATCGGAGCAGAGGAAAGGCCAGAACTCGGTCTTTGAACATGAAATTCACGCGGATTGCGACTGGGGATCTGGAAACTCCGATGCTTTGTGGATCCATTGCTTGAAAGCTCTGATTCACGGGAAGGAGCTGCCGACTGCAAGGATCATAAGGAAATAACAAGAACAATGTTGAGAGAAATACTTACAACTTCACTCCTTTCGCTTATACTTATTTGAAGAGGCGAAAGAGTCGGAGCTGGAACACTCTGCAAAACGACAGAATCAGTTTTCACTCTTTTTCGCTAGAAACTCCCACTTCTTTCTCCTTTTTGTCCTTGAAAACATCGGAAGTGGCGATGATTCCAGATATTCTGTCGGGGGAGACGTCCTGCTGCGACAGACCGTTGTAGAGTCCCCGATCATGTTCCATACCAGGGAAAGACTGAACCGAAGATGGCTCCCTGAGCACCATGCAACGACTTGAGGGACTCTTGAATTGTGCTCGCGGATTGACGTTCTCCTTGAATCAATCTTCATTTGGTGAAGGCACGAGTAAATTCAAAACTCACCTGCTCGTGTCGAACGATCATACATTCTTTGATGGTCTTCCCATCAAATCGCCAACGAGAGCTCGAGTGTCGTGATACGTAGCTGCAAAAAATAATAATTTGAAACGGAAAACGAAAAAACAAAAGAAGAGAGAAATTCGATCATTCTGTTTGTTTACAGCAGAAATTTTTATAGACCAGCAAATAAACAAAGAGATATGCCGTTTTCAAAACGTGCGCGCTTTGATTTTTGCAACACCACCGAAACATTTTTGGAACCCTGAGAGTGTTTTTTAATTTTTTTCAAGTTTTAGTGATGCAATACCGGAGTGGAGCAAAAAATTTAAACGCTACCCGCCAAAAAAGCACGAGTTTTGGGGCTCGGGTGCTGATAAGGGACGGAGAAAAGGGCACAAATAACCGTCTAATCATCCGATCTGGTGTTTCGGATTAACATTTTTCGATCTTTGAATTCAAAAACGGACAGGGACATCGGGAATTGCCTCTGGCAACTTGCCAAAAGAGCGGAGGTTTTCGAAAAAACGGCCGACGAACCGAGAGAAAGGCCACACGCAGGCGAGACAGCGTGTCGAGGGCCAAGGCGCAGACGGACAGACAAGTGTGAGGGAGCGCTGGCGGCGTGGAGAGTGGGCAGACACGCGAGACTGATTGACGGGTCTCGCACGGAAGAGACGCTGAGGGGCGATTTACGCGCTTTCCCGCGTCAGTCGAATTCGGCAACGTTTTGAATTTTCTTTTTCAGGCAGCGCCGTTTCGAAGTGGCCGATTATCTTCAAATTTTTTTTCGAGAAAAACGCTGCTCACCTTCATATTTTCAGTGCGGCAATGGAAGACTTCACGAATGTTAACAAAGACAGACGTTTCACAACAGACGGCTTGGAAGCTGTGAAACTCACTTTCTGTATGGTTCAGGTTGCTTTTTCTCGCCAATTTTCATATTTCAGTGACAAACATTCAAGAAATAGGTTCGGCACCTCGTTTCGCCCCGGATATGGTGTACCAACAGTTCGGCCAAGAGCAAGTGTAATCAGAAGTGAATTCATTCATGTTTGTTTTGCAGGGAAACCATTTTTGGTTACGAAAACCTCGAAGTCACTGTCCATTACACCGCTCAGACGCTCTACGCCTGGGTCGACGTTCAGTACTCCGCCAAATTTAAGGAGGAAAACGGCCTGAAGGCCGATGCGATCGTCGAGAAGCTCGTGCACGAGGATTTCCGATCAAACATTCTCGTCTCTTCGAAAGAGGAGTTTCAACAAAAGCTGCTTAAGCAAAAAACGTTCGAGCCGTACGGAGATCTCATTCACAAGTTCGAAAACAAGGGGAAAAAGTTCGAAGTGTACAAAGTGGACAAGCGATCGGACGAGTTCGATCTGTTCCTCGAAAGAATCCAGGGCGTCGGAATGTTCTACATTGAATGTTGCTCGATGACTGACAACAAAGACGAGCAATGGTTTCACTACTTCGTGTAATTATTCATGATATCTATCTCAAAGGCTCATTCTGCCGAATTTCAGCTACGAGATCGTCGATTCTGGAGAAGGGGACGGCAAAACTTCTCCACATGTAGCCGGATACGCGTCCCTTTACGATTTCTATCACTACAAAGATCAGAATCGTTCCCGAATTTCCCAAGTTCTCCTGCTCCCGGCTCACCGCCAATCCGGCATTGGCGCCCAGTTCATGGAATCCTTCCTTCGCGATCTGCGTGCCAACACCAAAGTCTACGATATCACAGTAGAAGCTCCTGGAGACGCGTGCATCTTTCTTCGTGACTATGTCGATTGCATCAACTGCATGGCTCTTCCAGAGTTCTCCGAGGAGCATCTCAAGAACGGATTCACTGACACGATGCGATCCGCCGCGTTAAGCAATCTGAAAATCTCGAAGAAACAGGCTCGCCGTGTCTACGAGATTCTCAGATACAGAGCGACCAATAAGAAAAACAAAGAGGAACTCAAAGCCCAGCGAGTTGACGTTAAAATCCGATTGTATGCTCCAATGAAGAGATCAGATCGTGACTGGAAGCGTCTGAACCTGGCATTGAAGCCAGAAGAGCTGAAGCAGGCTGCGTGCGGAGAAATGGACGAGGATACCAAGTTCTCGACGCTCAGTCAGTCATATGACAAGCTCATGGAGGAGTATCAAAAAACGATCGATCGCATTGAAGCTCATCCGAAAATTTTCTAATCACTCGGCTAACTATAACCATTAATCGTCTGAATCTGTATATGTCGTCCCGTTATAAACTTGATACACTCAATTCCTGTTTTCTTATTTTTCATAATTGGATGTTGTGTTTCTTTGTATTTTATCTTCTGCTAGATCGCCGTCTGAACTTCCATTTCGACATTCAGGATGGATTTCTCGTTCCCCTTTCCTCCGTATCCGATCCAATCCCAACTGATGAATGAGATTTACGAATGCATTCGAACTCGTCAAGTAGGAATCTTCGAATCGCCGACAGGCACCGGAAAGTCACTGAGTGTGCTCTGTTCGACGATGACGTGGCTGGAAGAAGAAGAGAAAAGAATCGATTCGCATCTGGAGACACTTTTGAAGACGTCGCGGCAGAAGATTGCCGAGTTGGATGCGGACACGAAGGGTGACTGGGTGGAAATTGAGAGAAGGAAGAAGGTGTTGAGAGAGGAAGAAGACAAGGTTCTCGAAGAGATTTCGAATCGGGAGCGGATGAAAGAGAGGCTCGATAAGGCGTCGAAAGGGATTCTGGAGGGTGCGAAGAAAAAGAGGAAGGCGCCGGAAGACGATGACGTCGGGAAGGAAGAACCAGAAGACGTGGGCGGTATCTGAATTCACGAGGGTACAGCGAGTTTTCAGGAAGCGGCTCCAGAAGACTACTATTCAGATGGCGAGGGAAAACAAAAAGACACTGATTTAATCGACGGAGAAGAAGAGAAAGAGCCTCTGAAATGCGTGAAAGTAAGCATTCGCTTCGTCAACGACTTCGAAGAGCTCTTTCAGATTTTCTACGCCTCGCGAACGCACTCTCAGCTGGAACAGCTCGTCGACGAGCTCAACAAGACTCGCTTCCGGCCTCGCGTCGTCACTTGCGGCTCGCGTGTGACTCTTTGCGTCAACGAAGACGTGACGAAACTGAAATCGATTGGGCGGATCAACGAAAGATGCATGGAACTGCGGAAAAACGGCGGCGGATCTTCGGACAAACGGCAGAAAACCGAGAATGGCGGAGCTCAAACGAAGAAGAAGAAGTGCGGGACGTCGTGCGAGTTCTACAACTGCACGCAAATCGAAGACGTCGTCAACGGAGTGCTCTCCAAAAGACTTCAGAATACGTTGGAAGTGGTGAAGCAGGCGAAACAATCCAAAGGCTGCCCGTACTTTGCCACTCGAAAAGCCGTTCCATTCTGCGAGCTCGTACTTCTTCCCTACAATGTGCTTCTCCACGAAGGCACCCGAAAGGCGTGGGGAATCGACTTGTCCGAAAACGTAGTAGTTCTGGATGAGGCTCATAACGTGCTCACCACAATCAACGACATCTACTCGACCGACGTCTCCGCGAAATGCCTTCAGGAGGCGCTTCGGCTGATCCGCGAGTACATCGAGACCTACAAACTTCGCCTGAAAGCAAAGAATCTTCTTTACATGAAACAATTAGAAGCTTTCACTAACCGTCTTCTCGTTTTCATCAGCTCGAACAACCCCACCGATTCGATGTCTCTGTCCGAATTCTCGAATAAACTGAACATCGTCGGCATCAATCCGTTCAAACTGTCCGCTTACATGGAGAAAACGAAATTGAGCAAGAAGTTTCAAGGATTCTATCAGAGATCGCAGAAGGCGGAGATTCAGAGAAAAAAAGAGAACGAGACGCCGAAACTGAAAGGAATCCAGAAGTTGCTGGCCAAAAAAGCAGCTGCAGAAGCGGCAGAAAAGGTTCCAGAAACGGAAGAAGAAGCTGTACAGGAAGCGCCTCGTTCGCTCGGATCCCCTCTTTACGCCGTCGAAGCGTTCATCAATGCGCTCATGAACAGATGCGAAGACGGACGGATCATCGTCGAGAAGACGTCGGACCTGACAACTACAAGGCAAGCCCTGCTCGATCTTTTCCACCCTCGTCTTTAATTTCAGATTCAAGTACATCCTACTGAATCCGTCGGATCGTCTCTCCGAAATCGTGAAGAGCAGTCGATCGACGATTCTCATTGGCGGAACGATGGAACCCTCCGAGATCCTTGTTCGAATGCTCGAGCGAGCAGATTGCGGATCGATCCGTCGCTTCACCTGCTCGCACGTCATCAACGATTCTCAGCTTCTCGCCGTCGCCATCTCGAGGACTCACGACGGAGTTCCGTTCCGTCTGAATTACCAACACCAGTCCGACAAGGGCGTACTGAAGAGGTTGTCAACGACGCTTCTGAAGCTGATTCCACGTCTTCCGAACGGAGTCGTCGTCTTTCTTCCGTCCTATAAATTCACAGGAACTCTGATGAACAGTATGAAAGAAAACGGCGTTTTGAAATCTCTTTCGGTAAGCAAAGAATGTTTCTGAAAGATCACTTCATTTTCAGGATCAAAAGCCGATTTTCTTTGAGAACCCGCAGAAGAATCGAGACGGACTCTGGAACTCGTACAGTCAGGCGGCCCGAACCACGAAAGGAGCCGTTTTGTTCGCTGTCATGGGCGGGAAAATGAGCGAAGGAATCAACTTCTCCGATGAGCTTGGACGAGCTGTCATCGTCATCGGACTACCGTATCCGAACAGACAAGGCCCCGAATTGAATCAAAGAATTCAGGTGAGCTCTGAATCCAACTGAAAATGAGAGAACGTCGGCTTTCAGTTCATGGACAAAGCTGTCGAGAAGGGCGGCGATCTTCTGTACGAATCGATGTGCATGCACTCTGTGAATCAGGCCATCGGCAGAGCGATCCGCCATCGCAACGACTACGCCGCCGTCTACTTGTTCGACGAGCGATTTGGCGAAGAGAAAACGAGACGACAGCTGTCACAGTGGATCGGTTCGCGGCTTCAGAAGAACGTGAAGTTCGACGATGTTCTCTCGAAAAGCGACGCTTTTTTCGCAACGAACTCAAAAAAATAACAAATGTAGCATGATTTTATTGACTGACGCCTTCTCACTTTGATGAAAAATTCTTTTGGAAACGGAACGCAGAGCCAATCTGGCTCTGGTTCTCTTCGTCTTCTTCGTCTTCGGCGGTGGCGGCGGCGGCCGCTGAGCTGCAAATACATGTATGATTAGGTTTTAAGCTGAGCTTCTTCTTCTTCTTCCTCCTCCTCTTCCCCGTCGTCGTCGTCGTCTCTTCTTCGTCATGCGCGGACGACTTCTTCCCCATCTCTTCGTCCCTCGTTTCTCTTCTGCTCTTCAAAACGAATCGATGGCGGCGTGCTCTCTGTGTGCTCCGGGCACATGAGCCGAAAGAAAAAGAGGGCATACGGGTAGGCAGTGCCCCTCCGACGGCTAATATAGACCTCGTTTGTCTTCCCCCCACCCACCGACTCCGTGGAAAAATGGAAACAATTAGCTGGATACAAACGTTTCGTGTGGCGGGAGAAACGCGCTCTATTGAGAACAAAAACCGAGAACCCGGAGTTTCTTCCGAGTTCATAGGGACTAGAAAACTCTCGACGCCGACGTCGTCTGAAAATCAAGGCCCTAGCCATCGAACAGTTCTCAATAGAGCGCACTTCCTTCTCTCCAGTTGTTTTCTTCTTCTTTTTTCCGCTTCTGTTCGTTTTCTGTTTGTCGGCTTCTTCTTCTCGTTGGGAAGATTCGCGATGTGTGCTGCTTCTGCCCTCCGTTTTGTTTATTTCTTCGTGTCTTCCCAGTCGTCGTCGTCTTCTTCATTTTAATCTTCTAGAATACAACCATATGCCTCTTCTTCTTCTTCTTCTTGTTCTTCCCGTTTCGCCATCAGAATCAGAATTCATCGACGTCAATGGCAGTGGTGCGTGCCGTCTTTTCTATTCTCCCTTCCTTTTCCGAGCCACTGACCTCTTTTCGCTCTAATCCCAAAACCACCTTCTGGCAGCAAAAAAGAGAGAGAGAGCGGAAGGGAAGGGGGGGAATGTGTTTATTCCATGCTCCGCGCCATGCCTCCCAAATCTCCAAATCCTTCCCTCCACACACACGCGAAAAGTTCACGAAGAGGGGCTCGAGTTGAATGGCAGACAATTAGAGGAGAGAAAAACGGGGCGACTTCGTCCGCTCTTCGCCCAGATTTTCGGCGTTTTTCTTCTGGAGCCGACGGCCTTTTCTGCCTCTCTCTCTCTCTCGTGTTTTTTCCACTAATAATCATGGCAATTTCGGCGGGAAGAGGGATAGATGTAATTAGGCTGAAACGGGAGAAGCGGCACGACGACACGGGGGCAGCGAGCCACTCTAATTAAAATTCGGAGGGGCGGGAGGCTCATCTGAAACCGGGGCACGAGGAGAGCAACACATCTCTCTCTCTCTCTTTCTCTCTCTCTCTCTCTCTCTCTTTCTCTCTCTCTCTCTCTCTCTCTCTCTCTCTCTCTCTCTCTCTCTTCCAGAGTGTACCCTCGGAGCCGTGGGAACCTCTTCTCTTCCTTCACTTCCCTCCTCCTTCCTTTTTCTCCCCCCTTTATCCTCATGTTTTCGGAGTGTTTCCCCTCTGCAAACACTGTTTCTTTCACTCTCTCCCGCTCTTTCGATTCCTTTTATCACTAGTATCACGTGATCCTCACTCTCCTCGCTCCGCTTTTCCAGGTCCATCGATGAATGGGAGGCCGAATGGGCGTGACCAGACGTGGCAGTGACGTCACGTCGCACGTCTCCAGCTCCTCTTCCAAAGCTGTCCCCTCTCTCCAGCACTTCTCCGTCATTCGGAGCATCGGTCGAGGAGCATTCGGAAAAGTGAGCCCACCGCCGCGGCTTCGCGATGAGCTCGAAACACTCGTTTTGCAGGTTTGCATTGTGCAAGAGAGAAAGACGAAAAAGTATTTCGCCCTCAAATATATGAACAAGCGGCGTTGCATCGAGAAGGTTTGATCAGGAGCCGAGTGCGCTCCGCTGAGACAACGTGCTTTGCAGGGCGTCGCGGCGAATGTCATCCGGGAGCTGACGCTGCTCAGCAAGATCTCGCATCCGTTCATCGTCAACCTCTGGTACACATTCCAAGTGAGACACTCGCTTCCGAACGAAAGAGGACGTCCGGTTCTTCTCGTTTCAGGACCCGGACTACATGTACATGGTGTCGGATCTGCTGCTCGGCGGCGACCTCCGCTACCATCTCAGCCAGCAGGGCAAGTTCGCCGAGGATCGCGCCAAACTGTATCTGTGCGAGATCTGTCTGGCCGTCGAGTACCTGCACGAGATGAAAATTGTGCACCGGGACATCAAACCCGAGAACATTCTGCTCGACGAGCAAGGCCACGCCCACCTGACCGACCTGAATCTGGCGACGCAGCTGGAGCACGACGAACTCGCGACGTCCTACTCGGGCACGCGACCGTACATGGCTCCGGAGGTGTACGCGACGTACCTGGGAATGGGCGACGGGTACGATAGCAGGGTGGACTGGTGGGCACTCGGAGTGTGCTTCTACGAGATGCTCCGCGGACGGACTCCGTTCGAGTTCAGCTCGCGAACTAAGCCAGAAGAGGTGAGTCTGCGCGAAGGAGGCGTTGCCGGGATTACGGTAGTTGCAGGCGTACGTGGCGTTCCGCGAGTCGTCGATCCCTTATCCGGCTCACTGGCCCTCTGATCTCATCCACTTCATCAACACAATGCTGAAATTCGACAAAGAGAAGCGGATCGCCGGGTTGGAGGCGATCAAAAAGCACGCCTACACGGAGCGCATCGACTTCCAGAGCGTCTTCAATCGGTTCGAATCCGCCAGTTATCTCTTTGCTGCAGTGTGATCTTACAGAAAACCGGCGCCGGTGTTCATTCCTTGCAAAGAGGGGCTCAACTGTGATCCGATGTACGAGCTCGAGGAGCGGATTCTCGTTTCGACGCCCATCCACCGACGACGAACCAACTACAACAACAGCTCGGGTCGCAGCTCGAGCGAGCCCCACAACGCGGCTCTCGTCGAAGTGTCGAAGGTGCTCTGACGTCGTCTTTCTGTCTTCTGACTCCTGAATGTTGCAGGCGTTCATCGACTTCTCGCGACACAACATGAAGAACGAGCCGAACGGAATCTGCCGCTCCACCTAGCCCTCCTCTTTCTTTTTCCGTTTTCTCCCCCATCTCCTTCATAAAAAGATACGGTTTCCCTTTTTCGATTCGAATGAAGTAATAAACAGTGAAGAAGCGAACATTTCTTCGGCTCTTTCCGGTCTCGGAGCAAGCAGTCTATCCAAATATTTGCACTGATGAATCAGGGGCAGAGACTCCCTCTGCCCACAAATTAGAGCCGACTACCTACGCGTTGTGCTCTCTCGTGCTCCGCGAGCACCACGTCTTCTTCTCCTTCTCGAGAAAAGCTGTCCGTTTCCAGAACGGCTCTTCTGATCAGAGCTCAGAGCAAAGTGCAGCCGAGCACACTTGCCTCCCCATCACATCATCGCTCTTTCCCCAGACTCTTTCGAAAATAGAATCGCCTTCATTCCACTTCTGATTTCCCTCTTCCTCTTCTCAGAAATTTCCCGTCGAAATCTGGAATCTCAAAGAAAGTTCGAGCGGCGGTTTCGACTTCTGACCTGCCAAAGAAACCCGATCCGTTGCGATCGCACTCACAGTTTCCACTTAAACAGTTCCGAGAACTCTCTTCTCGCTCCGTTTCACTTCTTCTCCCATAGATGTTTGCTCTCGAAAACGAGAGCTCTCATCGCAATCCATAATTCATAAATATCGTCTTCGTCGTTGTGGTCGTCGTCGTCGTCTACGTCGCTGGTTTATTTCGGATTCCCACGCTGAAGAGGATTGCGTCGTCAAACTCGGATAGAGAAGGTAACGAGAAGACGACGATAAGGCGGGGCGTGTTCTCAGAAGACGTCATCGAGAGCATAAGAAGGAGAAGAAGAAGAACGGAAGTTCGGTGTCTCGTCTTGGCTTCCCCATTGCTAGAGAGCCCCCCGTTGATGAAGACTCCCGACTTTCTTGCCTCCTCTTCACACTCACCGACTGGAATCGCCCGCTCTTTCAATCAAACGCGTACTTGTCCTCTTTGCGATTCTCGTTAGAAACGAGTCGAAGCGGCCGAAATGTTTGCGGATTCCACGTATTCGGAGCAATCGGCACGCGCTCCTTCGCTCTTCGTGGGAAAGAAATTGCGAGAGTTGGAGTGTGTTATTTTTGCTTTTCTCGTCCCTTCTTCCAGCGAGAAATCGGAAGAAAACATCTCGGATTAGGCCTCCTCCTTCTCCTCCCACCGGCTCTTCTTGCAGTGAATCATAGGCGAGAGGGGCGTTCGATTGGTTTCCTGTTTCCGAGATCACTCTCTCTCTTCCACATCCTGTTCCGCATATCAAAACTCTCTTCTCGATGAGCCATTGCGCCTTTCGGAAAACATTGGAGCGTTTCGATCTTCATCCCCATGCCTCCTCATCAAGATTTAATCGTGCAGAGTGTCGTCGTCGTCCTCGAAACCAACCAAAATCCGCCGCCGTCCTTATTTTTAGCGAGAGAAACTCTGATCCGTCGCCGATTTCTGATGTTGTTTTTGAGGTCTGCCTCCGCATTTCTCTCTGCAATTCCACGAACGAATACAATCGGAATAAACGAGACGAGGACCGATTCGGGACCAGAGTTCGCTTCGAGAGCCGCCGTTCCAGTCTGATAACTTCACCCTTCTCCTTCTTCTTTATCTTCCGCGAACAAAGAGAGGTCGAGACTCGAGAGAGAGAGAGAGAGTGCACCCCCGTCCGAGAACTTTTTCCGCTCGTACAGTCGCCTTCTGATAATCCCCCCCCCTCTCTTCTTTTTCTCTCCAATCCATTCTCTCGCATAATCTAATCCTCGCCCTCCCTCTTCTTCTCTCATTATCCGTTGTGGCCACCTCATCAATCTTCTTCTCACTTATTCATATTGCCCAATTGGCGCCCATTACCAAAACTTCATCCAGATGTGAGTGTGTCCCAGCCGGCTCCTCCCCTCAAACATCTGGAAGTTGCCTGGAAAAAGTCCGCGGCCGAGGTTTCCCAAGTTCGTCCGCCGACTTCATTTTTCCTCTTTCAAGCAGTGCGGACCTGCGAACAAGCAGCCTCCGCTGTCAATCACAAAGGAGGCGCGGTGGGCCAAAGCGTGTCAATCTGTATGCATTCCCTCACTGTATACAACTTGTCCTCCTCCCGCCGCTGCCCCCTCCATTCTCTCTCTTTCTCTCTCTCTCTCTCTCTCTCTCTCTCTCTCTCTCTCTCTCTCTCTCTCTCTCTCTCTCTCTCTCTCTCTCTCTCTCTCTCTCTCTCTCTCTCTCTCTCTCTCTTTCTTTCTTTCTTTCTTTCTTTCTTTCTTTCTTTCTTTCTTTCTTTCTTTCTTTCTTTCTTTCTTTCTTTCTTTCTTTCTTTCTTTCTTTCTTTATTTCTTTCTTCCCAAATGATTCACCTGTTATCATCCCCCCACCAAACAACATCATTGCACTCGTCTCACCCCGTTTTTTCTTTCGTTTCCGTTCTCTTCCGGACTCTTCGGGATTACCCTTTTGTTCGATTCTTCACTATCGAAACGATGATGATGTTTTTAATCTGAAGAGCGAAATCAAAACAGATGACTACTCTTTGCTCACTTCCGCTGATCCCTTCTTCTCCCGTTTCCGCCACGTCATCATCGAAGACCGAAGGCGAGATTCTTATTTCTCTCCTTCTTTTTCTTCTTCTGAGGAAGAGACTGTGTAAAGTGTCGTCGTCAACGTCTTCTTCTTCTCCTCATTCTTCTCTTTACTCTTCTCGGTTTCACCCTCCATTCTCATGATCCTTTCAGAAATGGACACAGTCGTTCCGATCCCTTGCACGGCCACAATCGAGAACGGAGCGGCGAACAGCGGATACTTCACGCCCAAAGGATACCTGAATCAGACGATCGTCAAAGAGTTCGTCTCCTCCGTGCCCAGCCACGCGCCCTCACCCGAACCGTTTTCAGAGCGGAAGCGATGCGAGAGAAGAAGGTCGAGAGTCCGCGTTTCTCGACGACCTCCTCCGACTACAACGTGCCCGTCTCGCCCTCCTCCAGATTCCCCTCCTCGTCTCCGTTGATCGTCATCAGGTATGTGTTTCTGCTTCCAAAGCGATGACTCATCGCTTTTCAAAGTCAAAAGACAACTCTCAAAACATTCTGAAAAGAGAGGAATGCAAACGCGCTCCCCTGCACTCCTGCTCTAATCGAGTCTCTTGCTCAGCCCTCCGAAGGACGACGCGGCGCCGATCACCGTGCTCCCGACGTCAGTCCGTCAGATGCCCGACACGCATCGCCGCTCTCTGATGGTCGCCATCGTCGCCGCTCTGCTCGTCTTCGTCGCCGTCGTCTTCATGCTCCTCCTCGTGCGCGAAGCGTAGCTTTCCTCTCGCATTCTATTCTGCCTCATCTCACGGCCAAATCGACTCGTTTTCGTTGCTGCTTTACCTACTTCCTCCCTTCTCGTCTGAATATCTATACGGTGTCACAATTCTCAATTTCTGCTCAAAGTCACATGATTGAAAAAATGTTTATATTTGAAAATGTGAAGCTAATATGTTTAAATGAATCACACAACAGATGTTTTCGGATGTAGGAACACGTCATCGGGCCCGCTTTCGGATCGAGCGATCGAAGCGGCTGTCTCCAGAATCGTCGAGTTCGACGGTATTCTGATGGCTCGATCTCGTCCTGGAATCGGCGATTCAGAACAGTTTTGCATTGTCTCTCTCACCAAACGGTCGCAGATGATAAAAGAGATATTCGTACACGTACATGAAGGACGGTCTCACGTAGTGGAACGAAACAACGTACTCTGAAAAAGAGGGGAATTCGTTATGGAGAGTACGAGGGTTTGGGCACTTGAACAACACTCCGGCCCTTCCTGCAACGGATACCACGAATAATGGAAGAGCCAGAAGTCTTTCGGGAAGTTTTTCGGCGTCAGATGAGAGTCCAGGCCGAGCGAAATGAACCTGAAACTCGATGAAACGCCCACGTCGAGGGGGAAGACGACGGATACCTGTGACGACCCACTGAATCCCTCGAGTCTCCCGACTTCACTCCGACCCTCGTCAGGCACTTTCCCATCTCCACATCCTCGTTTCCGCGGTGATCCGGTCTACAGAGATTCCCGTCCGGCAGAGCCACTTCGATGAATCTGGAATGAGCCCTCGAGAGTGTGCTCTCTCTCTTCTGTCACCTACTTCTTGAGAGCCTCTCTACTTAGCACGTATCCGGCGCCTCCACTGTGATAGCCGCCCTTCGTGAACGGCTTGAACTTGCATCCGAAGTGGATGGGCTCGTCGGGCGAGTGGGCTAGAAGCATGAATCGCAGGTTCTCCATGACGACGTACGTGTCGTCGTCGGCCTTCAGGAACCAGTCGAAGTCGTTGAGATGGTGGTCGTAGATGTACTTGAATGCTCCCTTCGTCTTCGCCCACAAGTAGTCGCGTCCTTCCGACACGTTCAGATTGATGGCCGGCAGGTCGGCGTCCTCTTCCGAAGACATGAACACGTATCTGGAACTCAGAAATCAGAAGACGTGCCGCTCTCTTCGCAATGACTCACTTGTTGCACCGCCTCGCCCACGTGGCTTTCACGTGTTTCGCTCGTTTCTCGTGGTTCTGCTTGCCGGTGAGGATCCAGCAGAACACGCGAACCTTCTTCGCCACCTCGTCCGCGATCAAACTCTCTCCGTCGTGAGAGTGCGACGAGTCGTTCGAGTGGAACTGCACAGGCGCAAAGTGCTCATTCTCGTTGAGATGTGAATCGTCATCCCGCACGGTCAAACGAAACGAAGAGGAATTCGTACGCAAGGATGCCTGAGAAGAGGTCCTTCAGCCGATCGGAAGAGAGTTCACCAACCCGCGAGAGAAATGCCAGGAAGAATCCCAGAACGAAGCCAGAAGCCACGTAAAAAGTCGGAGTTGCTTTCGGCCATGAGATCATTTTCGGACGAAAACGAGTCCCATTTCAGAGGGACAATGGCCGCGGGAACGTGGCAGAGAAAGAGAGAGTCGATTGGGAAGGTCACGTTTGACATTAAATGCGTGAACCTTTTTTCCGATTCCTTTTTTTCGTTCGCCACAAACATATTTTCAAACTTCGCGCTCAATTCAGCAGAGCGCGGATAAGTGCGCCGTGAGCATGAAACGACAAAGTTTACCGTTTAGAACCAATTCATTACCGTTTTGCAGACATTTTGAACGTTTTCTGCAAGGCAAATACGAAAAAGAAAACAGGAAAAGTGTTGACTAGAAATAGCTCACGTTGATGGGTGAAAAACCACATTTTTACATGTAAAACTCAGAAAAATCCCGTAAATAAGTGTAAACGTCCTATTTAAAAGCTATAAAAGAAAAAAAGAAAACAAGAAGAAGCAAGAGGAGGGAAGAAGGTCATGGAATGTGAGAAAACAAACTTTGGGGGGGGGGGGGGTGCGGAAAGAAGCGGATCGAAGGTGTGTAAAAGGGGAGAGAGCTGGACGAGAAACAAGAGAGAGAGACATTCACCCGGTTGGAAGAGAAAAAACAAAAGAGGGAGGAGGAGGATCAGAGCGACGACAACTCGGGCCGATCCCGGAACGCGTCGTCGGATCCTCGTTCGGAGCGAGAGATCGAGTACGCCGTGTGGATTATCGTGTCGTTCTTCGGAACTCGAATCGCTCGGTCGATTCCTGGAAAAAAACGGATTCAGTTTTGAAAATCAAAGAGAGATGGCTTCAATCACCCGGTTTCATAACTGATTTTCAATTCGAAGTTGAAATCTTCGAACTGATGGGCTCCCTTGAAGTTCAACTTTGACACGGTATATCTCCGAAACTAGAATAGCTATGAAAAAGTTGTCAACTACAAAAACGCAGGAAAGTTCATGCTGATTGTGTTTGTAGTTGACAACTTTCTTGTCACTCTTCTAGTTTCAGAGATATTTTTGTCGGAAATTCAGCAATAAGGAGGGGGAGGGCTTCTTTGAATAGTGTTTACGGTATCCGTTTACAGCCACGCACGCGGTCATGAACTGACAATTTTCACAGAGAGAACCTTTTTGTGTGCTACGGCGGTTCTCGTAATTCGACCCGAAACCGTCTCTTCCATGCGAGACCTGTTTCATCGAATGGACCACCTCATTCCGTGTTTGCGTACGGAACCAAGTTAGAAAAAAGAAACCGTACTCACTCATTTTTAGAAAAGGATTCCCATTCTATCATAGTTTTGCTGAGAAAGTGCATATGTTTTGAAAGAAAAACCCCGACCACGTGTAGTTTTTTAGTCCCTCTGAAGGGTGTAAAAAGACTGACCGAAAGGCTTCAAGTGGTAGATGAGATACTCGAGCACATACATCAAGTTCGGGCTGACGTAGTGGAAGGAGACCGCGTAATCTGAAAAAATGAGCAAATAAGAGTCATGGAGAAAACAATTGATCTCAGTCTCTTTCTTTCCGCAAGGCACTGTTTGCCGACGAGGAAGAAACAAAAAGAGATCAGCATCAATCGACCGACCGGAGCAGCACGTCGGGCCTTGATCCATCGGGTAGTACGTGTACTGCCAGAACCAGAACTTCGGGTCGATGTGTCCCGGAGACAAGTGGTGCTCCGGCACGAACGGCATGAATCTGCAAGCATCCGTGGATGGACGACGGACTCTCGGAGAGCTCTCGGATACCTGTGATGACCGTCGGCGTCTCGAGAGTCTCCCGCCTTCACGCCGACCTTCTCCAGACACTTTCCCATCTCGGCGTCCTCTGCTCCGCCGTGGTTCTGCGAGCACAACGACTTGTCCGGCAGAGCCACTTCGATGAATCTGGAATGAGCCCTCGAGAGTGTGCTCCCTCTCTTCTGTCACCTACTTCTTGAGAGCCTCTCTGCTGAGCACGTATCCGGCGCCTCCACTGTGATAGCCGCCCTTCGTGAACGGCTTGAACTTGCATCCGAAGTGGATGGGCTCGTCGGGCGAGTGGGCGAGAAGCATGAATCGCAGGTTCTCCATGACGACGTACGTGTCGTCGTCGGCCTTCAGGAACCAGTCGAAGTCGTTGAGATGGTGGTCGTAGATGTACTTGAATGCTCCCTTCGTCTTCGCCCACAAGTAGTCGCGTCCTTCCGACACGTTCAGATTGATGGCCGGCAGGTCGGCGTCCTCTTCCGAAGACATGAACACGTATCTGGAACTCAGAAGTCAGAAGACGTGCCGCTCTCTTCGCAATGACTCACTTGTTGCACCGCCTCGCCCACGTGGCTTTCACGTGTTTCGCTCGTTTCTCGTGGTTCTGCTTGCCGGTGAGGATCCAGCAGAACACGCGAACCTTCTTCGCCACCTCGTCCGCGATCAAACTCTCTCCGTCGTGAGAGTGCGACGAGTCGTTCGAGTGGAACTGCACAGGCGCGAAGTCCGCGTGGTTGTCGTCGACGTCCTCGTCGCCGTGCTTCAAGAAAACGAACGTCGTCTGAATAAGACGAACGAAGAGAGAGAGAGTCTTACCGGGTCATTGGCGTGCGCATGATTGTGTCCGCCGTCGAGCGGATCGCCTCGATTCGCTCGGAGAATGGCTATCCGCGTGGCGGCGTCGAAGTTGGTGCCAGACTGCGAGATGATCGAGAGCGACAAGCCGAGAAGGACACCGATGGCCACGTAGGCGACGGGGGAAATGCGCGGCCAGTTCGCCATATCAGCACATCTGAACGGGAGTCTTTGGCTGAAGAGGTGCGAAAAAGAAGAGGAAGTGAGGAAGACGAAGAAGAACGAGAGTGAGAATGACCCTGAACGGGAAGGGGCCGAAAGTTTCCGTTTATAGTTAGTTAGCTGCCGCCACGTTGCATCGCCGTCAAATTTGCTGATGCAGAGAGAGAGAGCGAGAGGGAGGAAATATGGAAATTCGGGAAAGAGAGGAAGAGAGAGAGAGAGCCAGCGGGGAGAAAGAGAAAAATTCAAGAGAAAGAGAGAAAGAGAAAGAGAGAAGAGGAGGAGACGACGAGAGAGTATGCAAAGTGGAGAGAGTGGCAGAGAAGGCGACGAGAAGCGGAGAGAAATGCGAAGAAACGGCGAAATTCGGAATTTCGAGTGCACTGAAACACGGATTTCGGGACGACGCGCAGATATCGAGTTACGCCGACAGCGGGAAATGTGTCTTCCGCGGTGCCACGTCAGATTGTGGCGTGGCAGCAGCACACAATGCAACATCAATTCCGTTTCGTGTTGTGAGAAGGGCCTGCGTCGTCAGTTGTCGTCGGCTCCTCGCGAGGTTTATGTTTGGCAGCGGGCCCCCCTCCTGCTACCACAGCCATTGCCACGAAATAAACAAATGCAACTGGGTGTGACGTGGCAGTCAGAGAGAAAAGAGAATAGAGGATGGGTTTCCATTTTCTCGCGATCATCCGCGAAATGTCATTTTTGGAGAGAAATGAGACAGAGAGAAAGACCAAAAGCTGCTTTTTGCGAGCGTCTCTCTCTCTCCCGCGCGCGCGCAGACCCCACATACGCACACGAAAATGATATATTGATCAGGAGGGATCGCGAGAGGGAAAACGAAGAGAGAACGGAGGAAAAAACAGAAGGAACACGTCGGTGGGAAGGAAAGATCCGATTTCGGAGCGAGAGGGCGGGCGGGACCTGGAGACGAGCGAGTAGTGGTACTGTTTGCCGACGGTTCGCAACTTTTTTTTTCTTGTTCCGAGTGCTTTTTGCGAGTGTTTGCCGCCACAGAGAGAGAGAGAGAAACGTGCGAATGGCACTCTCTTCGTGTCAAAACCATATGCCAGGGACTTCGAAGAAGAAGAAGAGTCTTTGGAAGACTGCGATGAAGTGCATCAGATGCAGTTTCGAGTGGAAGGGAGGGACCGCCCGGATGCAATGGGGAGACTCTCAGAACCGGGATCTCTTTTGAATCTTGCTCACAACTCGAAGCTTTTCGGGACAATTCACTGGACGGGCTGAGGAGAGGCAGTGAACGGGAATAGTCGATTCCAGATGTGTGGTCGCAGGTGGTCGCGAGGGTCGAAAAGAGGAGGAAGAAGAAGTATGTGCACAGCTGGGAACGTCGCCGTTTCTGTCGCTTCGAAGCCGCCACGTTTCCTCTCTCTCTCTCTTTCTCTCTCTCTCTCTCTCTCTCTCTCTCTCTCTTTCTCTCTCTTTCTCTCTCTCTCTCTCTCTCTCTCTCTCTCTCTCTCTCTCTCTCTCTCTCTCTCTCTCTCTCTCTCTCTCTCCTCTCTCTCTCTCTCTCTCTCTCTCTCTCTCTCTCTCTCTCTCTCTCTTCTCTCTCTCTCTCTCTCTCTCTCTCTCTCTCTCTCTCTCTCTCTCTCTCTCTCTCTCTTTCTCTCTCTCTTTCTCTCTCTCTCTCTCTTTCTCTCTCTCTCTCTCTCTCTCTCTCTCTCTCTCTCTCTCTCTCTCTCTCTCTCTCTCTCTCTCTCTCTCTCTCTCTCTCTCTCTCTCTCTCTCTCTCTCTCTCTCTCTCTTTTACACCATAATCCGCTCAAAAAGACCTCCCCCGCTACTCACTCGTGTTGTCATCTCACATTTCCACGTCATCCAACTGACAAGGTCTTCTCTTTCTTCTTCTTCACTGTTCCGAAGAGAAGACGTCAAAGAATAAGAAGAGGAAGAGAAAAAAGTCATCGAATTAGTGTCCCGGAAGACCTGGCACTGTGCTTTTTTTGGCAGATTGCCAAGGCCAACGAGCGTTTGGAAGCGACGGATCGAATGCGATTTGCGACGATGGATGCGTGCGAAAGAGGGTTTCGATTTCAATAATCGCATATAATTGCGCGCCCACTCTTTTTTTTGTGGCGATTTTCTCTGACGAGAAGAAGAGAAGCAGAGTGAACATGACGTGGCAAGCAAGAAGAGAGGGAAACGGCTCGAGTCGACGCACGATGAGAGAGAGAGAAAAGGGGGGGGGGGCATGTCAGGGCGCTGGTCAACAGAACCAATATTTAGCTTCTTATGCCCGCCCTCGGATCTCGAAAAAGTACTAGCTCTCCGGAATGGGCGTCGGTCCATTCCAGAAAGTGTGCCACCGGTGTTCGGATTCCTTCTATTTCGGGAGCGTCTAACTGTGAATCGGAGGAACGGATTACCTGTTCCGTGACTCGACTCTTCGCTTCCGGGACGCGAAGAAGAAGCAGAACAATTGGAGTGGATCACAAACACAAAGTACAAGCAACCGGCGAGAAAGTTAGCCCTTGTGTGGGCGGGAGACGGAGCAGAAACGACGGATTCTTCACATGACGCCACGCTGATGCAGAACATTTGCATTACAAAACACGGGCACAATGGTCGACGTTGGGTGATAACAGTGTTATCATGTGTCTCCAGAGTTAAGGGTGTGCCGTGTGCAAATATGAACAGTCGATTGAATCTTCTCTCTCTCTCTCTCCTCTCCCCAATTGTAGCAAATAGCCTCGGATGGAAACGTGGAACATGGACGGAAGAAAGGTGTGCAAACAGCCCTTGTAAACGCGCCGGTGCGTGCAGCGAACTGCGCTTTACGAGTATCGAGGCCGAAACACTTTTTGGTGTGTGGCTTTTTACGAGTTCGCTTTTGTTCTTATTTCGACTTCTCCACAAGCTACGAGGGGAAAAGGAAACTGCCCCGAACCAGGATCGAACTGGTGACCTTTAGATCTTCAGTCTAACGCTCTCCCAACTGAGCTATCGAGGCGGCCGGCTGGCAAAAAAAAAACGTGCCGTCAAAAGTCGGCAAATGACTCGCAGAAAAGAGGATAAAATGGAAATAAAGTGAAATGAGATGACTAATTCGCCTGTTAAAGTGTCGCGTTTGGTCGGATCAAGTCAAGTGGATGTGTAGAACAGTGCTTCTTTTGGTTGTTCAAGTGGATTGCAACGAAAAGTAAACTACAAAAGGAGACGGGAAAGCTAATCTGAAGATGGAAAAGGAGAGTTCGGAAACGAAAAAGAGAAGAGAGCTCGTGCCTCCCCGCGCCAACTGGCGACGTCTCCAAGGCGAAGACTTCGTCGATGAAACACTCCGAAATGGCCTCAGTTGTACACGTTATTAGAAGGGAGAAGCGGACGGCGCGGGGGGAAAGCGAGGCAAAAAATTGAAGGATTCGAAAGGAGGCGCGGCTAATTGATGCTTCAAACTGACTGCAGGCCGGTTTCGGTTTCAAACGCTTCCCGTCTTTTTTTTCGAAGTGGGCCGGCCCGGAACGGGTGAATGCAGGACGAAATGGCGGCCCGAAAACAGAGATTCGGTCAGAGGCGCGCTCGGCTTTATAAAAAACGAAGTTCAAGCACTGAACATGTTCGAACTGTTTGGAGGGACACGTTATTTCACGTCATCTGACCTGATTTCTGTTTGAGACCCAAAATGGTCACGAACTGAACAGCTCGCCTATCTCATGAATTGCAAAAACTCACATGTTATGATTGGCTGAAATTAAGCAGGAGTTGATAATTCCGGGAAAGTTTAAGGGAAAACTGGCTCCGGTGGTCGTATGAATTCGAGACACCGACGTGTTAGTCAGATATAGGTCACGGCTGGTTTTTTTTTTGAGTGTTTGTCACGTGTAAATGATACTGATAAATTTGATTCCAATTACAATGGCTCACTTTCAGCTCGCTGGGACAGGATGAAAACGATCGCGTTTGTGGGAGGGACTAGAAAAATCCACTTCTAGATCTCGTGTTGAAAAGTGAACACTGAAGGAAAGCGGATGGAGGAAACTAGGCCATGAGAGTTTCCTAGTCCCTCCTGACTTTGAATTCGAGTAATGCTGTAGACTGTTCTGAAAAGTGGGATAATTGTGTGTTCGGGACGAGATGTCAGAGTGTTTTGAGCGAATGAGTGATGAGACTGCAGTACACACGGAAACGAAACGATTCATTCGAGACTACAAAGGGTTCATTTGATTATGGAGAC
Source organism: Caenorhabditis sulstoni (assembly GCA_963966605.1). Classification (NCBI taxonomy): domain Eukaryota; kingdom Metazoa; phylum Nematoda; class Chromadorea; order Rhabditida; family Rhabditidae; genus Caenorhabditis; species Caenorhabditis sulstoni. The sequence continues at coordinate 4,216,230 of OZ016477.1, forward strand.
AGGGGGAATGAGATGATGACTGGTCGGAGAGATCGAATTCAACGAGACAGGGAGAGATACACGCTGCCACCCGAGGCGATCGATTTGAAGGGTCCTATTTGAGGTGTTGCACCAGGTTCTGCAAACATTTGACGTGCGTCCGAGCAGAAGAGAGCAGTCGCGAGCAGTCGTGTCGTTCAGCCATTTCTGAAGAGATGCATGAAGCGGTCTAGTGGGAATCCGAAGAGCTCACCGTTGAAGAACCGGATCATGTCGGTGTAGTCGAAGGTGTTGGTGATCAGCACGTCGTGGTAGTTGGTGATGGTGGCGAGACCGAAGAAGATGGCGAAGTCGTCGGTGATTCGCAGCCGCTTCGCCGCCCAGATCGTCTCCCAGACTTTGTAGGTGCACTCGTAGGAGAGCTCCCTCTTGAAATCGAGCAGGAACCAGCGGAACGCGAACGAGAGCGCCTGAGCGTAGTCGATGTCGGCGATGAGGGCGTAGATCTGAGGGTCAACGACCTGCAAGAAGCGAGAGTGCGGTGGAGCGCACTTTCTGACCTTGCTGACCTGGATGAGAGATCGCAAGTTGAGGAGACACTTTGACATTCCGGGTCTCTGCGGGAACTTGCCACGTTGGCGGAGCATCAGAATCGAGAAGCATTCCAGTGTCAGCGCTTCTGGAATCAACGAATTCAGATGAGGTTCGGGGGGAGGTGAAGCGAGAGACCGTCTTCGAAGATGACGAGAAGCGGCGCCAGAAGGTCGCACATGCCTTGTGTGTAGCCCTCTTCAAGATTACGACGCACATAAGTGTACATGACTCGTCTGAACAAGAACCGTACGATTTCTCACGAATTCAAGTCTCTACCTCAGACTCTCCAGATTGTCCTTGTTCGAAAAGAAAATCAAATTCCTATCGCATCTCTCGACGTCTTTGTCGATTCGATGCAGGTTCGCGCGGAACAGCGAGATCAGGTTCTCGCGATCGTAGTGATTCGAGCAGGTCGGCTCGTTCGGATCCTCGAACACTTCGCACGACTCTTCTCGCACTGGCGACGCGGCCTTCCGCGCGCGAGCCGCGCGGAACGCCTCTTCGTCGCGGCGCCGGACTTCCGCTTCGAGAACACGCCACTCATCGATCTGAACTCGCGTGTACTCGAGAACCCGAACTCTTCTTCACTCACCTCTTCCCAGTAGCTCTTCGTGAACTCTTCCATCTTCGTCTCCGGATGCTCGTCCCACTCGAACAGTCCGAGCAAGAACGGCCACGCCGACCTGCGGAGCTCCTTCGAGTTCAGCCCCTCGATGCCCTTCCAGTAGATCCTCCTCAGAAACTCCTGCTCGTTCTCTTTCGTCGGCTCCGCCCTACACTCTTTCCAGAACTTCTCGTCCACCGGCTCGCAGTCCTCGTCGCAAATCAGCGTTTTCGTGTCGACGAGGTGGAGGAGGTGAGTTCGGATCGTTCGCAGATGACGGACATAGGTGAGCCATCCGTAGAATGCACGGGCCATTATCTGGTTTCGCATCGATTGGCAAGCTTTTCCGATTTGGAAACTGAAACACACCCACGTTCGGACTAAAGTCTTCTGACTCTTGATGCTTCTCACTTGACAATGCTATCCACATTCTCGACGATGTACGGCGAGTTGGGAAGCGAGACGCAATTATCGTGAACGGCGGGAGGGAGGGGCGACGGCGCGGCCAACGTCTCCTCGATGTCTTCTGGAGACGGCTCGACGCCAGACGTGCGCACGAGCCGGAAAACGTAGTCTAGCATTGCGGGCGGAGTGACTGCAGTCGAGCGTTTTCGCAAACGAGGCAGCATTTTCTCTGGAATGGCAAATAATAGAGGAGGCAGCTGCTTGTGATTAGCTCTCCGCGGGGACTCGCGTACCTTTTGTGGAGCCCGTCCAGAGAGGCGGATCGAGTCGCAGGAGGGGAGCGAGGCCGGTCTCGAGCGACGAGAGGAACGCGATCGAGTGCTGGCCGGCGGGAAGCTGGAACGGAGCCGACTGGACGCCTTCGCAGTTGACGAAGGTGAGACAGGTGGGCGAGGACTCGTCTTTCTGGTGGAGGTGGATGTAGATGATGTCGCGCATCTCGATGTGGATCGTGTTCTTCCAGAAGTTGGTGAACTCGCCGTTGTTCGAGTGCCCCGACGAGGGCTGCGAACTCGCGTGCATCAGCTGGTTCGGCACCCATTTCAGCGACAGATTGCCATCGTAGAACTTTTGCAGCGACATGTATCCTGAAATGATGCTGGTTTGGAAGAGCCCTCCGGGCTCTCGCACCTTTCGCAAAGTCGCTTCCGTTCATCGCCACGCACACGTTGTTCTTTCCATAGAGGAGAGTAGACTTGCAGCTGTGATGGAGCGAGAAGACGTAGTCGCGGCTCACGGAGCCATTCCGTTCCACAGAAGCGGCGATGCTGGACACTTGACGTGTTATCTGAAACCAACCGGCAACTTCCGACTCCTTTTCTTCTGCGAACTCACCGAGAGCGGAGGTCTCGAAGCGACGGAGGCGGCGGCCGCGTCGCCGTTCCTGGCTCGGGCGGCTCCTTCGACGAGCTCCTCGGCGGTGGCCACTTCTTGCTCGGTTCTCTCGCTCATTCTTCGATATGTGACCATGCACGGAGCCACTGAAATTCGAATTTCAACGAGTTGAATGGCTTCTTCTTCTGATCGCCCGAACAAAACAACAAGCGAAACTAGAGGAGAAGGAGATTGGAAAGGAAATGAGCCCGAGTGAGCCGTGAGCCCACCAGAGCTCTCCGCCTCATCATCTCGGCTCTTCTGCTTCTGCTTCTTCTCACGAGAAAATTTGTGTGCGTATGCGTGACGAAAAGAAGAGACGTGCTCTCAAACGAGCTAAAAGAGCCTCCGCCGAATATTCATTAGTGTATATCATAAAAAGATGCGCGTGCCGCATACGGAATTCGATTAGAGTCTGTAAACAAAACGGATTCCCTTTGCTGCTCGCCGAGCACAGATGCTCTCCGGGCTCGCGGAGCTCATGGGGGACACCTTCTGCAGGCTCGAACAAACACACGCGATTCCGTATTCATGAGCTCGTTTCTCCACTTGTTTTGCATTTTGCTCCCACCACCACCACCTCGTCCCACTTTTCGGAGCGAATTTCGAAAATTCGCGACGGAATGATGTTTGACTCTCTTGCGGAAATCAAATCTTATCAAATTAGTTTCGAAAGTTCATGGGTAAAAGAGCAAATTGCGGGCGGAAAAAGAGTGCCTGTCAGCTATAAATCACGTGAAAGTAGAAGAGGGTGCGCGGAGCCGGAGCCGGAGCACACACGAGAAAATGAGCAGCATGGAGAGAGGGAGAGAGCCCTGAGGGCTTCTTTTTCTCTCTCCCTTCTCTCTCCCGCTCGCTTTTTATTCCTTCGTCGTTTCTCTTCTGACTGTCTCTGTTTCTCGTTTCTCGCGCGCATTTTTGGTGTGTTTCGACGACGGGGCCCTCCCTCATTTCCACTCTGAAGGCGCTGACTCGAAAAAAGTGATCGATAATTGGAGGGAGAGAAACTCGATTAATCCGGCAGTGACTCACGGAGAAGAGTCGCGACGAGACGCCCTTTTACTGGGTCGACGAGCAGCGCGCTGCTGTCGTAGTAGCGGCGGACACTGAAAACGAGGGAGGGACTAGGAAACGCTCGGCCATCTGAACTCGAGATGACGAACCTCTTCGAGTCGATGAAGTGATTGATGATCGTCGAGAGACTCTTCATGTACAACGCCTCGCGAATCCAGATCAAATGAAGAGGGATGACGCTCGTGTGGTGCTCCTCGATCGTCTTCGTCTGCTCGAGAACCTGGTGTGCGGCGGCGTTCGTCTTCGCGATGATCTGCAGCAGATTCATCGACGACGGACTGTTGAAGAGCGTGAGAAGACGTCGTCGCAGGCCGTCCATCAGACACGCGTCGACGGCGACTGAAACAGGAAGAAGACGTGTGCTACTACGGAAAGCGAGTCTGATGGTACCGCAGAGGGAGGAGACGTAGGGCGAGTTCAGGTTGAGGTACTTCTTCGCGCCGTGCTCCGCCATTATGTTTTTGATCTGCAACCGGGCGGGATGGCTCGGAAAACAAACGCGCGTGCAAACCTCTGTTTTCAACTTGCTCAGCAAGACTTCCTTGTGCTGCGTCGGCACGTCGGGTTCTGATTCCTCGACGGCGCACACACTTCCGTTTCGAGTCATCCGTTCGCATCCGACGTCATGTCTGCGAAGAACAGAGTCTCGTCGAGCCGGAGCCAGAAGAGCTCACCTCTCGACCCACTGGTCCGTCGGCTTGCAGTTGTTGTTGTCGCTCGCCAATCCGTTGATCCACTCGACCACCGACGCTCGTCGTCCTTCCGTCGATCGTCGCTCCAGCGTCGGCGGCCTCTTGGCTGCTCGCCACATATCGGCCGACGAATGCCGAAACATTTGCATCTCGACACGGCGGGGGGATTCGTAGAAAGTGGGCGGAGCCTGGAGATAATTGGGGGAGGGAAGGCTGAATCACTGCAAAAACGGCGCGAGTTGGAACAAAAACAGGAAGATCCGAAGGCCGAGGTGACTCAAAAAGGAGACAAAATAACAAGGTGCGGAGCTCGCCGAGCATCCAATTCGACGATGAAAATGAAACGTCGTCGAGCGAAACAAGAAAAAAGAGAGAAAATTGGGGGGAGTGGAGAGAGAGAGCGAGAAATCAACATGAATATTCAGCAGTTTCGAGCGGAAACAGACATCGAAGATCGGCGAAATGAGCAAGTGCGCTCGCCCGAACACACGTCGCTCCGTATCGAAACTGTGCAGGTGCGCAGCGAATTCAGAAAAAGAGAGAGAGAGAGAGCAAAGTTTGGCGCGAAAAACGAGTGGAGCCGGAGCGTGACGGAGGGCAATGAAGCGGCAAAAAACCATAAAAGGGGAGGGGTGATGAGTTCACTGGGGCACTTTTTCCCTTTCTTCTTCCCTTGTCTCCTCACAAATCGTGTTTTCGTCGTTTCTCCGTGGGGACACGAGACGTCCTCGTCGCAGAGAAGAAGAGAGGCTTCTAGAATGCCACGTACACACACACACACACCACTGCATTTCAAAGTCACTGATTCCTAGAGGGGGGCGGAGTCTGCGAGGAGCCATCATCTGGAGACTGCATTCGGAATGGAGAGCACATCGGTGGCCTAGTTTTCCGAATTGCGCAACCTCGGCCAGAGGAGACCTCTAGATGCGTGCAAAATTCGAAAGTTTGCACACCATTTCGAGGATTCTAATCTGTCACACGGAAACCTTGCTGGAAATGTCTCGTGCACCGAAACTGAAAGTCTTCTGGATTACAGTATGCCTTGAGATGTGCTCAATGAGCCGGAAAAAGTGAAAGAGCTCAGGAGAACGAGGGCGTAAAATGATAGAGAGACGAAAAATGAGAGAGGAGTGAAAATTGAGTTGTCTTGTCCTTTTCTCTCTCATTCTTTTTCGTTTTTTCTTTGAAGTAAAGAGAGAGAGAGAGAGAGGGAACATGAGAAAGAGAAAAACAACAGGCGAAGAAGAAGAAGAAGAAGAAGAACGGCAGAAAAGAAAGAGAAGAAGAAGAAGAGGATTAATCAGACACTCGCCAATATAATGGCAGCAGGGCTCTCTTCCAAACCAAAAACTGCTGCTCCGCCTTTCGGTGAGCTCGCCGAGCTCAAGAGCTCCGTGCGAAGAGCTCACCGGAGCAACAGGTTGTTCTTGAAATCGAGAGAATAAGAATGAAAAGCGAGAGGTTGCACCTGTCCTTGTGTTTTCTGTTTTCTGCTGCTGCCGCTGTCGTCCCTTCCGGTCGATCAAACAGCATGTTCGGAAAGAGCATGGGCTCCGCGAGCCCGAGCCAAAGAGCAATGTCTCAATGGCGCTGATTACCTTTCGTTGCTCGTGAACACATTGGCTCCGCCCCTTTTCGGCGAGCAGCAGCAGGTGCCACGAGACTGTACTTTCGGAGGCGAACGAATCAGAAGACTACTAAATGAGCCCGTGGCTCAGAAGAGCCGCGCGGAGACCAAATGAAAACAAAAAGAGATTCGGGTTGGCTCCTCTCTTTTTCGTCCTATTTCCCTTCTCCTCCAGAGACGAGAAAAAAAAACAATAATACACGTCAATGCAAAGAAATCCGGCCCCCCGCCATTCGTCCCGCCGCACGCCGGGAGAAAAAGACCGAGGAAGGCAATAAATATATTTGGAAGACGAGGCGAACGGGTCGAAACGAATCGAACGCGTTTGAGTGACACGAGCGACGGCGCACGAGTTCAAGAACCACGGAGCCGGGGGGAGGCGTGGCCGCGGAGTTCGGACGAGACAGCTGAAAGAGATGAGTCAGTGAACCGACAGGTGTCCCATCAAGGAAAGTTAGGCCATCCGAGGAGAGGATGACGTGATCGAGCCACCAGGTGGGCTCTCTCAAGAGAGAGAGAGAGAGTACAGCACGTGGCCGAGGTCTCCGCGGGGAGAAAGTTCGTCCGCACGAGGACCTCGGTTGGATGACCAAAAGTGCGGGTGGAATGGGAGAAAACAAGGAAAAACAGGGGTCGAAGAAGAGGATGGAGAGGCGGTGAGGAGTGGGTTTTCGGCGAGAAGAAGAGCCGGAAACGAGAAGGGAGAAGGCTTTTCCTTGTTGACTTATCTAATCAAAACTGCCAACCAGAAAAACAACAACCACTTCTTCTTTCTTTCTTCTTCTTTTACTTGTTCGAAGATGTTCTTGAGAAGCTCGTGGATTAGATGACGAAGAGAATCGCGCGGATCACGTTTCCCGACGAGGAGGCGGTGCGTGCGCGCGTGGGAGGCAAAACAACAATTAGTGCGAAAAAAGAGAGGAAATGTTTCAATTTCTCTGTGTGCCGCCGAAAAACAAAGAGAGTGCACACTGAAAAACAGAAAATAAATGGGGAAAAAAGAGGAGGGGAGGCAATAAAACGATGGCTCTTCGGAGACAATTATGCGAGAAAAGGGCACGAAAACGAGGGAATCTGGCAGGAAAACCGGGCTCTTTTCGAGCATTTCCAGCACAATTCCCACTCTTTTTACTCGGGAACTCTGACGAGGTGGCTTGTTTTTCAAAGAAGATTTCTGTAAGTCGACTCCTAAACCGCCGGTTTCGCCCCCACGGTTTCCACGTCTCACACGGAAGTGCTGGAAAAAAAACATTGTTTTCGGCTGAAAATCAGAAAGCGAACACGTAAATCTTCTTGAAACACGTAACTCAACTCCCCAATTCTAGACCGTTTTTCAGAACTTTCAGGAGATTTCGGTGGCCGAGGTTCTGCCCTGAAAACTCGGCCACCACCGTTTTCGCGCCCTCCACGGTCTCCTGCGCGAGGAATGCGCCAGCGAATTTTGCTTTCTGAAGAACGGAAAGTGCGCCAGCGAACCGTTGGCGCGATTCTCGATTTTTTGAAAATTTCAGAGTTTTTTTGAATTTTCGAGCCACAAAGCCAGAATATATCGGCGGTGAAACCGTAGATTCATAGAATAAACGATTGCGAACATTTTGGTGTAAAAAACGTCAAATTTGATGCATGACCCAGTGCTCCAAGACCATTTTAGTGAATTTTTCTTTATTTCGGATTTTTTTTTCCACCAAAATTTTTGCAATTTTTTTCTTCGAAGTTTCTGGGGTTTTCCAATAATTTATTTCGACTAAAAGCTCGAAAATTCAAAAAAAAACTGGCAAATTTTTTAAAAAATCGAGAGACGCGCCAGCGTTTCGCTGGCGCACTTTCTGCCGTTGAGAAAGCAAAACACGCTGGCGCATTCCTCGTGCAGGAGACCGTGCCCTCCCTCGCGTATTTTCCGACAAAAGTGTCGAGAGTTCCGAGAAGCGGCGATCTCTGATTCTCTCTTCCCGATGATTTCAGAGAAACGAAAGTTTTCGGAAAACGTCGCCGGAACCACTGTGAAAAAGAGAGGACAGAATGAGTGAGTGCGCATCTTTCTCTCTCTCTCTTTTCCGCCGCTCTTCCCCTCGTTTCCTCTCTCTCTCGAGCACTCAATTTACTAAATTGCGAAAATTGTGAGTGTATGTGTTGCTTATGTTGTCTCCGGTCGGCGGAATGAAGAGTGAGGCGCGCCGCTCCCCCGGTGCTCACGTCATCTGGAGAGCTCATAATTGGAGAATGCATCACTGAGCACAAGTGAAGGGAAACGCAAATGGAGCCAAAGAGTGGCCAGAAAAACACGTGGACCCGGCGGGTTTTCGGCAATCCGGTGAGTCAGCCGACAAACAGATGAAGGGAACCACTGATATTTGAGCTGCCGCGCCCGGTATCTGTTTGCGGAGGAGGGAACACAATACATCAAATCACACGCGCTTGTTATGGATAACAATACCGCCAATTCCAGTTTTTTCAAGTTTTTCAGCCTGAAACGTTGTTTTCCGTTCTGCAGCGTCAAACAAACTCAGAGAAATCGAATTTAAGTGTGTCTGCGTCTCGATCAAATCGCAAGTCGCTCAATCTTATCGCCGTCTGCCGCTGCAAAATGCGTCGCCCCGATTCAAAACTTGTTATCATCCCGTGTACTACTTCCATTTCCCTTTGTCTGTGTCAAGTAGCCTTCTTATCAGAGTTACTCCTGTGATAACCGTATAGTCGTACTGCTTACCTCGCATTTGCAATTATTACTTTCAAACTCCCCAAATTTATTTCCCACTAGTTTCCAGATCGAGAAAAGAATGAGCGCGCTCGTCGAGAAAACGCGAAATGGAGCTCTGAAGAGGAATCTGCTGCGGAAGATGCTCCAAGCGGGCGTTTTCAAGTTCGGCGAGTTCCAGCTCAAATCGGGACAGATCTCTCCGATCTACATTGATCTTCGCGAGTGTTTCGGACACCCGGATCTACTGGTAGCTTCTGAAATGAATAGAATCAAAGTGCTTCGTTTGTTCCAGATGCTGATTTCGGAGTCACTGGCAACATTGGTCCAGAGCAGCGGAGTGGAGTACAAGGGAGTGCTCGGAGTGCCCTACGCGGCTCTTCCGTACGCTTCTGTAGCCACCGGCGTCTTTCTCAAGAAGCCGCTTCTGATCGTTCGAAAAGAAGCCAAGTCGTACGGAACGAAAAAGCTCATCGAGGGCCTCTACGAGCCCGAAGACCGTCTGATTCTGATCGAAGACGTCGTTACGACCGGCGGAAGCATCTTAGATGTTGTGAAAGTGCTTACTTCTGAGAACCTCGTCGCATCGGACGTCTTCTGTATTCTGGACAGAGAGCAGGGCGGTCAGCAGAAGCTTCTGGATTCTGGAGTCACTCTTCACAGCCTTCTGGACATGAACACTGTTCTCACTTTCCTGTTCTCAACGGGAGCAGTCTCCGAAGAGCAATGGCACGGAATCGTGAAGGCCTTAAATCTGAACTACACGTCACCGGTAAAGCTGGAAGTGGGAAGTGAACTGGAAGACGTCCGGAAGCTGCCGTTCGTCGAGACTCCGCGAGTTCCTTTGGCTCAGCGAGAGTCTCTCACCACTTCTCCCCTCAACAAGAAGATCCTTGCTCTAATGCGCAAGAAGAAGACCAATTTGTGTCTGGCCATCGACTACACCACTTCGGAAGAGGTGCTCCAGATGACCGAGAAGGCCGGTCCGTTCGTTGTGGCTGTGAAGGTTCACGCCGATGCGATCACGGATTTCGACGAAGAGTTCACGAAGAAACTGACGACTCTGGCCAACGACATGAATTTCGTTATCTTCGAAGATCGGAAGTTCGCCGACACGGGTAACACGTCGCTTCTGCAAGCGAAGGGTGTCCAGAAGATTGCGAATTGGGCAGATGTCGTGACAGTTCATGCGGTGCAAGGAAACGAGAGTATCTCGGGAGTGTTCCGAGAGCTCATTCAAGATCCAGCATATCGGCTCAGTGGAGTTCTGCTCATTGCTCAGTTGAGCACCAAAGGATCCCTGACGGCTCTTCAGGGCTACACGGAAAGTGCCGTCGAGATCGCCGATGAAAACCGTGACGTGGTTTCCGGGTTCATCGCCCAAACCAAGGTCTCCGGACATTCGGATCTTCTGAACTGGACACCCGGAGTGAATCTCGACGCGAAGACCGATTCTGCCGGTCAGCAGTGGAGAGGGGCCGACGAAGCGATCGACGTGCAGCAGAACGACATCGTAATCGTCGGAAGAGGCGTCACTTCGAACGCGGATCCGGTCCAACAGCTCAAAAGGTGAGGGAACTGATGTCTACGACGTCTCTCGACAATCTATTTCAGATACCGTCAAATTTCGTGGGAAGCTCTCACCAGAAACGACGCGGCGATCTGAATTGGTGGCCTCTTGTTTCCCCCTTTTTTATTTATATATTCCGGTTCACTTTTAATAACTTGTCAAATAGATTATGATTCTTTGTTTTGTTTCTAAATGCAAATTTTTTATTATGAGAAAATCACTGAGATTCGATTCCTGACTCTCGCATCGGCGGCTGATCTTGTGACTCTTGATGTTCGGCGGTCGGGCAGCAGATCTCTTTCCTCTTCAGCCACAAAGTTCCGCAACCGATTCTTCTGTACGAGTAGAAGCCTTCGGGGCAGGTGGACAGCGATCCTCTCTTGACGCACTCTTGGAAGACGCATCCAGTCGGAACGTTTCTGATCATCAGCGACGAAGTGGTCGAGAAGAAAGCGAAGGAAACGAAGAGAACGGAGAGGAGTTTCATCTCGAGAATGATGGGAGAACCGAGCGAACGGGGCTGCTTTTCTGGAGGAAACGATAATCGAATCAGACGGGAAAACTTCGCGGACACACGGAAAACGAGTGTTACCGTAACCACGCATCGGAACCTTTCCCATTCTTTTTCGATCTGGTTGACCTCGTGTTGCTCTCTTCGTATGGAAAATGAAAATGACGTCTTCGGATCGGAATCGGAATCACGATGTTTCATGATCCCGGGAAGGATCAAGTGATCCTCGCCAATCGAGTAGTCACAGTGATTTTCAGCCCCGGAATAGATCAGATTCCGATGAATAACTCGAGCCACGTGGCACTTCCTCGAGGAAACTATTCTTTTTTGACTGTTTCAGTCATCGAATTCAACTCGAACTCATTGATAAACAGTTCGAAAAATCACAAAACTTTGAAAGTAATGCTCATCGATTTATGCGAGAATTCGTTATTTTCCCGGCGGGAAAGGATGTCCGTTGTCGTTTCCGATCAGATGGCGCGGACAGCAGATCTCCCTCTTCTGGAAGCGATTCGCGCACGGATGGACGGAGTGCTTCACGAGTCCCGGACGACAACTCGACGCGAATCCCTTCATGAAACAGTTGGTGAGATAGCATCCAGTCGGCACTATCGGCTGAAAATGAAAAAGGGGGGTTCGGAGGGGAAAAGGAAAAGGGGCACACCTCCAGAATGCTGTAGCTGATCTTGTGGCGAGTCTCGACGACAGAGAGCACGACGAGAGAAACGAGAAGAAGAAGAAGAAGGAGCTTCATGGCGGAGAGTGAAGAGTTCCGACCCAGAAATCGGCACTTTTATAAGGTGATCGATAATCGAATCATGCCTTCTTTCGGTTACGGTAACACTCGTTTTCCGTGTGTCCGCGGAGTTTCCCAATTTGATTCGATCGTCGTTTCCTGCGTAAAAACAGCCCGTTTGCACCATTCAATCAACGGGGAAAACGCGGAAAGCGGCCACTGCTCTTCTGCTTGTTCTCGACCGCTCGCGGCATCAACTTTCGGAAGGAATGCATGAAATTGCCATGCTCCGATTAGCCGTCCAAGTGTCCCGAGGGATACTTTCTCGGCAAGAGGAAACGAAATTTCAAAATTGGATCGAGAACAAAAAAGAAAAAACGATTTGAGATCTTTCGAATGAAGCAACGAACCAGCAAATTATCTCAGTTTCCCACCAGATTGTGCATATTTTTGTAGCGCCACTTTCAGAAAGACTTGAAAACGAAAGCTGCGTCACGAGAACTGGCATGATTCGAGATTCGGAGATTCTCAGAAGTTCGTATCGAGAGATCTCGTTCTACATTTTGTATCATCGGACTCTTCCCCTCAGGACTCAGTGCAAAGAAGAGACTGCCGTGCGATTCCGTATTTCTCGTCGACCTTCGCTCTCGGAATCAAGAGATGAGTCGCCTTCTCCTGCCACGTGCTGCTCATCATCGATAATTCTCGCTCTAATCGGCTCTTTTCTCCGTTTTCCGAGTGTCGTTTGATCTGCATTCTGCTCGTTTCGCTCTCCGTTTCAAACATCGGAATCGCTTCGAAAATCAGCTTATCAGACACTTTCTTGCGATAAAAACGCACGTTTTCATGTCATTCAGGGCCATTTTCTTCCCGTTTTCCGTTTGTCCAACAATCGAAAATCTCGCGAGTCTTCAGAAATGGCACGTCTTCTGCCGCTTCTGTTGCTCGTCGCTCTGACGGCTTCTCCTCTTCTCGCGAACCCGTTGAATCTCAAAAAGCATCACGGAGCGATGTGCGACGTCTGCAAGGCTCTCGTCGACGTAAGCGCCTTCAGAAGATGTGGCCATCGAGAAGTTTCAGGGCGGAGAGAAGATCGGAGACGATGATCTGGACGCGTGGCTCGACGTGAACATCGGAACGCTGTGCTGGACGATGCTGCTGCCGCTGCACCACGAGTGCGAGGAAGAGCTGAAGAAGGTGAAGAAGGAGTTGAAGAAGGACATCGAGAACAAGGAGACGCCCGAGAAGGCGTGCAAAGACGTCGACTTGTGCTAGACGCTGTCGCGAATGAACCATTTATCGTTTCATTCGTTAACTCTTTATTCGGTTGGACAAAAACAGAACTTAACAACAATGATTTGTGTACGTTTGGGGTTGGAGAGAGAGAGAGAGTAGAGTTATAAAATGGTCGGGGGGACAACACTTGCGGGAGAGAGAAGTTCTGTGTCTGGACGTCTAGTTTCAAAGTTCTCAGCTATCCTGAGAACTTCTGGAAGACAACTAGAGTAAGGACTCTCCGGGAGGAACGGGGAACCGGAGTGTTTGCGTGTGATTACGTTAAATATAGATCAGAGGGAGGGGGTAAAAATAGAATAAAATCGAAGCAAACGATAAAAGAGATTTTAATAAAAAGAGAATTGTGTCATTTTACAGTGTGAAAAAGGGAGAGAGAGAGAGAGAAACGAGCACCAATAAGCACTTGACACGTGGATGAGGAGAGTGTGAGAGGAGTGAGGAGACGTCGCTTCGACGTGGTTACTGAACGGTGCAGCAACCGCGCATGAATCGAACCTGACGACGTCGAACCGTGCCGTCCGAGCTCGTCGACGGCGGCTGCACGTCGAGCGGGCAATGCTCGAGCTCCTCATTTCTGGCGAGAGCCAGGACCTCGTCTTTCTCGTCGATGCTGTCCACGTTCGCGACCGGCACCTGCTTCTTGTTGACGACTGCTTGAAGAGCAGCGATGCGCTCCTTCACCGTTGAATTGTCACGATTCTTCGCATTCGCATCCAACTCGACGTTCACAACGACAGTCTTCGGTTTCTGCTCTTCTTTCGGTGGCGAGAGCTGCTCGGCACTCTGTGAACCTTTCATCGACTTCTCAATCATCGTCATTGGTTCCGCTTCGTCTTCACTGCACAACGAGTACGGAACATCGGCGTCGCTCTGAAAGAAATTTTCATTGATAGAAAAAGGGATTATCTGCTATCTCACGTCAATGGAATCGGTTCTGTTTCTGACTTCATCATTACCGGCCTTCGGAGGCTCCACTGGATTATTTTCGATGACGGTAATAAGTTCTGTAGACTGAGTTCCACTCTCGTTACTGCCGGACTTTTGAGCTTTTCCAGACATCAATTGGAATCCATCAGCGTTATGAACACCGAGTTCTGCGAACAGATCTTCGTTCTTGACCATCTTGGAGTCGAAATACTCGCGATCCAGAGAAGAAAGGGAAGACTGCTCCTTGACTCCGAACGCCACTTCCGTCTCGTCGGTCGTCGTCTCGCTCTCTTTCTTCGCTTCCTGCTCGGCGACAAACTCGGCGAGTTGTTCTTTGCCATTGGCAAGTATGGTGCTGTGAGTAGAAGTGCTTCTGAAGATGACATTCGTCACGTCTGCCTCCGCGTTCTGCTCCTTTGCAACGAACGTCTTATCAGTCTGCTTGAAGTTCTCTCCGATCTCCTCGAGCACTTGCTTGTAAATAGACTTTGTTGGCGATTTGTGCTCGACAAAGTTGACTCCGGTGTCGAACTTCTCGATGAGTTTTTTGATGGGTGGCCCAGATGCGAGTTCTTCGGACGGTTTCGATCTTTCCGCGGCAACAGGCGTCACTTTACGAGGCGTCGCGTGCACTTTTGCCTCTTCCGAAGCGTTTCTGTAAAAAGAGAAAGTTTTATGCGCGAGATGGTGACGTTAGATAGACGACCAGATTCGGCGAATCCAGCTGAGAAAATAAGGAGAAAACTCACACAGCCTCTGGAATCGTCTTGCTCGTGTGTTCGGCTATCGAATGGACCAAATCGAACGCGGCCGCGATGGAATCGGTGACAAGAATCGGGGACGAGAGCTCGGAGCGCTTGAAGACGTCCTCCGACTTGGCTTCCTCGACGATCATGACGTCGTTGATGACGTCACTTCCTGCGGCGATTCTCTGATCTGCCTCGAACACCTCGTCTTCCAAATCGGCGCTCTTTCTCTTCCCATCTACCTCGTCTTTTCCCTCGTCAGCAGCCACTGGAGAGGAGTTATCAGAGCGAGTCTGAAGCTGTTTTATTCATTGGTTTTAATTTTTAGACTTCAAGGCTTACTTCTCTTCCGGACGCCCACCCTTCGTCATCAGTCATCGAAGATTGAACGGAAGCCTGCTGCGATAGAGACCTCTGCGACGGTGAGGTCTCCGACTTGCTCAGATCTGATGTTGGACCGGCTTTCGCGTCGCATTCAGTCGAAATGGCGATCTGTTTTTCGTCGTGAACCAATGGGGAGACAGATTGTTCGGGAGAAGCAGAAGATTGGGTGAGCACTGAATATCAATAAGATTTTCCGAGGTTCTGATCAATCTTCAAGCTTACCATCGCTTTCCATCGAAGTAGTCATGAGTGGCGGCAGTTCGTCCTCATCGTCCTCCCAGTCGAGGGGTTCGGCGAGCAATCGGAATCTGCACAACATCGTTCCGTCGACACACTCCATGAATCTTCTGACTTTCGGCAGCTCCAGCACTTGTTTCTTTGTGAGATTTTTTGAACAAAAGATGCCATTGAGCTCCTCAGCCGTGAGCTGGCGCTGAGTCTCTTTATGGTATACTTTTCGAAGATCGTGCCAAGTGAATTCTTGTCCATGTTTTCCAAGTTTTGAAACGACGTTCAAGAATGTACTGAATCCCTCCTGGAGCAAGAAAATTTTTAATTTTGAACAGAAATAGATCAAACTCACGATTCCAGGTTGAAACTTGGCGACAGAGTTAGTGGACGAGGTGCGGTGTTTCTTTCCGACCGAGGCCGTGCTCTTGTTGCGCTTCGCGTTCTTACGGCCCATTTGAAGGCTGCAAATGGGGAGTGAGAATGAATTGGAGGGTCAGTCGAGACAAAGGACGGCCAGCTGCTATTCAACATTTCGGTGAATTACAACTAAAAAAGAAGCTGGCGCACATCTGCCGCAGTGCAAACACAGAAACATTTTTCAGTTGGTCGACATACATCTCAGTTTTCTTCTTATCTTCCCACACGATCGGCGAGGGGGAAGAATTCAATCAGACGAAACGAAAGAAGATGGGAGCCAATAAGCGAGAGCCAAGACAGTTTTTTGCTCCTTACCTATGTGTGTCCGTCATGGTTCGTTGTTAATTGCGGCTCGTTATACTTTCGCGAATTCGTTCACAACTCTGAAAAAAAACGGAAAATCGACATGCAAGCATTGGGCTTTGATGCGGAAACGGCGGAAGCGGAGTAAAAAACGAAATTGAGAGTATCTGATTACAAACATTTCATCGAGAGTATTTTGGGAGAAATAAAAGTATAATCTTTGAGGTTTCTCAATGAAAACCGAGGAAAAGGCGCCGATCGCTCGAGAAAGAGTGGCTAGATGCTGTGGTGAAGATAACCCGAAATGTGGAACAGTGTGCGAAAACAGGCGCGTGTTTCGGTCGCCCAGAATGTCAACCAACAGCTGTTGCAATTAGAATTTCAACAAAACCATCAAAACTTCCCGAGAAAAATTCAGATTCGCGCAATCGAATTCAAAATGGGCGGTAGACGCATTCACCACGACGCGAACTTGCACGGAATGAAACCTACCGTAGCCTGTGTCAATACAAAATCAAAAACTATATCAAAACAGCCAGGTTTTTCCAAAAAACTGTTTCTGCCAATATGAAGATTTTTTAAACACAATGAAAAAACGTAGATTTCCAATATAATTTTTTTAGAAAATCGCTTCGCCACAGCGATAAATAAAAACTATTAAAAGATACGCAATCACGACATCGCAAATTCACACGAAACGACAACAACCGTAGTCTGCACGATTGAAATAATGAATTGAGCACAAAACAGTGGGCGAGGAAATCTGGGAAACACGCTTGAACTTCTCTAAACCCACTGTTAACCGGCAGCGAACAAATGATTCGAAGGGGAGGAGAGCTTGATCTGTTGTGCAAACAGTCGGTGAACAAGCATGAACATCGTTACTTTACTGATTGCGGTTGCCGAGTGTTTCACGCTTTGCTCATGTTGGTTTGTACTCTACACAGAAAGTTATATTAACAGAGAAAACGAGACTTCCGATAGGTATTGGAACTTTGAAAGCGAGAAGTTATGAAAAGCGAAACTGAAAAGAAACTGAAAATCAAGAAAGCACTTCACTGAAACTGAAAAGCTGAAAGAAAAGGAAAGTGTCAAACGTGGCGAGTAACTTGTAAGATTCTCGAAATAACTGCTCGGACGCGAGTTTGTTCTCTCCGCGTCTACCACTAATATCTCAAGTGCTCGGCGAGCAGCAAGCAGGAGCACTTCGAAACACAGTCGAACCCACTGATGATCGAAAATGAGACTATACGCGTAGGGCGGCACTTTCAAGAGGCGGCGTGTTATGCAAATCCGCGCATACACTTCAAAACGCTGATAAACACCGTTTTGGTGGGGGGAACAGAACCAAAAGTAATGTGAAGAGGGGGCCAGCTGCAGGCGAACTGCGGTGGAACGCGCGCAGGAGAGTGAGTAACAGTTGTGTAACTGGCACGTCATCAATTGGAGAGAATGAATCGAAGCGTTTATTGCTTTCGACGCGGAACTGTGCTCCCTGACACGGACTGGCACCTCGAATCGATGCCTGAAAACGTTCGTGTTCTCTCTTCCAGAGGAATCACATCGACCGGTTTCGCGCTTCGGACTATCGCGACGTGAAGAATCCATTGTTTCCAATCATTGGCTGTGTAGCTACACAGAACGATTTCTCGAGGTGTGAACACTTGCGAATTGGCAACAGAATAGGTGCGAGACTCTTTTGAGGCGTCCGCACACGTGGCAGACGGGTGCTCACACCTCGAGACGTCCCAATAATAACACGCGAGTCAACTGGAGCGGTCATGAACCCGTCTGAAACAATGGAAACTGTGGAAACAATGGGCTAGCTTCAAAATGTTCCATTTTTGGTCCCGAACCCCAGGAAAACGACGGAATTCTCGTCTCCATTGCAACCCGTCGTGCTCTTTGATTCGTAACAAATTGACGCATCTATCTGGAGGTCCGTTTCATCAAAAAACGTGGAGGGCGGGGGGTGCCCTGTGATACAATCTGCCGCTGACAAGTCAATCGGACCGGGAGGCTCGTGCTGCGGAAGACGCAATCTGACCGGACACGCATATTTGTCGAGTGATAAAGATCTCTATCCGGGGGGATGAGGAGAGGTAACGAAGAGTGCGGAAGGACGGGCGGTCGATGCGTCGGCGAGCAGCTTGTACCAACCGGATGACAGACGGTGATCGATAAGACCCGAAAGAAAGAAAAACATCATCACGTTGTCCGAGTCGGATTGCGTCGTGTCTTCGGAAGCAAACAGATCGAGATCATCTCGTCAGAGATCAGAAGACGTCCGCCGACGTCTTCAATTTCAGACGATTCCCGGTTTTATGGATTCAGGTCGTAACCGTCTAGTTCATTTTCCACTCCTTCCGGTTTTTTTATTGTCTCCAGCCCGGTTCTGTGTTCGAATCATAAACTGGTTAACAGTCTGAGAACTCCACCAAACTCTGATGACGTGGATTGTGTCCGTCGATGCAGCTGACGGGGCGGATGTCTATTCAACTGATCGTAATACAACCCTTCGATCATCGCCGGGAGGTCCGTTGTCTTGTTATGCAACACGCGCATAAAGAGACCGCCCGTTTGCAATGCGCCAGACGGCTCTACCGACACGAACGCGCGCGCGCAGGGAACTCGGCACGGTGACGTAATGGCACCGCAGAGCTCTCAGGAGCCGTCTCTCTTTCGGCCACGCAATCGACCTGCCGTTCGGGTATCTTTATCTCGTTTCGGATTCCAAAACGCGCTAATGAAAGTGAGACCCGTGTCATTTGAACACGAGGTGTGAGGAATTGTCCTTTGAGCTCGCCGCCGCTCGAAAACGTGCTCACACCTCGCGCCCTCGCCAGCTCCACACCAGCATCTTCTTCTTCTTCTTCTTTCTGGCCTCCGATCAATCAGATTCGGTGTGACGTCTCCATAAATCGACTGATTGTAAACCTCGCGTCGCCAACACTATCACGAGATCTTGATCTCATCAGCGCAGGTCGCCTTGACGCCGACTCGATTCAGAAGAAGAAGAAGAAGACGTGAGGGGGTCGTGACGACCTGTCTTTCCAGACCATAAACGGTGGTTGTTGATTTAAGAGCCCTCATAACCATAAAAACAAATCGAAACAGTGTGTGTCTGAAGATGTGCCGCCGTCGAGCATCTCTCGTGAAACACCACCTGTCCTATCGATGCATGGAACTTCTTCTCCCCGCTTCTGACTTCTGAATCCGAAAACTACCGTAACCCGAGAGAGTGATATATCCGTGACGAAAATAAGAATGATAAAGACTTGATTTGTATCCATAAAAAGTGCATAAAACGGGCGACTTAACGACTTTTTCCGCGATGAAGAC
The DNA here is from genome assembly GCA_963966605.1 of Caenorhabditis sulstoni. NCBI lineage: Eukaryota > Metazoa > Nematoda > Chromadorea > Rhabditida > Rhabditidae > Caenorhabditis > Caenorhabditis sulstoni. The sequence goes on from OZ016477.1 coordinate 4,235,296, forward strand.
ACACTTATCAGCGTGTCCCGGATCAGAAACGGAAGGCGAATGTGGTGATGAATCTTTTTGGATCAGAGCGTCATTTCTGCGAGCAGACCTTCTCGAGAGGCTCTTCGATTGTTCTTCGGAACCATCAAAGGAGAGTCTTTCTGCGAAAAAGTATACTTCCGTGTCTCTTTTCGAGCCGCCATGTGCCAGTCTGAAAGTCGGCGTGTTCTTTTCAGAACGTATACTTTCTACAGTATACTCTTCCCCTCAAGCTCCGCCCACTTTGATCCTCTCCGCCAAGTTTATCACCCTGACGCCTACTGTAGCACGCCTCCGCCCTCTCGCCATTAGTGGGCGGAGCCTGAGGGCGGCGAGGCGAGAGACCCGTCGAACACTCATTCATTCGTTCTTGTGAGCCCTCAGCAGCTCCCCTCGATCTTCTTCTCATTCTCATTCTTCTTTCTTCTGACCATTTGTCTCTTCAGAATGGAACAAGTCACAGTGAGCCTCTCGACGCACCAAGACAACCTGTGGAACCGCTTCCACGCACTCCAAAACGAGATGATCGTCACGAATTCGGGACGGAAAATGTTTCCGAAGTTGGAGTACGTGGTGCGCGGACTCGTGCCCGACAAGCTCTACGCTCTCATGCTGCACATCGAGCCCGTCGACGACGGCCGCTACAAGTTCAACTGTCCCAGTTGGGTCAAGACCGGCAAGGCCGAGCAGCACGCGGAGCCGAAGAAAGTGTGGCACGCGGACGGAGTGATGACTGGAAAGTGAGTTTGAAGAAGAAGATCTTCAGATGCCAACGAATTCCCTTTCCAGGCAATGGATGCAGAGCCCGATCTGCTTCGACCGCGTCAAAATCACGAACGACTCGAGCAAGTCGAACAGCGCGTCGATGATCTTCCTCCACTCGATGCACAAGTACATCCCGGTGCTCTCGATCTACGAGTCCAACTCCGAGACGCCGTTCAGTGTCGCACAGGCGCTCTCCTCGCGACTCGTCGCCACCGCCCGTCTCCCGCACACCGAGTTCATCGCCGTCACCGCCTACCAGGTAAGAGATCTCACACTTCGATAGCTCGTGTCCCTCCCCGCTACTTGCTCGCATTAACACCACGCATTAGCACGTGGCTTTGTGGCGAAACAAACTTATCTCGTCGCTCGATCTCACTTCGCACCATTGCAGAACGATACGATCACCAAACTCAAAATCGAGCATAATCCGTTCGCGAAAGGATTCCGAGAGGGCTCGCAGGGCAAGCGCGTCTCGCCGTGCACTCCGTCGACGAACGCCGACGACTCGACGGCCGAGGAGAGCAGCTCGCAAGTCTCGTCGCCGCAGCCCAAGAAGGCCCGCCACGCGTCCACCTCGCCTCCTCAACAGCAGCAGCAGCAGCCGCTTCTTCCGCCGCCACCACCGCCACCGACTCTGTTCGCGCAGCCGCCGTCGATTCCGCCGTTCTTCCTGCCGTTCCTGTTCGCTCCGGCCGGCACGATGCCTCCGTTCCCGTATCCGCCGATGATTCCCGGCTTCTCGCCACTCCGCTTCCCGCCATTCCCGCAGCCAGTCGTCAAAGTGGAGCAGAAGCAGCCGCAACAGCCGCAAGACGACGACGACTGCAACGAGGAGATCGACGTCGTCTGAGCATATCAACATCACGTTTTCCGACGCGCGGCCCGAAAGTCCGGTTCCATTTCCGGCGCGCTCCATCTCTTTTCCTAGTTCGGGTCTCGAATTCACTTTAAAACTCCCAAAAATATTTATTGTTTTCTCTCTCGTTCCGTTTTTTCTTTTCTCGTTTCGTTTCAACCCAAATTCGTAATACAATCCAGAGTTCTTTTGTTTAGTTTCCGTGTGAAGTTCTCCCTCCTTTTTTCTTTCGATTTAGAGTAAAATAAAAATAATTTATTATGACTCAATATCGATTGATTTTCCGATTCAAAAAGATAGTAACGAAAAAGAAGAGAATCGTGAAAAACGAAGCGACGCCGAAAAAAGCAATCGTCGATTCGCGACTCATTGCGAATGGAAGAATACGCTGAAAATTGGGGGAAATGAGCTCAGAACCGGAAGAGAAGCGACGGCGGACCATGGGATTCCGGATGCAAGACGCCCGAGTCTCTTCGTCGTCGTCGTCCGAATCGTCGCCGACGTCTTCGAGTGAACGACTCCAGAAACAGACTTGGCTCGGCAGAGGGCACTCGCTGCAACATTTCTGGCTCATCTCTCAACGGCGAGCTCTCTCACTAGTTGTTCTCACACGTTTCGTGTTCTTCTCCCTGTTTCTTCAACGTCTTCATCGCCAGATCCTGACTCAAAATGACGATCCTGCGGGTGAGAGTGTCGCAGAACGCCGATCGGACCCTCTGAAGCGGCTCGCCCGGATCGCACGGAACGTTCGATTCGAAAGTATCGTTGTGGATGATCACGAGTCGGTTCACCGACGTCGTTTCGTGGCCGCCGCGAAGATCCGTGTCATCGGACACGTCGACCTTCTCGTCGATCAGAATGTGCGTGACAGTGGGACAGCAGTGTCCGAAGAGACATGTCCCGTTGCCGCCTTCCGGAGAGCTCTCGCACCTCCCCGACGACGGAAAGTTCTCGTTGTAACCGGTGCACTTGTCTTCGACGAACGGATAGATTCCACTGTGCGGACACTGAATGTCCGGATCGTCTGCCGCATCTGAATCAGAAGACGTCGTTCTGAAAGTGTTCCCTTCCACCTTCACAACAGAATCGCGTCTCCTCGTCACACCATTCCTTCGGCTCGTGACGACTTCTGAAGCAGTCCGAGTGTCTCGAGCACTTTCTTCCGGGACTCACTAGAGTTCCGTATCTGCAGAATCCCTCGTTCGGCTCTGAAAAGCGATCCGGTCTCAAATGGAAGTTCGCTCCACCAATCAGCTCACCGGAGCAGCAAACTCTGACTCGACGACTCCTCACCGTTCCCGATTCATCGGTGGAAAAGACGAGCCGGAAGAGCGGAGAGACCTCGTGCTCCACGCATTTCCACTGGCTCCCAGCAACCGGACCCAAGTGCTCTCCGCACATATTCGGCGTGCATTCCTGTCCGTGCACTAGAAGAGCCGGCCGGCTCCGCGAGCAAATGTTCACTGAAACCGACGGAAAATGATGCGGAAGAGCAGTCCCCCCCCCACGTGTCACACAGAATCCACCGAAGAACTGGTCCGAGTTGCTGAACAGACACTGCTCGTTTCTGCCGCACGCCCACGAGTCCCAGCACCGTCGGACACTCATTCCGTTCGGAATTTCCACTAATTCCACGTGGTTCTCGACACCTGGCTCTATAGTTTCAGTCTTTTCAGTCTCAAGATGCAAATGCGCTCTACTGCGAACACCAACTTTCTGTACAAAAGCAGCCTTTGTAGCTGAACTCGGACGAACTGAAATTCTCGAAGAATCGATCGCAGATCATTCCTGGCGGACATTCTGAGTTGGCTTCGCATTTTGTTTCGGCTGAAAAAGAGGATTCGGATTGGAGCGCACTTGCATTGGAGCTCACGGAGCATTTCAGACATTTGAATGTCTTTTGCCAAGATCTTGTTCAATTCTAGAATAGTTTCACCGACATAACTACTTTCTGAAAACGAAAAAGTCAATTTTCCATCTCGATAAAAATATTACTTGAATAGGAAAATGTGATAAAAAGGAGGGGAACCCAGCAGTTTCGGTGCATGATTCGCCGAGAAAATCGTCTGGTTTTCGGCCTTTCTCGTCGTTTTTCACGTGTAAACAGTCCAAGGTCACGCGGAAATCAAGGTGACTCAGGTTAAATACGTTTTATTCAGAAGACACACAATTCACAGATGAGACGCTTCTGTTAGCACTTCTCCTTGTCCTTGGCCGACAGGATGTCGAGAGTCACGTACGTCATGTCGTACGTGCCTCCGATCTTCTCCTTCGGAATCACGAACTCTGAGATTCGCTTGCAGCCGGCCTTCTTCACATTGCAGTTGTGGGTGATCAGCAGGTACGGCGAGATCGAGGTGATTTCGTCGTCGGAGCCGGTCAGCGAGAACTCGCCTTCTTTCGATGACGTCATCGAGGCCAACTTGTCATCCGGGTCCACTGAAAATCGGCACGTTTCTCTTCGCTCAGCCACAATTGAAGCCGTCTCGTGATCAAGAAAGAGGATACACTCAACATGCAAAATATGGTGACGCGCGGAACCCGCGAGATGTCGGTCGCTTTTTTTTTTGCCAAGAACGCGCGTCATTCTGGCCACTGATTACTCCAACTTCTTTAAAGTTTTAAAAAATCGATGAAAGACTCACGGGTGTCCTTCTCCCAGAGGGTCACCTCCGCCTGAATTCTCTTCTTGTTGCAAATCGTCGTTCCCTTGACGGTGATCGTTTGCTTCTTGGCCTCAACGAACGCGAGAGCGATGAGGACGACAGAGGTGAAGAGAAGAGCACGCATTCTGACACGGAATTGCCATTTTCGAGACGATCCCACTCGTTTTATACATTTCGAACGAGACAAAAAGAGGCGGGGTTTCGAATCGAGAGAAGAAAAGATGAAGACAAAAAGAAGGCATTTTACACTCTAAACAAAACAGTCGAAACGAAACAACAAGGTCATCTCTCAATTCGAAAAGAGAAAAGAGAGATAGGAAACGGAGAAGATGCCACGTCACTTCTGCTTTGTTTCCGTTTCGAAAAGAAACAAAAACCGGAAAGTGAATGATTCACGTCTCCTGAGAAGAATCGAACTTGTCGTTCGTCGCCGAGCGTATAATCAGAAGTGACTTCAAAACAACCGTGGTTTATACAAATCGATCAGAAAAGACAGAGGAGAGATGTTCGAGTAGAGAAGAGACCAAAAAAAAGAGATGTGAAATTATTATGATGTCAAGTGAGATAACAGGGGAAAGAGGATCTGCGGAATACTGAGAGAACATGAAGAACAGTAGGCAGAAGGGGTTCGTACAGAAGATATATACAAATCGGAAGACGTCGGAGGTCTACTTGAGGCTGAAGATCATGCGTCCGCACACGACAATTCCAACGATTCCGATCGCACTCGCCGTCACGCCGACACCGATCATCGACCAACGACGGTTGTTCCGGCTCTCCTGCTCCTTTCTCATCACTTCGGCCTTCATGTTTTCGCCGAGCATCATGAATCCTTTCTGCAATTGTTTTCTTTTTGAATACACAAACATACTGTTTCCATCTGTCAATCCCTCTTCACTTTCCCAACCCTGCAATTATCGGATCTCCCCCGGACCCCCCGAGGCGTCAAGAGCCCTTCTTAGGAGGGGAATCTTGCCGACAGTGCCTGCTAATGTCTATGCAAATACGTCTCGCTCACCCAGCTCCGATTGTGTTCTTTCCAAGAGTCTCGGATTCTCGATTTGATGAAGGCCGATGTGAACAGGAGCAGCCTGGAGACCTGTCCCTGCAGTCCCTCGGTGCTCATCATCTTCGTGGCTACCATTCCACCGAACGCAATGAGTCCTATCAGTCGCCCGTAAGACATTGGGCACTTTGAATCCCGCGAGTTTCCGACCGTCTGCACGACTTCTTGGTACAGTGGGAATGTGATTCTCTGCTTCGCGAGCAGCTGATCCGAGAAGTTTTCGAGCGATTCTCGGTGTCTTTTCTCGAAAACCGAGGCGAGAAGACGCATCATTTCGTGTTCTGGCTGCACTCCGCACGGCAGATTCGGACGGTCGTACCACTCGATTCCCATCTGTTGCATTCTATACGTGAAGTAGTCCGTCTGCAAAATACGCATTACAATAGGGCTATTTCGAGCCATAGAGGCTTTTTTTGGAAACTAAGGAGTGCACACAAAGGACGAAAGCTGTGAATGGCTCACCACGAATCCCTCGATGTCGAGTCTCGGCTGCTCCCAATCGTAGATCGTCGCCTGAGACGGTTCTCCAATCGACATTCTTCGCGTGGCGGCCACCGCCGGTTCTTCGGATCCCTTGAAGACGTCTCTGTTCCCTGTCGTCGCTATCGTTTTTCTCCGATTGTGCGGTGTTTGTGCCATATCCATCGAATTGAACGAATCGAGCATTGTGTCGCGGGTCATCTAAAATTTTATTTCGTTTTTGTTTATACACTTTCTAAGGGAGAGGAACGATTAATTCTACGGAGACAAAAAGAGAGAATAGACGAGGAAAACGGGAGGAATAAATGGATCGCGCGGGAGGGGTTGTGTGGGCGGGAATCGGGTGGGTAAACGAGAAATGGAGGGGGCGGAGCTCGTTTAGGCGCTCTTCACAGCCTTGCTCTTGTTCTGGCACGAGTTAATGACGATAGCCAGAGCAATGATGGCCGAGACGCCGAACACGAGCCATCCGGACTTGTACACCTGAAAATATCAGTGATGAGGGGAATAACTAGAGTAAGACGGACCTGTCCGATGTTGTCGACTCCCTTAGCCAGATCGAATCCAAGGAAACGGATTCCGTTGAGCGTGTGGAAGATGATCGGGAACGCGATGATGTACTGAAAGCTTTTTTTCGCTACACTTCCATACGCTGTCAGTTGTCTACCTTGAAGACAGCGGTGACAGCGCACGGCAAATTCCAACCGCGGACGAACTCAACGAACTGGGTAAAATCGAACGGAAGCACGGCAAATCCAACTCCTCCAACGAGCAGAGTTCCGGCCATGACGCATCCGGAGATTCGATGGAATCCGGAGAGCATCCAGGTCAGCTGTGGCTGGTAGATGGTGAGATGCGGGGCGATCGGGCGGTTCTTGGCGCGCTGCTTCAGCAGATATTCCCATCCGAGCTTCTGGATTGGCGTCTTCGTCTCGGACTGCAAAATACGAACAATTTTTGACAAAATATGCTGTTTTCCAGTGCGATACGGCCAAAAAAGATAAAATATATAGCTGATGGTCGATTGGCATCCACTTACCCTTATAAATCAGAACTTTTTCAGGTTTTCGCAGTTTTTATTGTTTTTACTTAGATAAAACTAATAAATTAGCATATTTCAGTTAGAAAACAACTAGAGAACACTCACCTTGGTGACGACCGATGTTCCGAAGGTTCGCGAGATCGGGGATCTAGCGGCCAGACGGCAAAGAAGCGAGCTCGGAATGTTGATCATCTTGAAAAAAACAACTGATAACAAATTGGTTAACAAATTTTTGAGAGATAAAAGGGCGGCGCAAGGCGAAACAGCTGCAAAAATATTGTTCAAAAATGCACGCACTGCACTCGAAATGCGCCAGCAACGCGCGTTCAAAGAAGTGCGTCAAGCAGCGTTAGACCAGGCGCAATTATCGACTTTTTCACAAATATTTTTTTTTGTTGTAAAATCTGATTGCTCTCATGAAAACAGAAGTCGTTCGTATCACCGACAGTTTCACTTCGTGGCTTGAACTGCTCGTGAAGTTTGGCTTTCACAACAAGCCATTTATTCTCGGCTCCTGGAGCACTTCCAGTTGGAGAGCACGGAAAGAATGGATAAGTCCTGACGGAACGCCCAATACCGACTTTTTGAAAAATAACTACGGTTGGTCCCGCTTCCAGTGAACTTTTAAAACAAAAAACAGCCTCCAGGAGACTCGAAAGTTCCGATTCTAGTCAAAGGCGACACGTACGAGTCGACAACTCTCCGAGAGTATCTGGATAATTTGGGTGATCCAGAAGTGTATCTAAAAGATTGGCATTTCCAGAACGAGTGAGATTTCGTCGCGTTTCATCGTTCGAAACTAGAAGTTTCTTCAGATTCGGTATTTCCATGTATTTTCCCTTGCATCCGTTCTTCTCCCGTGACTTTGTGAATTGTGAGTCATGGACCTCAACGAGAGAAGAGAATCCGTTTGGAGACGACTATCGATTCGTTTACTTCGGATCCGCCGGTTCGTGGACCAAGTTCCATTCCGATGTGGTGTCTTCGCACAGTTGGTCCGCCAACATCTGCGGGCGCAAGAAGTGGCTTATGATGCCTCCAGGAGGCGAGAAGCACTTCCGAAGCACGTCTTCCGAGTCTGGATTCGTGCATGACATCCGAAACCATTCGGAGCTGTTCGAGGCAGCCGGTGTCTTCTCGTTCATTCAAGAACCTGGAGAAATCGTGTTCGTCCCGTCAAATTGGTACCATCAGGTGCACAACTTGGTAGGAAAAATCCTGCTGAAAGCCCGGAGTCTCCGATGATTTCAGACGGACACGATCTCCATAAACCACAATTGGGTGAATAGCACCAATCTCGCCCAAGTGTGGCAGTTTTTAAAGCAGAGAGAGCAGGATGTTCGTAAAGAGCTCCGAGATTGTTCCAACCTGTTCTCGCCCGAAGAATTCGAAGAGCAAGTTGAATTGGTGCTCTTCGCAGATGCTCGACTCAACAAGTCCAAGTTCCGGCGGCTCTGTGAGCTCGTTCGGGACTCGAGAAAACAATCCGAGCACAGATGCGAAGTTCACGGGTCCGACCTGTATGAGTGCATTCGCTCCTCCACTTGTCATTCTTCTATTCGGTCGATTTGCTCTTGCTCGAACAGTTTCTGCTCCAAATGCTCCAATTTCATCGAGCACCTCGAATTTTCTGTCGTTTCTCGTTTATTAGGTCTAGCTTTTCTACTCCCTTCTCAATTCGACGCCTTCTATTTTCAGATGATCTCCCAGGATCGTCTTTCGATTCTCTATGATTGTGCGACATCTTCGAAGCGACTACCGTCCGACTTCTGCGATGATTCTGAAGATTTGAGGACAATTATTCGATACGGAGAGCTCTTCAAGGCGTGCCATTCCGCCGGATCAGCAGATAACATTCGGAAGGAGAAAGACCTCGGCGAAGAGGAAAAGGAGCAATTGGAGAAGATCGTCGTCCAAAAGTTGAAGGAAGGCGATGGAAACGAAAAGAAAGTCAAGTGGAATGTGAACATCGGTGAGATTCCGGACGAAAGACGCAAACTTTCCGAGTTTCTTTGCAGTCGTCGGCAACACGCACGTGGCCAAGAGTCTGCGGCCAGTCATCAACATCCGAATGCCGACGGTCGAGGGCCAGCAGTTCGAGTTCGATATCGACTCGTTCGCGCAGTTCCGGCAACAACTGGCGAGGGCCGTTCTCGCTGTGAATCCGCACGAGTGAATCAATGTTTACTTGTAAATAAAGCCCGAATAATAAAAAAACTTCCAACTCGAAAGTGCTTCTTCTCGCAAATTTCGTCAGCGAGATGTTTCGCAACGTGGCTTCATTCATCGATGACTCATGTTTTCTTTCTGGTCTTCCTCTCTTTCTTTTTCGTCTCTCCGCGCCTCCTCGACCACTCAAAACAGTGCGTATTTAACCGAACAAACGAGACTCGAGGCTACCGGATCGTCGAATCGCCTCGGCAGATTTACCCTTTCCTCTCTCCAACTAATCAATATTTCACTTTCCATTTCGTCGAAAGAATCTGTTTTTCAGTTTTTTTTCTCTCGTAGAGGTGTAGGCGTGTCCGATTCTTTTCAATTCTTTCTAACGATTTCTCATAAATATTGCTTTCTTTTTCAGAGAAAACCCCAATTCTTCGTTTTCCCATCAAAAATGTCGCTTCGCAAGTTTGTCATGTCCGGAATTCAGGACGTTTTGGTGAGTTTCTCGCGAATTTGAAAGCGGAAAGTGGCGCGCGGAAGGGCGCGCTCGCCTTGTTTTAGGCGGAAACGAAGGGAAAAACATCGCCTTATCGAGCCAAGAACGTTTCTTATCACTGAATACGAGGCCGATATCATTTTATTTTCTTTTTCCGGCTGACTCACATTCGATTCTCCTTCGTTTCATCGCTTTGTTTGCTCTCTCTTTCGTTCCGCCGCCGCGGCGACGCTTTCCCTTTCGCATTGAACACGTGTCCTCTCGCCGAGCACGACCACAAAACTGCCTGCTGGCTCGAGAAAGAGAGAGCGATGAGCACTCTCTGTGCCTCTTCTTTGCTCACTCTTGTTTGCCCGTTAACACTACTCGATTTCCAGGAGAACAAACTCGGCGGACTCTCCGGCAACAGTAGTAACCAGAACCAGAGCCAAGGTCAGCAGCAGCCGAGTAACTCGAACTCGTCGACCCCTTCTTCTCAAGATATTAATATGAATCCTGGAGGTGCTCATTGCAATGTTAATCAATTCTGAAGACTGGAATTTCAGGGTACCCCCCACAGCCGTCGTACGGAAATGCCGGTTACGGCGGAGCTCCCCCGCAGCAGCCCGGATTCGGAAACGGAGGATACGACCCGTACGGACAACCTCAGCAGATGCCACCTTATCCAGGAGGGTCGGGATATCCGGGTCAAGGAGCTCCGTATCCGGGAGGAGGAGGAGGTGGTGCCGGATACCCACAGCCGCCGCAGTACGGATTCGCGGGAGGACAGGGAGGCTATCCCCCGCAGCAGCATCAGCAGCAGCCGATGTACCCTCAGCAGGGCGGAGGATATCCTCAACAAGGGTACCCTCAGCAGGGACCGCAGGGCGGAAACTTCTATCCGAACCAGGGATACGGACAGCCCGGTGAGTCATCCCGCATTACGAAACAAGAGAAGTGGAGGGGCGGGAGGAGGCGTAAATATGACAAACCTGTTTCGTCCTCACTATTCCTCATTTCATTCTGAATGAGTACTCGCTTCTCGGAAACCATGAATCATAAAAGAAAAGATAAGAAGAGCAAATGACCGGAAACTGATTACTTCTCTTATCTTCTCCGCCCTCAAACAATTCTTTCTCTCTCCGCATTTTCAATCAGTTTCTCTCTCTCCAACAACAACAATTTGCGAGATCAGCCTCCAAATCCCACTCTCGAAATGCCCACTTATGTTTCGTCTCGCTTCTCTGCGTCCCTTCATTTCGCGCACTCTCTCGTTTAATCAAACAAATTCCTCGCCTCTTGCCCTCGTTTTTTTTGTGTTTTCTCTCTGCGAACTTGATCGAGGACAGTAATCAAATCGATTTTTCAGTGATGATCGGCAATCCGTCGCTCGTCGCCGTGCCCGGATTCAATGCGAACACGGACGCCGAAGTTCTGCGAAAGGCGATGAAAGGACTCGGTTGCAACAATTCCAAAGTGATCAGCGTGCTGTGCCAACGCACGAACGGACAGCGTCAGGAGATTTCGCGTGCCTTCAAGGTGATGTACGGAAAAGATCTGATCAAGGAGCTGAAGGGAGAGCTGCACGGTGACTTCGAGGATCTCATCCTGGCGCTCATGGACGCTCCGGCTGTTTACGACGCCAAGCAGCTGCACAAGGCGATGGAAGGGCTCGGAACGAAGGAATCCGTGCTCATCGAGATCATGACTTCGCGCACGAACGCTCAGATCCAGCAGGTTCGCGACGCCTACAAGGCGCTGTACAAGAAGGATCTGGAGAGAGATCTGATCGGAGAGACCAGCGGACACTTCAAGGTACCTTCCTCGCCCACTTTCTTCCCCCGAAGCATTCTCTTCCCTTTCAGCGTCTTCTCGTTTCTCTCTGCGCCGGCGGTCGTGACGAGTCGAATCAGACGGATGCTCTGCGAGCCAATCAAGACGCTCGGCGACTCTACCAGGCCGGCGAGAAGCGTCTCGGCACCGACGAGTCCACTTTCAACGCGATTCTCGCCAGTCAGAACTTTGCTCAGCTGAGATTGGTCTTCGAGGAGTACCAGAAAGTCTCGAACCATCCGATCGAGAAGGCGATCGATGCGGAGTTCAGCGGAGACGTGCGCGACGGCCTTCTGGCGGTCATCGCCGTCGTCCGAAACCGGCCGGCTTACTTCGCCAAACTGCTCCACGACAGCATGAAGGGTCAGTTGATGTGGGAAGTGCGCTCCGTCGAACTCGCTTTTTCAGGTCTCGGAACTCGCGACAACGATCTGATCCGTCTCTGCGTGACACGTGCCGAGTATGACATGGCCGACATCCGCAACATGTTCCAGCAACTCTACCGCACTTCTCTGGAGAATATGATCAAGGGAGACTGCTCGGGCGCTTACAAAGAGGGACTCATTGCCCTCGTTAACGGAAACCGTGGCGGACAATAAACGCCTTCCTGCTTATCTTCTTTTCGCTTCACCTTCTTTAAAACTGGCAATCTCATCTTCCGTTTATCCCAGCATCACAAAAACAATACGCATAAACTTTTTTTTTGATTTCATCGGAGTGGGCTACTCGTAATGAGAAAAGGCAGTAGAACAGCAAGCATGTTACAGTGGAGGAAGGGAAATCAGTCGGTGGACTCTTTGAGTGGAGGCGGCACACGGTATTCCGGCCGGCTCTCCTGCTCCTCGGCCTCTGCGATCCGTTGACGAGTCTGAAAAGGATGAAGAGTCAGATATCGTCCGGAAAGATCTTCTTGCCTGATCCATCGCCGTTCGGAGCTTCTGAATGCACCCCATAGACATGTTCGGATCTCCCGAACCGAGCACCTGCTCTACTTGATGCAGCATTCGACACAAGAGTTTGTGGCGCGCCGAGTTTCGATCACGCCAGTACTTAGCGATTCCGCAGACGTCATTGAAGCTGTTCTTGAACATGGACATCGTCTGCTTGTCGTTCTGCCTCGCCTTCTCCAACGTCTCCCGCCGCGCCTCCGAATTCTTGAGATTCACGTAAAGAGCTTCTCTATCGTTGACCAGCCACGTGTTGGCTTTGCAGGTTCGCACGAGCTCATCCTGTTGCGCGTCGAACTCGTCTTTCCTGTCCAATTGACGCCTTTTTTCCCTAAATCCGAGAGAATACTCTAAGAGTTTCCAAAAAAAAATACTCACAATTCGACATCATGCTGAGCATCCTCGAGTCGGATCCGCAGTTCTCTCTGCTCGATTTCCGCCTTTTCAAGCTCGGAGATATACTCTTGGAGTTGTTCATTCTGGCGTTTATTCTCTTCCACCTCCAACTGAAATGCTCTGATTGTTTTCGAAATTCGCTGCGAATCGTCTTACGTCGTACTGATGTCTGAACTCGTTCGCCAAATGGAATCGCTGGAGAGCCAGGTCCGCCTGTTGTTTCGCAACTCCTTCGAGCTCCGCGATCATCCCTTCCTGCTCTCTGACCCTTTCTCTGACACGTGTGATCTCATTCCTAGCGCCGCTGAGTTCTTTCTCACGGACCGCATCTATCGAAATCATGCGCTTCAGGACGTCGTCTCGGAAAAGATCAGCCTCTGCGACAGGATCGTCCGAATAAATGGCTTTGATGAGGTCGGCGACTTGATGTACAGTTTCGGCGCAGTGATATTCGGGGGTGGGATCCGCTTGGAGGTCCGGCGGAAGGTGGCAGATACGGTGTCCGTCACCGTGAGCTTCCAGTCTCGCAATCATCTTTTGCATGTTTCTTTCGATACGGTCGTGTTTTTCGTGGTCCACACTGATGTGGCTCTCTTCCTGCCTCATTTCTGGTTCCTTTTCCACCTCGTCCGTCTGGATCTCCACGTTCTTCTTCGACACGGAAATTGTTTGCCCTGGATAGGTTTCGAGTTCAACAAGTCTCTGTCGTAATTGGATGATCTCTTCATCACGTCTTCCGACCTGATCCACGTACTGAAGGTTGGCGTGCTTCTGAAAGTCCGCGAACTGAAACTCCGTATTTTCGAGGTCGTCCTGTAACTGTTTGATGGTCTTCTCGTCCTGTTCCACCTTTTCTGTCAGTTCGGCCAGTTTAGCACTCTTCGCCTTCAATTCATTCTCGAACTTTGCCAACGCCTCCTCCTTCATTTCTATCGTAAGGAGATGTTTTTGCTCGTTCCGGATGAACTCGTTTATGCTCTTCTTCGACTCGTCTTCGTCTTCAGCGGCTCGCTGCAGGTCTCTTTCCAGCTGCTCCATTTTCTTCTGAGCTTCCACTAGCTCCGCCCGCAGTGCCTGCGTTTCGATCGACTCCGTTTGCTCGCGGAGCTGCTCGCGAAGGTACTCCAATTCCAGTTTGCTTTTTTTCAGGTCCTCATGAAGCTCGTTGGCTCTCTGCTTCTCGTCGATGTTCTGAAAAGATTTCTACGGTAATTTCATTTTCATTCAATTGAATTACGTTACCGCTTGCTCAGTGAGCTCAAAGTCCAGAATCTGATATTCCAAATCTTCGCGGTGTCGAGTGGCTTCTTCCAGCGCTTTCTTGACCGACTCGAGTTCTTCTTCAAGTATGCGAATCTTCGAATTCATCTCGGATGCGTTGCTCTTCAGGTTCATCTCACTGTCGAGAAGAGCTCCCTGAGCCTTTCTCAGGTAATCGTTTTCTTTTTCGACCTTAGCGAGTTCCTCGAGCGCCCGTTCCGTCTTTTCGACAGCCTCCTCAGCTTCCGCTTTTCTCTCTTCCATCTTCTTTTCTTGCTCTTTCCGCGAATTCTCCGCATCCATCAGCACACGCTCCTTCTCGCGCTTTTCCACTTGAGCAAAGTTTTTCATGGATTCCAAGTTATCTTCTAGTTCTCTCATTTTTCGTTCGACTGAAACCTTCTTCTTCAACGTCTCCGCCAATTTCTTCCGAACATCTTCCAGCTCGGTGTCACGCGACGTACTTTCCTCCATGAGTTTCCGGTAATCCGCATTTAGAGCATTGTACTCATGTCTCTTCGTAGAGAGTCGCTTCTCTGTTTCTTGCGATCTCTTCTCGAGGTCGTGACATCTATCGGCGCTCGCTTTCAGCTTTTTCTCCAGATCCAATCTCAGCTTCTCTCGATCTTCCTCGAACTCAGCTTTCAGAGCTTCGAAGTTGAACTGGCGATGTTCGAGTTCTTGAACTTCTTTTCTCGATTTCAGCTCGATGTCTTCCAGTTGAGAACGAAGTTGGTCCACTTCCTGAAGCATAGCGATATTCTCAATAACATTCTGAGGACGAGGACACTCACAATTTGCAGTTGCGTGTTTATAACAGTGACCTGATCGTCTTCTTCGGTCTGCGCGTCAGCATCCATTTTGTCTATGTGCACGAGAATCTCGGCATTCGCCATGTAAATCATGGGAGACAGAACCTTAAACTCAGTTATTCCGGGAGAAAAGAGCATCTAAGACTTACATGCTCTAGCTTCTGTTCGACCAATGTTCGGTCTTCCTCTTTAGAAACGAACGAAAGGATCTCTTTCTTCAGATCTGCGATTTTCGAACTTTCGACAGGGAATGAGTCCTCCAACTGCAGCTTTGGAACGATCGGCGGTTTTCTATGCTGGTGTTCTTGTGGACTTTCTCGATAATCTTGATGATCTTGTTCATTCAAATAATCCCGTAGATCCCCCTCGTGGGTTCTTCTGGTCTCATTGAGAAGACTGGCGTTCGCCTCTTGGAGAGACGTGTTCTCGTTGCGAAGAGTTTCGTTCTCGCGAGACTGCTTCTGAAGTTCCTTTGAAACGCTCAACATCTTCTTCATGTTGTCTGAAATCCAGAATAGTTTAAATGAGGACACAACGCTTGAGAGTCTGACGGACCCATGAAAAGATCACTCTTGCCTTTCTCAGTTTCCAGTTTCTTTTTGTTCATATCAATGTTGGTTTCGTTGGGAAACGGATCCCTCAGTGGCTGGCTGACTGTTCCACGCAACGGCGTCGATGTGACCGGCTCCTCGACGTCCGCTTCCGGTGAAACCTGTTCCGACGGCGAATCCAAACAAGGCTGGAATAAAACAAGGAATATTAGCAGAGTTTTTGAGTTTTGAAGGTTACCGACGACGAAGCACCTCTTGAAGTCGTATAGCCGCTGTCTGTTTGTGGAATTTCATCGTGCTCCATTTTATCTGTCATATTTGCTCAATGGCTGGAAATTTATTATTTCGATGAGCATTTTTGAAACATGTTACACTAGAAATATGTTTTTTTCAACAGAGAATTAATTAAAAGGCCCGAAAAACAGTTCAAAACGAGCTTTTGCGCGATGGTGTCAGTTTAAAATTCGAGCCGAGATTCTATCCGTGCGAACACCGTTACGCACTTCTGCGGACTAAGATTACGGTACGTAACTTATTGGATTTCAAAAAAATCGAATTCAAAAATGTTAAAAAATAAAAATGTAAATATTCCAATTTCGTTGAATCCGCAGTCTGAATTACTAAAAATCGATTTTTTCGAAAACTCGTTTTGCGTACTACTCGGTGTCGCGAAAACTCCGGAAAGAAAGTCAGTTTGACCGTACGCATGTCTGTAATACAACACAAGCGAAAGATAAGACACAAAAAGAGTTTAATCTTAAGTTTCGAACAGAAAAATCGAACAAAAAAGGAAAGACATGCATTAATTTATTTACAATACAACATTGTGCCTAGTACTCGTACTCTCCGTAATCGTCCTCTTGTGCTGAATCGGAATTGGCTCTGCAAAAATAAAAGTGCGGACGTTTGCGAATGAAAACGGTTTATTTATTATGCAATAATAAGGTTCAGGGTTCCAACAACTCTGGCAGAATTGCCCAAAAGTCTGGATGGACAAGAATTTGGCGGTCCAACATGGGGAAAATGGAGTAGTTTAAAGCGGGATTTCGATTAGATTGGGTGACAAGGAGTTATGAAATCATGCACAGGAAAGGGAAAAGTGAGAAAATGTTACAATCGAGTGGGTATTTGGCAACGGGGGTATGAAAGGGACGACACAACACCTACTGCTTCGGTTTCGGAGGCTGCGACGACTGGAAGACCGACGAGGATGCCATCAGGTTCTGAATGTACTGCCCGAGGACCTGATTCTCCGACCGCAACTTCAGACTCTCCTCTTTAACCGACTCGACGCGTTGTGAGAGATCTGAAACGGAGAACTAGGAACTCAGATCGCGAGACTCCCTACCATCTAGCGTGTTCTGAAGCTCGAGCACCTGCGTGATAAGTCTCGCCTTCTCTTCCGGATCCTCTGGCGGCTCCTCCTTTGGAAGCGGTTGCGCGGCTCTCGGCGTTTTTCCGCCGCTTATGATGGTCACAGTGTCATCTGAAATCATTCCGAAATGAGAAGATAATCCCAGTAATAATGTTTTACCATCGTCGGCGAGCGGAATGTCGTCTTGTTCGGTCTTCTGCTCGCTCATCGTAACGTGGATTAGTGAGGAGAAGAAAGGAGAAGAATGGGGACGGACGGGGGCGAAAAGTGAGAGGGAGCCCCGAAGTGTAAGCGGAGAGAAGAAGGGCCCTCCTCCGGCCGCTTCCGAAAATCGATAAACGGCGTGAGGGGAGCGAGAGACGCAGACATGTGCCAAGCTGGCAATGCAAGTGCGCCCCGGCCGAGTCGTCTCGTCAGCACTCGCAGCCTCTCCCGCTACGTTCGTCTCGCTGAAACTCCTCGTTTCTTTCTCAAATTCCCCCGACTTTCAGCCATGATCAGTGACGTTCAACTCGGAATCGCCGCCAACATCCTCGGCATCGCCATGCTGATGCTCGTCGTCCTCTTCCACTACCTGAACGTCAATCAGAAGAACAAGTAACTTCCGGAAACAAGGTATTTCTATCGGTTCCCCCCAATTATCTTCGTATTTCTTTAATTTCCAGATTCCGAATCGCTTTGTAATGTGATAACTTCTTCTGAACAGTCTCCAGCACCAAAAACAATCAATTTTCGCTTTTGATGCCACTCCGTTAAATAATAAATTATTTCGAAATCGGTGCTAGTTTATTCTCGACAATTGGTGTCCAATTCGCCTGAAATATTTTCCCGATATCTAAATCGGTCCTATTAAAGTAACCCGATATTCAGCGACGATCTGCAACTCGTTCGTGTATGACATGAGCGGTCAGCAACCACGTGGAACTGGAATCCAGCCAGGTCCCTCCTCCTACAGCCCCCAAACTCCGCTCTCTCAACGCAGTTTTCGATACGAGCCCTCCAGAAGTGGGTATACTTCGCCCGGGCAGTTCTCCACCTACTCCAGGTAATATCAGACCACAAAAACGAGATATTGTTTCTTTTTTAAGCAAAAAACAAAGCTAGAACCAAAGTCAAACGTCAGCCGATGTTTCTGACTAATTATCAAAAAGCTCTCAAATCGTATTTCATTTTCTTATTTTTTAGTGCGACAGCAGACCGAGTCGGGTGTCTTACTGCCGTAAGAATGTCCGCCTTCGCCAAACTCTCCCGTTTCACCCGCCGCCTCGTGCACATCCGACAGATGGATTTCGAGTTCGCCCTCTGGCAAATGCTCTATCTTCTGATTCAGCCCTCCAAAGTCTACAAGAACTTCCTGTATCGAAAACGAACTAAGGATCAGTTCGCGAGAGACGACCCCGCCTTTCTAGTTCTGCTCTCGTGAGTTTCTCGATCCGGTTTCCAGAAATTCTGCTCTTTTCCTCAGACTCTCGCTGCTCTTCTCGTCAATGTTCTACGCATACGCCCTCGGTCTCTCCAAAACAGGATTCTTCACATTCTTCCTCTGGTCCGTGTTCGTCGATTGCATCGGCGTCGGAATAGTTATCGCCACCGTCCTCTGGTGGCTTTCGAACCGATTTCTCCGTAAAGTCCGCGATCAGGACGTTGAGTGGGGATACTGCTTCGATGTGCACCTGAACGCCTTCTTCCCGATGCTCATCCTCCTCCACGTCATCATTCCGATCCTTTATCCGAGTGAGCTCTCTTAACTCTTCGACAGAATCTGACCGTCTCCTTTCAGCTCTCATCGACTCGCCGTCGTTCCTCTCAATCCTTCTGGGCAACACAATCTGGTTCTTGGCCGCTTGCTACTACGTCTACATCACATTCCTCGGCTACACGGCTCTTCCGATCCTTCACAAGACACAGTACTTCCTTTACCCCATCTCATTCCTGTTCATGTTCTTCGTCGCCACACTGACTGCCGGCTGGAACATCTCCAAAACCGCCCTCTACTTCTATCATTCTCGCGCGGAGCCTCACAAGTTCGCTGTCCAGCACAGTGGTCTGTAATACTTATCACCCCTGCCCGCTTCCGCCCGTTTTGTTTGTAAAAATTCTCCATTTAGACGGTATAGATGGTGTGAGTGAGTCTTTAACTGCATGGTGTGCCGAAACCTAACCGAATGTGTGTAAAACGTGTCCCTTTGTTTCTGCGTCTCTTCTTTTTCATAAACTATATAAAATAAACTTCTTGATAATCTCCGAGTTGACACTGGTCCGAGATGTCGGTCTGGCAGACTAATGAATCAAAACGGAACGAGTTGCTCTATTCAACTGAACAAAAGAAGACGTCCTGTCTGACAATCATCTGCTTCTCGAATCCCGAACTTCTGCTGCACACAGTGTTTTTTTTTTGCATTTTCCCCTCTGCCCGCCATTTTTTAATCGCCACACAAAATAAGCTATTCGTAAATGTGCTAAGAACATACAGAAATATGCGATTCCTTGAGAAAACTTCCGCTGATAACAAGCGCTTCATTTTGCTGATGTCATCAAAATCGGGAAATGAAATACACTCTTGTTGCTGATCGTTATAACATTGAAACAAATCGAGGTTTGAGCCTTTAAAGGGCAGGTGTACTGTAAATGTGAATTCGCTGCGCATCGTCGATACGGAGTGGCAGTGGTGCGCGTTTCCGATACCCACACTTAGTCATAGCAATAAAAAAAACTTAGTCATGTTTGCAATACATGCCGCACCAGAATCTTGGTTAAATTCGGATTTCTGATAGGAAAAGTTAAATCTTTCGGGGTTCTGACTGATCGAAACCCTTCAAGACACAAAACACCGTAATCTTGCTCATCACTCATTGCGGCGGCCAATCAGTTCGCGTCGCTTCCTCCCCCCTATCACTTTTTTCTTCTTCTCCTCTTTTCATTCTTAGTGATCGACTTCTCATTGTATTCCTCATTGTATTCTCTTTTTTCTTTCAAATTCGTAGTTTCTCTTGAAAACAGTATGGAAGAGAAAAGAAACCGAAAAAGTGTGCTCGTTGAGCATCCAACCGGATCAGGACTGATTTTCAAATCGGTTTCCGGTTCGAAACAGTTTTCGGGCACATTTTTGGAATGAAAACTATCACATTTGTTCTGCATAAGTTCAAATTTTCAAACTTTGAACCTTGAGGGAAAAGCGGCATTTGGTCTTACAACGAAAAAGCGGCTACGGTAACTTGTTGTGCAGAGCAGATCAACGCATGCGCCTTTAAACTTTTTTTAAAAAGAACATTTCGCAATGAATCATCGCTTTCCTTTTGTTTTTGTTCTTTTTTCATCTAAAAAAGTGTCGAACAACCAATTTTTCCTTTCTTCAAGCTGCAACAAAATGGCTTGTACTCAATCTTTTATTTTAGAAGAATTCAAATTCAGAAAAATACTGGAAAATGTTCAAACAAGATACTTGAAATGAACAAAATTCGAATGGAGCGAAAAGTTCTGAGCAAAAAAAACATTCTCATTTCAGGTCGGCCCCGCCGGATTCTCAAATCTATTTGTCACAGATTTCACCGTTTCTTTCAAAAACGGAGGTATTGATTCCTGAATTCGGAAGTTGTGCTTTTCTCGTTTCGAGTCTTGAATGCCAGAAAAATGTCTGTCACAATCGACAATAACAGCAACCTCGATGAAGTGATAGAAGTGCTCCGGAGAGATCAAGGTCGTCTGGTGAGCTTCTCGAGCCTTTTCCTGATTCCGTTTTCTTCATATTCAGACCGCCTCCGACAGAGAGATTCCGGCAGAAGACATCGAGCAGATCAAGAACGTCGCCTGGTCCGTTCCTGTTCTTCAGTCTGAAAATGCTCGAAAATTGATGAGAAACAACAATCACGTTGTTTGTAATATGGAGATTCTGAGCGAAAACGGGCGAAAGAGTGAGTGATTCGACCTTTCCGATCAGAAACTCCTCCCCGTTTTCCCTTTTGATTAGACTGAGGAAACATAAGAATGAGCAAGAGTGGAATCGCAATATGAAGAGAAGAGGATGAGCGTCGCAATCACCGATATCAGTGTTTCAGAGGAAGTGGTTTCTCTGAAAATGAGCCGCCATCGGACTCCCTCCTCTTCCTCCCCTCTCAACTGGAGGCCGCGCAGGGAATCGACGCGTCGCCGCTCGAGTACCTCCCAGCAATCCGCCGGCTTGCACTACACGTATCACGAAGAGAGTGAGTTTTCTCCTTTTCAAATTACTCTTCAAGTTCAAATTCAAATAGTGCTTTTTTATCTTCAAACACACGCACGTTTCGACTGAAACGAATTGGTCTCGTTTGAAAATGAGAGCAAAAAGGAAATGAGATAAGAAATTTCCCTGCGACACAGCTCGCTTCTTTGATTACTGTACTCGGTTCTAATCCATTTTGGCAACTTGTTTCGGTCACAAAAGTCTAGGAATATGTATCTAAGTAAGTTTTTCTTTTTAAAAAACTGTTGCTCGGTACAAAATGCAACGATTCGTGTTTTTTGCAGTCGCTTTCGGGATGAACCAGATGGCTGTAAGCCAACCCGTCGCAAAAAAAGAAGAAGAAGAAGAAGAAGAAGAAGAAAACGAGGACGAAGAAGAAGAAGAACAATTTGGACGTGAGTGAAATCAGGGAGCAGACTGACTGAAAGTGTCACTCTATCAATCTGTGAAAAACAAAAAGTGATTCTGCGATTTCGTTCCGCGGTCACCGTCTCTTTCTCTTCATTTCATGAAAAAAAGCGGAAACAAAGATCGAATGTGAAGAGTGAGGAGCAATAAGATGTCTGGATAGCCTACTTTCAAAAGGGATAACACCGTTTCACGAGTTCTTGCTATTCGGTTTCGAAAGGAAGACGGTTACTCTAGACAGTCACTCCGTTTTGAAAGTCTTGATGCGGACCAGGGATTTGACGAGCTTTGATGA